>CP092870.1:32839386-33279386 GCA_030710605.1 Cordylochernes scorpioides
CTCGTATTTGTTGGTTGACGTTAATCAGCAAGAAGTACTTGAAAGTTTAAAATGAAAGACTTTATTTCTTTTAGGCTAACATCAGATATAGCATATTAATTATCAGACATAAGTTTACATGTGGTATATATTACAATACGTCAAAAGGCAACTGCACAGAGTATCATCAGTGATAAATATGTGCTCACTGATAATTTACTATATAGGCATGCCAGCTGCCGTTACATCTCCCCCTTTGAAGAAATTCATTCTTCAAATCGTTTGGGTGGCTTGATGATCCGCCCTAACCTTGTTGTAATGGGCAGGGTGCCGTTCTTGTGCTCCGCGTTCTGGTGATCACTCCTGGGTTCCTGGCCTGAGAATGGTCTTGTAGAAGTATTGAGTTCTTCAGGAACTTGAGCCTGTTCCTTATCACCGCTCGGGCCAGGTCCTTCCGGTAGAGTTGACTTGGGGATCTCCGGGATTCTCCTTCGCTGTTGCTTTGGACTCTCCAGATTCGTATGTCGCATGAAGGAGCTGTTGCGGAGGTACTCACCAGTAGGTGTTTGCACTTTATATGATCTTGGAGCTACTTCTTGGGTAACTCTGGAAGGGATCCATTCACGGTGATGCTGTTTCAGCATTATCTTTTCACCTTCCTTGAAGCTTCGGGTTGTCTTTGCTGTCTTATCGTGGTGTGTTTTCTGCTTCTCCCGCTTATTTCTTAGGTTTTGTGTATGACCCTTTTTGATTTCTGGTTCCAACTGATGAGTGCTAGTGGGAAGGAGGGTTCTGGTCCTGCGAATGAACAGACACTGAGCCGGTGAAGGAAGACCATCTCTAGGAGTGTTGTAAAAGTTCAAAAGTGCTAGTTCCACTTCTTGTCCTGAATCCAAACACTTCCTGATGAGGTTCTTGGCTGTCTGTACCGCTCTCTCTGCTAATCCGTTTGAATTAGGATATAGAGAACTTGATGTCTGGTGGTCGAATAACCACTTCTTTTGAAAGTCTTTAAAGTCCCTGGACATAAAGTTTGGCCCATTATCAGTTTCCAGGAGTCTGGGAATTCCATGTACGCTAAACCATTTTTTAAGAGATTCAATAGTTTCTGTAGAGTTCATTGTCTTCATTTCTTTGAAATCAATGAATCCAGAGTAGTTATCAGTTATTAACAGGTAATTTTTTCCTTTTATTGAGAAAATGTCAGCTGCGACTATCTCCCAAGGAAGACTCGGTATCTCTTTTATGATCATTGGTTCTTTTGTCTTGTTCCTCTGATTTGCTTGGCAAGTCCTACAATTTTCTACTGTGTTGATGATGTCTTGGGACATTTCATGCCAGTATATTGAGTCCCGGGCCCTTCTCAAGCAGCTGTTTGTTCCTTGGTGTCCTTCGTGGATTAACTTGAGTATCTTTGTTTTCCACCTTAGGGGAATGAAGACTCTGCTACCTTTGAAGATTAGGTCTTCGTTTGTCGAGAGTTCATCTCTATATGGCCAGTATTTCTTGCAGCTTTCAGGGACTGCTGATTTGTAGTTTGGCCAGCCATATAAGATTAGGTTTTCTAGTTCTTGTAGTTCTTGGTCCTCTTTTGTAAGAGCTTGCAGTTCCTCATAGCTTGACTTATTTGTCGGGGTGGTCATCAGTACTTCAAAGTTCTCTTCAAAGTAGGTGTCTTCATATGAGCAGTCTCTACTTAGTAGATCAGCTGTTAGCAGTTCTTTTCCTTTCTTGTATTTAATCCTGAGATCACATTGTTGTATCTGTAGAAAAATTCTCTGGAGCCTCGGGGGTGCTTTGCTTAACGGCTTCTTGAATATGGTTTCTAAAGGACGGTGGTCCGTCTCGACGTCAACAGTTTTGCCATAAATGAGTTGATGGAATTTGTCGCATGCAAATTTGATGGCAAGAGCTTCCTTTTCTATCTGAGCGTAGTTCTGCTGAGTGGAGTTGAGAGCTGATGAAGCGTAGGCTATGGGCCTTCCGTTTTGTAACAGAACCGCTCCAAGGGCATATGAACTGGCGTCTACTGAAAGTGTCAGATTTCCGTTGGGATTAAAGAATTTCAGAGTTGGTGCAGTTCTGAGCAAAGTCTTGATCTCTAAGAGATCACAATCGAGAGATTCGTCCCATAGCCAAGGTGTATCTTTTTTTCAAAAGCAACCTCATCTTTTTGGTTTTCTCTGCAAGGTTAGGGATGAACCTGCTCAGGTATTGTATCATTCCTAAGAGACGTTGTAGTTCTTGCTTCTTGCTCGGTGACTTAATTTCTCCTATTGCACGCACTTTCTCAGGGTCAATTTTAATACCTTCTGTCGTGAAAATATGACCTAAAAATTGGACTTCTTGAAGTTGAAATTTGCATATATCTCTATTCAGTTTGATTCCATTTTCTTTAAGCCTCTGTAGTACAGCTCTTGTCCTTATTTCCAGGGTCTGTGGATCCGGAGCATGAATCAGGATATCGTCCATTGAATTTTCTGTACCCTCAAGGTCTTGGAGTAAGTCTGCCATGATTTTCTGGAATATTTCTGGAGCAGTTTTAATTCCAAAGGGAACTCTCAAGAACATATATCTTCACCACGGAGTGCTGAAGGTAAAGTAGCGTTGTGAGTTGGGGGCTACTTTGATCTGCCAGTATCCTTTCTTCAGATCCAACTTTGTGAAGTATTTTGAACCATGCAGGTTTACTGCAATCTGATCAAAAGTCCGTAATGGGAAATGGCTTCTTAGAATTACTTTATTGATATCCGATGGGTCAATGCATATACGTATTTTTCCTTTCTGTTTTGCTATAACCATCTGACTGGAGATGGGTATAGGGTAATTTACTTTCTTTATAATCCCATTGTCTTCCATTTCCTTTGTCTTTCTTTCTTTACTCTTTCTTTAATAGATAGAGGAATAGGTCTGGGTGGTCTTACTTGCATGTTCATGTCCGAAGTCTGAAACTTTGCCTCGTATTCATATCCTTTCAAACATCCTATCCCATCGAATAATTCTTGGTATTCCTGTGTAATTGTTTGACAGGTGTTTACTCGCTTGACAAGACCTAAATTGGAACAGGTTTGTCTGCCTAGGATGGGACAAGTGTTATCTCTGGATATGATGAAACGTATGTAGGCAGTCATGTTTTTCACCATGCACATTGCTAGACTTTGTCCTTCGACAGGAATTCGATGTCCTGAAAAGGAAATTAAACTTTTTACTGGAGACCTTTGGATTTCCAGATTTAATCTCCCTGCCAGACTGAGTGGCAACACGATACACTGTGCACCTGTGTCTAGTTTCATGTTTCGGTCAGGTTGGTGTTTTCAACTGACTGGATTACAAATTCTTGAATCATTTCAGGTTCTGGTGACCCAATAATTTGTCTGACTTTGTATGAATTTGTGTTCTGGGATCTGCAAAGATTAGCAAAATGGTTGAGTTTCTTGCATTTGTTGCATCTCTTTTGATATGCCGGACATTGGTTGATTTTGTGGGATCTACCACAATTTCTGCAGTTTTCTAATATTTTGTGACTTTGTTTAGTGGTATTTTCTTTCCTCGGCTCTTTTCTATCTTCCCACTTCTTACTGTTCATCTTTGTCACAGCAACTTGTTTGTCTGAGTCGGATAGTACATGTTTCATTTGGTTTGTGGCATTTTCACATGCTATGCAAATTTGTGTGGCTTTTTCCAGATTAAGGTCAGCCTCACTAAGAAGTCTTTCTCTTATTTCATTGTTAATAATTCCTACAACTATTCGATCTTTAAGTAGTTCATCAGACATGACAGCACATTTGCAGTTTGCTATCTGTAATTTGATCCTAGTCAGAAAATCATTAAATGATTCATCTTCTTTCTGTTTCATCTGATTGAATTTGAATCTTTCAATTGTAGTGTTCAGCTTTGGAGAAAAATACTTGTTGAACTTGTCTTTTACAATGCTCAGATTATTTTTATCTGCATTATTTAAGTTGAAAGATTTAAAAACATTTTGAGCCTCTCGTCCCATTGCAGCCATAAGGATAGCAACTTGTACCTCTGGTGCTTTACTACTTAATTGGGTAGCAATTTCATACCATTCAAAACTTTCAAGCCAAGATTCCCAGCCCTCTTTGTTTACTTCATTTAGGCCTATTTGTTTTGGAGGTCGAATAGCATTTTCCGCCATGTTGTTGTTATTGTAATTTTTTTTTTCTAAAAATACACTTATTTCTTCTTGCTTGTAAATTAAATTATTTTTGTATATATTCTTATGCAATTTGAATTTTATTTGAACATGCAATTAGAGATGTTCTGAAATACTTTAAGAAATTGGAAATTAATAAATTGTTCTTACCACGTGGTGTTGTTTACAAGCGCCGCTGCCGCTGCCACCATGTAACGTCCTCGTATTTGTTGGTTGACGTTAATCAGCAAGAGATACTTGGAAGTTTAAAAAGAAAGACTTTATTTCTTTTAGGCTAACATCAAATATAGCATATTAATTATCAGACATAAGTTTACATGTGGTATATATTACAATACGTCAAAAGGCAACTGCACAGAGTATCATCAGTGATAAATATGTGCTCACAGATAATTTACTATATAGGCATGCCAGCTGCCGTTACATTTTTTAAAAAATAAATTATGTTTTAGGTATCAAAACTGTCTTTTTGTTCAAAGACAGCAACGTTTGAAGGGGTACAGCTAGGTGGAGCAGATAATCAAACATAATCTTGCCAAGTATAGATTCAGTAGGGATTGGATGTTTGCTAGAATTGTTTTAACAAATGTTCGTTAGACAAACCTTTACTCAGGTAAAAACCGGGCGAAGCCGGGTACATTCGCTAGTTTGGAATAAAAGGAAATGGTTTTATTAATATACAGGGTGATCCAAAAGTCCCGCACTATTTTAAAAATTAATAACTCCGCGAATATTTGCGCTAGAGCAATGCGGTAAACACCATTGTGTTCAGGATGCAATGGGATTTTTTATGACAAATAATGAAAAATTCGAAATTGATTTTAGTTACAATTTTATTCGCCAGATGGCGCACTACCAGAATCAGATATTCAGCGGCCAAATTGTTGGATAAATTGAAAAATATAACTGATCTACACGTATTTTTCCTTTTTGAATACCAGGAAAGAACCCTAAAAATGTCAAATAACAAATTAATAAAACACCACTTCGCCAAAAGTATGAAGAATTGGTTAACGATTTTTAAATACAATCAGAGATATGTAAAATAGGTAAATGCAAATTAAAACATGTAGCAAAAGAAAATTGATATTTTAGATACGGTTTGTTTCCGAAGATAATAAATTTATAATATTTTTAATTCAACTCTCTCTCATACTGTACCCAATTTTAAAAAATGTGTCCCCTCAAATAAAATATTTTTCAAATCGACCTTTTGCATTGAAAAACGTAGTAAAATAATTTTGTTTTATTTTTTTTGCACAAAATTTATAAAGTTATTGGCGTACTGAAAATATTCCTTATGCTATTTCTTCTAATGAGCGAAAAGCGAAAAACTAAACATAAGGGGAAAAATTGTGTGTACCAGTGTTATTCGAGAAGTTATAACACTCTGGTTTGCACGACATAATATGTGAGCAAATGACAAACAAAATATTACTGTTCACAAAAAAAAAAAAAGTCAAGATGTGAGGACAGCATTTATTATACCCATATCCCAACACAAAGAGCTGCAAAATATTGGTAGATAATATAATACATGGCAGCTTATATAACACATGAGGTAACTGCCTTCTCTCTTGTATTAGGTCACAATCCTTGCTCAATGTGGCACCCTTCATTCTCAATCGCCGCCTGCAGACGATAAATGACAGAATGGACAGCATTAAATAACATCTGTTGAAATTGATAAAACGTGCCATCTGATAGAAGCCTTCAACATGGCCAATGTGGTAGGCCAGCATCGATAAACACACGATTTAATGTACCCCCATAAGCAAAAATCGCAAGGCGTCAAGTCTGGTGATCTTGAAGGCCACTGGTGTATGAAGTGGCGACTTATCACACGATTTTCAACGAATGTATTCTTCAGCAATTGTTTGGCACCTCTGGAGATATGAGGAGGTCCTCCAACTTTCATGAATGTTATTTCGCTTAGTGCTTTTTCCCTGCAATATGGGAATACCCTTTTCTCTCAAAAGTTGAACATAACGTTCACCAGTTACAAAAACGGTTTTAAAAGTTCTTCCATTGATTTTTCAAAGAAAAATGGCCCAATAATAAAAGAAGAAGTGAACCCACACAAAACTGTAACTCTAGGCTGATAAAGTGGCATTTCTGTAAAATTCTTAGGGTTTTCTGTTGCCCAAAAGCGGCTGTTTTTAATGTTAAATTATCCGTTTAGAGAAAAGTGAGCATCATCTGTCCACAGAACATTCGACAGCCAGTTTTCATCAATATCAATTTTCCGGAAAACCCATGCAGCGAATTCTTGACGCATCTCAAAATCGCCAACTTTCAGCTCGTGAAATCTTTGAATTTTGTATGGGTACACACAATAGAGACATTAAGTGAAGCCTCTTCGGATATCACAATCATACTCGGCGATTTTAACGCCAAAAGTTCAACTTGGGGATCATCTGTCCAGCATAACAAAGGTCACCGACCTCGACCTTACACCATTAAATAAGGGAGAACACCTATCTTTCCAAGTCATCAGGCACAGAATCCGCAATAGACATCACAGCGATAAATTTCAACATCGCACCCACAACACAATGGAAAATCCTGAGAGGTGCAATCAGTGACCACAGACCAATTTCAACATCCCTAAACTTCAAAATTGAGAATGTCCAACAGAATAGAAGAACATGGAACTTTAGGAAAGCCTACTTGAAAATATTCACAGAAAAGCTTGAAGAACTGTGCAACGAAAAATTGAATTACAGAACGCTTGACAAAAACTTGGAAAACTTCTCTTCGAATATATCAAAAGCTGCAAAAGCATCGATACCTAGAAGGAGACGTTAGACCTGTGGATACCTTACTGGAAGGACCACAACATCGAGGCAATGATTGCAGAGAGAGACAATATCAATGAACTTCTTTAAAAATTAAAACAGAAAAAAAGAGAAAGTAACACATTGAAATTAGTCACAAAATAGAACAAGAAATTTGGATATGCAAACAAGAGAAAAATGGCAGAATTCTGCGAAAAAATGGATCCAAGAAAGGACAGCCAACACTGTAATATGATTAGAGTCTTAGAAAACAATCAAAACCAACACCAATCCTCCAATACTCTAGCCGATATGAATAAAACAGCGAGAACGAGAACAAACAGATGACTAACATAATTGCTGAATATCTTTCAAGCACTTCCATACTCAACCATACGAATGAAGACAGGACTCTAAAAATAATATAAACCATTTAGTTAAACAAGCAAGAAACTTCCATCAACAAGATATTTTCTCGATAGACTTCACACTGAATGAGCTAAACTCATCAATAAAAAAATCCAAGAGGTCACCAAGAGATAATCTAATCTTTGGTCAAATGATTAAACACTTTGAAGACAAAGCTAATAAACAACTCCTACGAATACTGAACATTTAATGGTAAACTGGTAAACTACCAAAGAATTGGAAGATATCAATTACTGTGCCAAAACTGAAACCAAACAAAGATGCCAAGGAATCCAAGAACTATCGGCCAATTGCTCTCACCAGCATACTTTGTAAAATAACAGACCGAATTATCCACTCTAGGCTCATAGTCTGGCTCACTAACAATAATAAAATAAACATCTACCAAACTGCCTATAGATCCCAGCACTGTACGACTGATCAACTGTTCTACTTCTGTCAATCAATAATAGATTCTTTCCAGGAAAAACCGCCAAAGAAGACCACGGCTATATTCCTTGATATGACCTCAGCTTTTGATCGAGTGTGGAGGGAGAAATTACGTGAAAAGCTGCACATCATCGTAGTAAGAGGAGAAACCTTAACCTGTGGATTGCAGACTTCTTAAGGGGAAGAAGGTTAAAGGTTTGGGTCAATGGAGAATTTTCCAAGGAAGGAAGAACATGGGCTGGTGTACCTCAGGGATCTGTGCTCAGTCCTCTACTCTATCCGCTATATATTAACGACAGCCATCCTTACCTCACTGAAGACACAGAGGTTGCCTGTTATGCAGATGATATAGCCATATGGCACACAAGTAGCAGCATAGAAAAATCGTAAAAAATACTGAACACATCAATGAGAGGGCTGGAGAAGTGGGCAATGGAACTCCAAATGATCATAAACCCAATTAAACCAAACCTATGCGTCTTCTCCACTGACAAGGAAAAAGGCATAAATATAACCCCAAAATAAGCATAAACAACTAAATAATTGATAAAATTAGAAATCCAAAATACCTAGGTGTGATACTGCAGTCCTGGATCTTTCCAGTTGGTCTCGAGGACCACGCCATCACCATATCCTCAGCGGCGAAGTACGCGATCTACGTATTCATCGTAAATCGCAAAATGCGTGGTGTCGCTGGAGACCCCCTGGCGATTCTCCACCAAACTCTGCAGCGCTGGCAGAGGCGCCATATTCATTGTACATCTATATATATAAAAATGAATGTTTGTATGTTTGTCTGTTGGTCTGTATGCCCGGTATACAAATTCGCAGTAGTTCACTAATTCAAACCAAAATTTCCATACATAGGTAAATAATAACGGGGATGACGATAGGCTATTTTAAAAATATATAAATCAATTATTAAAACTATATAATCAAATTATTCTACTTAGCTCACGAGCAGCGCCCTCTAGAACGCGGGCGATCTGACGGCGGCGCGCGCCCATTGGCTGCTGGCGAGCATGTGACTTCCCTGCCCCCGCCCCCCCTCCGAGAAAATGTAATCGTCCGGCTGCTGGCCGGTTGGACAGTCCAAGTTCCCACCGACCAATCAGAGGGATCAAGAGGTCCTGGCGCGCAGGGGCAGAGTTGGTGACACAGAAAAAAAGCCTCGCGGGTGACCTCCGGGAACTACGTTCCCATTCAAAACACATAATTAGCACCTCAAATAGAGCTACCAGAAAACTAAACATTCTGAGATGGCTATGTGGAATAAATTGGGGAGAAAAACCCAGAATTCTCAGAACAACATATATCACCTTAATAAGGCCGATAATGGAATATGCAACACCGGTCTGGGCTCCCTCAAGCTCATCACTAAAAGTAAGACTAGACAGTGTTCAAACAAAAGCGGCCAAATTAATCACTGGTGCTGTTTCATCCACCAACAATGAGAAAATTCAGAGAGAATGTGTTCTAGACCTACTCGCTCGAAAGCAGAAGATAAAATAAAAATAACTTGGATCGGCACTTCGGAAACGAGGGACCAGAGGACGAGATCTCTCTGACCACTTGGGGTTTGGTGGATCCGCCCTTTTCTGAGAATGAGGTGAAACTGACGGCTTTCACGTTCGGGAAAAGTAAATCTCCTTGTCCCGAAGGGATCGATAACACGGTCGTGAAAGCCCTGTTAAGAATGCACCCATCACTTCTTGCCAGGTTTTTCAATAGGTGCCTGGACACTGGTACTTTTCCTGAGGCATGAAAGGTTGCCCGAGTAGTGCTTCTCGAAAAGTCTGGTAGAAAGGGTAATTCTCCTAATGATTATCGTCCGCTTTCTTTACTAGTGTGTCTAGGTATGGTCCTGGATAGCCTACTAGCTCAGTGACTGAAGCACAGGCTAGAGAGTAATGAGCTCCTTTCCTCTTTCCAACATGGGCTCTTCCCCAAGTCTCCACAGATTTAAAATCTGTGTTGTCCTGATAATTTGTGCAGCTTGGTTCGTGACTTCCTGAGGGATAGACGGATTAGCCTCAGTTTTGGTGGGCGGAAGTTGGTAAGAAACTGTGCTAGGGGTTGCCCCCAGGGCTCTTGCTGCGGACCTATTCTGTGGAATAACCTGGTAAACACCGTTTTCCAGGAGGAGCTACCTGAGGGAGCCTGGCTGGTTCTCTATGCTGACGACCAGTTCCTCATCATTGAGGCTGCTTCGAGAGCTAGGGCTGAGAAGTGTGTTGAAGCTTCTTTCCAAATCCTCTCGAACTGGGCCCATGACGCTGGCCTTAAGTTCAATGTCTCCAAAACTAAAGCCCTAAGCTTTAAGCCTAGGGACATAAGAACTAAAAGGAAAGGGATCAAATGGGAGCACAAGCCGGCTATCCGGATGAAAGGACGGAGGGTAGCGTTGGTCAATAGGATGACCATCCTGGGGGTGGTCATTGATGACAAGATGGGTTGGCAATACCAGGCGGAGGAGATGGTGGTGAGACGCAGGGAGGCGTTGTGCAGGCCTGTCCTGGTTGGCTCTCAATAGGGGGGGGGGGAGAAGGAGGGTACTATTTTTAGGAACCTCTGCCTCTCCTGTGTCGAGCCAATCCTGCTATAACAGGGATCAGAAGGTGGCAAAAACTCTAGAGAGCGTGCAGAGGACAGCGGCACTCAGAATCACAGGGGGATATCGCACTACCAGAAGTGAGGCCTTTTTGGTCCTCGCTGGGCTTATATCTCTGGGATTGAACCTAGAGGAGGAGACCATCAGACAGAAGATCTATGAGAACAGGGAAGATGCCCTGGGACTTGAAGCGGGTGCCCTGGAATGGAAGAGGGACCCAAGGAAGCCTCCGCAGTGGTTGCCAAAGTGGAATTGGAGTCCTGGAGGGCCGACAGGGATTGGCACGGAGGTTTTCACTGATGGTAGTGAGTCTGGAACCAATACTGGAGCTGGAGTAGTGATTTTCACTAATGGAGAGCTGATCTTCCAAGAAAGCTTAAAACTCAGAGTGGACGAATTGGTCTTTTCAGCCGAGCTGGTTGCGATCAGGGTAGCCCTCAGAGTGTGTGCCGAGAAGAACTTCAGCCCGGACCGCCTCTATTCAGATTGTATGTCGGCCCTCGTCGCCATCAATCTGGTGAAAGGGCAACTCGCGCATCAAATAATCCAGGAGCTGGAGATGATAACGCGGGCTCCGGAGCTCCATTGGGTTAGGGGACACAGCCTCATCGAAAGTAATGAGTTCGCAGACAGGCTCACTAAGGCAGGATGCTTTAGAGGTAGATCACTGAGGACCCCTGTGACCAAGAAAGAAGTTTATAGGAGGATCAGGGGGCACGTCCAGGACTCATGGTTGGACAGATGGAGGAACAGTGTGAAGGGGAGAGAGGTATTCAATTGGGTAACAACACCCAAGTACCTCTGTAAGGTAATGTCCCACAAATTCATTAAGGTAGTTCGGGGCATGGGCCCTCCCCAAGTCTCCACAGATTTAAAATTAAGAGAAACCCTGATTGCGTTCATGAAGAAAGGGATGTGGATGCACGCCACTACGTCTTGGATTGTCCAAGGGTAGGGGGTGTGTAGGAAGAGAGAAGGAGGGCGAGGGGCGCGATCGAGAGTAAGCTGCTGGAAACCACAGCAAGCTTCTTGAGAAAGCCCACGACGTGGCAGCTGAGCTTTTCCTCAGCTGTGAGTGAACAGAGTCGACCGGGGGCCGCCTCCCCGCGGTCCCTGCTGGACACAATAGAAAATTTCCTATTTTGCTGTGTTTAAAGGCCACCGGTATAGAAATCCTTCCAGACACGTTGTCTGGGAGGTGGTGTTTCCAGGTACAATGTCCAAGCTCTAGCTTGGATACCGTTACTTGGCTTATGAGTTGAACAGAATAGCAGCGAAGGGCATGATTCGGATGCCGGCTTGTGGACCGAAAGGTCTGGGTGGCCTTCTGCTTCTAGGGTGTACCAACTGTGCTTAGGTGGGATCCTCCAGTTCTTGTTTATTTTTGTTTTGGCTACTGTTTCTATTTCTTTAAAAGTAAATTTATTTTTCTGTAGCAAGGGTTCTTTTGTGCCTTTTTTCGCTAGCGCATCAGCAGCTTCATTGCCTTCAATGCTAACATGTAAGGGTATCCATTGAAGGTGAATTTTTGAGGTATTGAGAGTTTTTGGATATAACCAATTATGTTCCTGCTTACTTTGTCTCTAAGTTCCCTTGTGTGACTGAAGTGTTGTATGGCACTTCTACTATCACTAAGAGTCCATATATCGTGATGTTTAGTGTTTCTGATGAATTTTAAGGCTTCATAGATGGCTATAAGTTCTGATCTGAAGACTGAGTAAAAATCTGGGTTTCTTCTGTTTATTTTCTCATTGCCATTTGTGGTTTTAATGAGAGAGTCACTGTCAGTGTGTCCCAACTCGTCTCTGCTACCATCGGTATAGATAGTTATTACATTTTTAGGAAATTTATATTAATTATTTCTAATGATAATTGTTTTAAGTATTCTGGATTTTGGTATTGTTTGTTGGTGGGTTCATTTAAAGTGGCATTAAAAATAACATTTTGTTAGTGATTCGCATGGAGATATTTTTTCTGCTAAATAATATTTTTCCACTTTATATTTTAAAAATCCATTTCTTTTGGCCAGGTGGAGAGGGCCTTCTTTTTTGAGTCTTATATTAGATTCCCAATTAAGTATGTAATTGAAAGTTCTGTGTTTGTTTTCATAACTCTTGATTTTGTTTATATATTTTGGCAGATTGTAGCTTCTTCTATCCTTTAAGGGCATAATGTCTGCCTCGTACAATATTATTAGGGCTGGTATTTCGAAGACCTGTAATAATTCTAGCTGCATTTAGTTGTATCCTTTCCAGTGATTTTAGATTTGTTTCAGATGTTGTACCATAGATTTGATATCCATATTCCAAGATAGGTCTCATTAGAGATGTGTAAGTTAATTTTAGTGTTGTTGCTTCAGCTCCCCACTCTTCCTGAAATACATTTCAAGATCTTTAGTCGGTCTCTTCCTTTTCTAACAACTCTTTCAATATGTTTACTGGAGTTAATGTCTGGATCCAGGGTGTAGCCGAGATATTTAGGATGTTTATTATATTGCAATTGTTGTTCTTTCAAAATAATATTTGGTCTTATTTTGTATAGTTTCTTATCGGTAGTAAAAAGACAGGTTTCAGATTTTTAGGAGTTAAATTCTAATTAATGTTTATTAGCAATTTTTTCTAGGTGGAAAAGAGTCTTGTTCAAATCTCTTCCAGCTTTTTTCCAGTTAGTGTTGCTGCTCCATAGAATAATGTCAGCAGCGAAAAGTCCAATATTGGTTTTATGTGAAATTTTTCTCCTATGCCTGCAATAAATAGGGTGAAGAGATTTGGGCTAAGGACTGATCCTTGTGGTAATCCTTGATACAATTTAAGGTTTTAGATAGAGTACCATTATATTTGACCCTGGTGTATCTATTTTTAAGGGAATCATTTATCCAAGTGATAGCTTTTCCATCAATTTTGAAATGTTTGTATAATTTTGTAATTAACTTGTTTTTCCATACCTTATCAAAAGCTTGTGTAAGGTCTAAAAAAGCAGCTATTGTGTGGTTAGTTGGTTTTCTGTTTTGTGCATCTTTTACCTTTTGTGTGAAAAATAAGAGTTGGTCTATTGTCCCATGTCCTTTCCTAAATCCATATTGTTCTTCTGGTAAGAGATTTATCGTGTCGGGGTGGTAGGTGAGTCGTCTGAGTATAATTTTTTCCTTTAATTTTCAGCAAATACTTTTGAGGGAGATAGGTCGATAGTTGTTTGGGTCATCAGCAGATTTGTCAAGTTTTTAACAGTTTTTACAGTCTTGAGGCAATTTTCCGGTCTTCCAGGCGTTATTGAAAATATTAAGAAGTCTTTCTTTGCCAATTTTGCCCAAGTTTGATATCATTCGGCCATGGATTCCATCTGGCCCAGGAGTCTTGTTTAGGTCAGTGTTTTCTTATGCATAAGCTAGATCTTTCATATTGAATTTTTTCATGGAAAATATTATGAGTGCTGGTGACATTTTTACAGTCATGAATAATCCTTCGGGCCTTTGTTTCAACCTTGATTTTACTACTTATTTGATATGAATTACCTAAAAGATTGACAGCAATTTTGTCATTAGTTGCTGGTGTACCATCTGTATTCTAAATCGTATTAGTTTTTTTTTTCGGTTTGTGACTGGGATCTGTCAATTTGTTTTGCCAAATTCCAAAGTTTTGTATTTGGGTTTTTCGGGTTCAGGTTTTCATAAGTTTGTTTCCATTTTTCCCTTTTCACATTTACGTATAATCTTTTTATTTTTGCATTCACAATGTTCAGTTCAGTTCTACAATTTGTTTGGTTTTGGGTGCTCTTTTTTGTAGTTCATTTCCTTTAGTTATAAGTGTTGCTACAAGTTCCAGAATTTTCTTAATTGAGCTGGTTTTGGTCTTGGTGCTAATTTCTATCAAATTAGGCAAATGATCACTTCCAATGCTTTTTAATATTTGCTATTTGCATTTGTGGAAAATGTCAGGATAGTAAAAACTTATATCAAGGGCTTGTGCAGTATTATAGCTGTAGAAATGATGGGTAGGATTCCCATCATTTAAGCACATGATGGCATTGTCGTCAAATATGTTTGAAAGTATTTTGCCTCTTGGGTTTGGCGTGGAACATCCCCATAGTTGATGTTTGGCATTAAGGTCACCTACATTAAGAGTTGTCTGTAAGAAATTGAGCCATTGTTCCATCGTCAATAAGTGTATTGTTTGGAGGGTGATACATATTGTATATGTTGATGGCTTTGTTTTGATTGAGGTAGATTTTGATATCTTGGGCTTCGAGGTCTAATGTGTTTGAAATATTAACGGCTATGTCCTCATAGTACAAATTCTTGATTAAAAATGCTAGGCCACCCCCTTTAACAGCATATACAGATGGTTACCCTGAGTTATGGAGGGGCTGGAATTAACATAATACTGCAAGATGGAACGCACATCAAAATCAAAGAAGGAGCAGGACAGATTTCGTCAAACTTCACTTGTTAACTGACAGCTATCTGGAAAGCCCTTGATGTATGCCTTAACCAACCATCCCTGCATCAAGCAGAAGGAAATTTAATATACAGCGACTCCATTTCCGCTCTAGAAGCAATTCAGAAGGGCAATACTAAAATCACACAGAAAATACACTCGTTACTTACCCAACTGGAACCATTGGAGAATAACTGCATTCTACAATGGATCCCTGCCCATGCTAGGATCGGGGGTAATGATATGGCATTTGAATTGGCAAAGGAAGCCAGAAAGTTGAGCCAAAGGAAAGAACAAATGTCATTATTTCATGCTGATTATTTGTCAAAATACAAGATAATTAAACAATAAATAAGAAAAGATCAAAATGCGAAATAAACTCTGAGAGAAAAATGACAAAAACTATAACAAGACTTAGAACAAAACACTATAAAGGAATGACAATACATCCAGATGGCACAATAACCTATAGGGCATGCAACAATTGTCCTGGTGTGGAACTTACACCTACCCACATATTCTCATAACCAGCAATGGCCGCAGCCTTGCAGAAATTTGACATAGACCCGAAGCAGCAGCTTTACACACCCAAGATAGTGGACATTGCTGCTGCTGTGATGGAGATGCATGGATACATCTGAGGCTCTTTATTGGACACGACAACAACAACGGCATTCCAGAGTAAAATAAATTATCAGAGATATATACATATTTTTCAAATGAATTAAAATAAATATAATCGATACTGAGAGAGAGTTGAATTAAAAATATTAGAAATTTATTAACTTCGGAAACACAAACCGTATCTAAAATATCATTTTTTTTTTTTTGCTACATGTTTTAATTTGCATTTACCTATTTTACATATCTCTGATTGTATTTAAAAATTGTTAACCAATTCTTCATACTTTTGGCGAAGTGGTGTTTTATTAATTTGTTATTTGGTGTTATTAGGGTTCTTTCCTGGTATTCAAAAAGGAAAAATACGTGTCGATCAGTTATATTTTTCAATTTATCAAACAATTTGGCCGCTGAATCTCTGATTCTGGTAGTGCGCCATCTGGCGAATAAAATTGTAACTAAAATCAATTTCGAATTTTTCATTATTTGCCATAAAAAATCCCATTGCATCCTGAACACAATGGTGTTTACCGCATTGCTCTAGCGCAAATATTCGCGGAGTTATTAATTTTTAAAATAGTGCGGGACTTTTGGATCGCCCTGTATTAACTGTGATTAAAATTTACATCGTAATCAAAAATAAAAATAAAGAAATATTACTTAACCTTTGGCTTTGATTGGAGGGGGTTGGAAGCGTTCTTCCAATTATTCTAATAATTTTTTTTAGCAACAATTTTGGTCGATTTTTTTCTTTAAAATCTACTCAATAAAAATTCTATACCTCTCCCTACACTTCTTTTAAGCCTTATTTCTCTCTGTATTTTCTTATCTTGGGTAAACTGTTGAAATTGGTGAACAAATCAATTTAAAACAATCTGTGATGGCAAATATGTTCCTTTTTGACTAAGTTTTTTTTTTTTTGTTTATGTTGTAGTAATAGCTTGGAATATATTAAAGCTCAATTTATTTTTTCATTCGTTAAGTTAATTAGTTTGTTTAACCTCTCCTTGTATTTGAATAACAAATTTGTTTAAATTGATAAGGTGCTGTTATGCTAAATTAAAAATTCAAAAAAATACAACAACTGGTAGCAGAAGCCTGGTTAATTGTTATTGCGTCAGAAGAAAACAGCCGATTTTTTTAAAGAAAGGTTGAGTACGATTATATATATTTTTTAAAATGGCAGAATATTTTTCGATGAATAGAATAGAGCCACTGACATCTTCAAATTACCACATATGGGCGCTTAAAATATCAGCAATTTTGAGAAGCAAAAATTGTTCAAAAAGGTGATCGAATCGCCTAAGCCTAACCGTGGAATGGCAGATTCAAAGGAAGAAGTTTTTTTCAAAGAATGGGAGGATAAGAATGATGAGGCGTTTGGAATAATAATAGTAAATTTGTCACCTGAGCAGGCTGGCATATTTATAGGAGAGACAAATGCTGAAACTGTGTGGGATGAACTGAAGCGTATCCATACTGGAAATATTGAAGATAAAATAATCGACATTGGACTTGAATTGAAAAATATTCAAATGAGAAATAATGAAGGCATTGAGGCCTACATAACAAGGGCCAGAAATATTGCATCCAGAAGTGCTAACTTGGGACAGCCTATTTAACCAAGGGAAATGGTGTATCGTGTAGTGAGAGGTTTGTTGCCAAAATTTGAAAATATAGCAGCGGTTTTACGACCACAACGATCTGCGAGTCTTGAGGAAGTTTTCCAGGCACTTCAAGAGGAAGAAATGAGGCTAAACTCAATGGGATTTCCTAAAGAAGGTCAATATGAAAAAGCTTTTAAAGCTCGAAATGACCTAGGGATACAAAGAACATGCAAATTTGAAGGGAAATGTCATACATGCGGAAAATTTGGGCACATGTCAAGAAACTGTTGGCATCGTCAAGATAAAGCGAACTTCAATAAACCAAAATGCAAATATCTACAAAATAATATGCAAACTAAGTCTTCATCATCTTGGAAAAATAACTCAAGGGAACATGCTAATGTAGCGATTGGTTCTGCTAACACTGAACATGCGTTTACTTCAGCGGAAATGATCTACTCTTCTTCACATCTACCTGAAGAGGATGCACACATTTGGAACCTTGATTCAGGATGCACTTCACACATGTCTCCTAGAGAAGATTGGCTTATCAACAAGATTCCTATTGACAATGAAATTAACCTTGCAGAAGAAGAAAGGTTCATAAAAGCTGAAGCACAAGGTGACTTGAAATTGTCTACATACACAAGTGAAGGTAAGCAAGGTATTTGTGTTAAGGATGTACTATATGTGCCTAGACTTAAATCTAATCTTCTTCTCTGTCAGATATCTGGTTAATAATGGAAATAAAGTATATTTTTAGAAAGGAATAGCTAAAATTTATAACTGCAAAGAAGATTTGATAGCTGAGGCTAATGAAGAAGTTAGAATGTTTATAATTAAAACTTTTCCTAGAAATTTGTTAAGCACTAAAGATAATTGTTTAAAAGCAGAAGATAAATGTTCAGCTAAGACATTGTGGCATAGAAGACTAGGACACTTGAACGAAGAATATTTGGATAAAATGATGAAGAATAATATGGAAAAGGACTTAATTTTGATTGACAACATCTCGAAAAATGTGAACCATGTATCCTTGGTAAACTAACCCAAAACCCTTTCAAAGCTATAGAGAATAATCATTCTGAAAGGCCATTAGAACTTATACACATGGATCTCTGTGGTCCTATGCCAACCAAATCACTGGGTGGTGCAAAATATTTGTACGTTATTGTGGATTCGTATAGTAGACGTATCTTTGTATACTTCTTGAAATCAAAGGAGGATGCATTTGATTTTTTTGTAGAATTTAAAAATCATCGAGAAAATGAAACACTAATGTTAAAATCAAAAATGTTAGATCGGACAACGGAACTGAATTTGCAAATAAAAATGTTCATGAGTTTTCAGAAATGAAAGAATACACCATCAAAGAACAGTTCCTTATTCACCACAAAGCAACGGAATTGCAGAACGAACCAATCGCACCCTTCTAGATTGGGCCAGAACTATGTTATTTGATGCTAAGTTACAAAATGAGTTTTGGGCGGAAGCCATTGCAACAGCCGCTTATTTGAAGAATTGCACACCGGCCAAGAATGATAACATGAAAACTCCCATAGAGAAATGGACTGGACACAAACCATCAGTAGCACATTTAAAAATCTTTGGAAGTCTTGCCTACTATTACATTCCTAAAAATCAAAGAAATAAATTTGACTCTAGGGCAAGAAAAGGAATATTCACCGGTTACTCCAGACAAAGAAAAGCTTATAGAATACTAGACGGGTGACCCGGGCTTCGCACCGGGATTGACCCATGTGCATTACTACCCGAGTGATATATATTTAGATAAGATTTTTTTTATAATGGTTTGTTATTAGCATTATCTATTTGTTTGCATCAGCATAATTTAATCTAATCTTTGATAGAGGGCGCTGTTCGTGAGCTAAGTAGAATAATTTGAATATATAGTTTTAATAATTGATTTATATATTTTTTAAAATAGCCAATCGTCTTCCCCGTATTTTTTTACCTATGTATGGAAATTTTGGTTTGAATTAGTGAACTACTGCGAATTTGTATACCGGACAAACAAACAAACAAACATACAAACATTGATTTTTATTCCGAATTATAACCTCTATGAAATCTTTAGGACAAATTAATAAAGCCTCCGAGGTTGTGTTTCTTTTTTTAAAACATTTAATAACGCTCAAGCTTTCGGGTATGGTGGCCCTTCTACAGGAGCAACGCGAATGGTGGTGAATCGTCAGCAGCTGTTATATATTTACCTAATATATTTACATCTTTACAATTTTTTTATAAAATAACTATTAATTTCTTGATATATGCTAAGTATTGAAATATTATTAATGTTTATCCAGAATATTTACATCTTTCTAAACTAAGGTAAAAACTATTATATAATAATTTAACTTATGAGATTTGAATTGGCTATGGAAAAGTATTATGAAATAGGAGTTATTGTATTAAATATGGGGAAGTGTACATTTTTAATTGCTATTTATGAGTTCTGTATATGATGCTGGAATTTCAATGTGCCTATTGATGCTTGCGTGTTTTAATGATAAAAAAGCTTCTAAGTACAGTCTTTTCTGTTTGTTGTTTATGTTGGTATAGAAAGTTTTTGGGTTATTTAGGTTGAAGGTGTGACCTGTATTTTGTGTGTGTTGGAATAAAAGGGATTTTTTATCTTTTCTGTTTATGGATCTGGTGTGCTCATTTATCCTATCTATTACTTGTCTGCTGGTTTCGCCTATGTACATACTATTGCATTGGTTGCATTCTATTGAGTATATTGCTTGACTGTTGTATATTGGTGAGTTATGGCTATTGTTTTTTGTTATGGGATTTCTGACTATTGCGCCTATGTTGGTGTGTTTTCGTAATATGTTTTTATACCATATTTTCTAATTTCTCGGGCTATTGTTACGCTATTAGCGGAGTACGGTATGATGCAAATAGATTTATATGTTTGACTATTGTTTGAGTTATTGGGGTTATAAAAATGCCTTAATATGAATTTTTTTGGGTATCCGGCTGCGGTAAGATATTGAATTATATTTTTAGTTTCTATTGCTTTACATGTGTTGTTGGAGCAATGTGTGTGTATCCGTTTTGTTAGGGTTTTTACTGTGTTGATTTTGTGGCTTAGTGGGCAGTATGATGAATATTGTATGAAATTGGGTTGGAATGTAGGCTTGTAATATACTGTGGAAGTGTACTGTGAGTTGTTTTTAGTGATGAGGATGTCAAGGAATGGTAAGGAATGATTGTTTTCTTTTTCTATGGTAAAGTTTAATTCACTATGGAGGCTATTTATTTCAGTTAATATATCATTAATTTTATCTGTTTGGCAAATGCAAAAAATGTCATCTATATATCTTTTCCAGGTTTGTATTATGTTAGGGAAACGGCTGATTATGGTTTGGTCTATGTGTCTCATGACTATTTCGGCTAGTGGGGAGGATAAAGGACTACCCATAGGGGAGCCATTGGTCTGTTTGTAGTATTTAGAGTTAAAGGTGAATATGTTTATTTTTAAACTTAGGTTTATCAATTTTATGATTTTGTCGGAGGTGCTGTTGTCGATACCGTGTTGCGAGAGGAGGTTTTTGGTGGATTCTATAATTAAGGGGTGGGGCAAACTGGGGTATAAGTTTACGACGTCGAAAGAAACCATAGTGTGATTATCCCTGTAGGGGGTATGCCATATTTCTTGTATAAATGTAGGAATGGAGTTAATGGTAGTGTGGTTATTGCTATCTCTGAGTATGGGCGTTAGGAACATATTTAGGAATTTCGCTAAGGGAGCTGCTGGAGAGAGATAATAGGCAACTATTGTCCTTATTTGTGGAGTTTTGGCAATCCGTATATGTATGATTCGGTGTTCATCTTGGATATGAAGTTCTTAAGTTCCTCATCAGATATTGTTTTTTTGTCTTTGCAGGTTTCTTAGTTCCTTTTTGAATTTGTTGTAAATATCAATTTTTTTTCTAATTCGGAAGCAGGTTCGTAGTATCTATGATCATTCAGGGTGGTGTGCATCTTCTCGATATACTCTGTTGTATCCATTATAACCGTTTGGGCGCCTTTGTCCGATCTAGTTATGACTATTTCGCTTTTATCTCTAAGTCTTCTGGAAGTTCAAACTGTCAAATTTGATGAAAATTCAAAAGGCTCTGATCTGACTAATGTTTTGACCAACATGTCCAAGATCATATTGTCTATAGAAATGAACAACATGAATCAGATTTCTTTAAAATTACACATACCATGGGCTCTACTCCAGAAGAACTAAATACTCCAGACAACCCTGAACCAATACCTGAATCATCAGGATTACCCCGAAAACCCGGACGTATTGCAGGAAGAACTAATGAAGATATTCAGGCAAAGCATCTCATCAATCTACAAGAGCAGGAAGAGAGGCTGAGAGCAAGTGGTGTAAGACGATCTGAAAGAATAAAAGAAAGAAACGTAGCCAATGTAACCGAACTATCTTCAACTTCCATTAACATACCTAAAACATTTCGAGAAGCCTTAAACACCTCATTTTCAGACCAATGGAAAGAAGCAATGGAAGAGGAATTCCATTCCCTAACTTCACATAATGTATGGACCTTTGTACCCAAACCAGAAAATGAAAACCTGATCAAAGGAAAATGGATTTTTAATATAAAAATGAATCCAGATGGAAGCATTGACAAAAGAAAGGCTAGATTTGTTGCAATGGGGCATAATCAACAACCTGGCGTTAACTATGAAGAATCTTTTGCTCCAGTGATGAAGCTGGACTCTTTAAGAACATTGATTGCCATTGCATCACAACAAAACATGAAAATTGAACAATATGATGTTAAAACTGCCTATCTCAATGCGGAACTAAAAGACGATGTGTACCTGGAACAACCTGAAGGATTTGTTCAAGCAGGACAGGAAAATAAAGTGTGTAAACTAAACAGAAGTTTATATGGTTTACCACAATCCGGAAGATGCTGGAATAAAAAAAAATAACCAAATTTCTAATGATATTGGACTCAGACGTTTAGAAAGTGAACCATGTGCATACATCCTTCAAGAAGAGGAGAAAACTCTAATAATTGGGATTTATGTAGATGATTTTCTCATTATTGGATCGGATAGTACCATAATTAACAGAATAGTTAAGCAATTGGATAAGCAAATTGTCATTGTTCGAAAAGAAAAGCCTATATTTTTTCTTGGAATCAAAATTGAGGAAAAAGAAAATTGTTTCGTACTTTCACAAGAAGCCTATGTAGAAAAGATTTTGAAGAAATTTAACCTTGAAGAATGTAATCCAGTAAAAACCCCTGGTGATCTTAATCAAGATCTGGATAATCACCCAGATTCTTCTCCTGTAGACCCTAAACTTTACCAAGAAATGATAGGTTCCTTGATGTATTTATCAGTGGGAACAAGGCCCGATATAACATTTTATGTTAGTCACCTCTCCCAATACAACAAGTACCCAAAGTCATTCACCTTACTGCACTTAAAAGAATATATAGATACTTGAAGGGAACAAAAAGCTACAAGTTGCTTTAACAGAATAAGAGGGAAAATTGAAGTCTTTACAGATGCTAGTTGGTCCTCAACTGATGACTCAAAATCTTTTTCAGGATATTTAACTAAATTAGGATCTTCAATACTTAGTTGGAAATCTCAAAAACAACCACTGGTAGCCCTGTCAACATGCGAAGCGGAATTAATGGCTATCTGTGAGGGCACTAAAGAGTTAAAATGGTTTATGAACTTTCTTTCTGAAATAGGTCATCAATGATGTGTTGAAATACCACTTGTTCTGAAGACAGACAGTAAATCAGCAATAGACTGGATTAAAGGAACATCTAATCATTGTATAACCAAGCACATTAACAGAAAATATTTCTTCGTGAAAGATGAAGTCTCAAAGGGAAATTTGAGGATCTCCTTCGTGAACTCAGAAGCTCAAGAAGCGGATCTTCTCACCAAGAGGCTGCCGGGAGACAGAATTCAGAAACTGATTGTAAATATGGGACTTCTTTTTGGACCTAATTTTGATTTGCTCACCAAAGGGGGAAGTTGTTGAAATTGGTAAACAAATCAATTTAAAATAATCTGTGATGCCAAATATGTTCCTTTTTGACTAAGTTTTTTTTTTTTTGTTTATGTTGTAGTAATAGCTTGGAATATATTGAAGCTCAATTTATTTTTTCATTCGTTAAGTTAATTAGTTTGTTTAACCTCTCCTTGTATTTGAATAATAAAGTTGTTTAAATTGATAAGCTGCTGTTAGGCTAAATTAAAAATTCAAAAAAATACAACATAAACCTTCTGTCGCGCGCGATACTTTTTAAGAAATGAAAAACGATATATAGGTTTTTAACTTTTAATTAGATATTTTAAATTTATATTTAGACATTTTTCATTTCAATTTATACACATGGACTTTTCTATATATTCCTTATTTAGAAGCATTTTAAAACACAGCTATGGCGACACTAAATATAATTATAAAATTCTTTCGTCTTATTTCTACTAATTTTAAAATGAATAGAGGCTTGTATCAAACAGTATCAAAAGGAAAACATAAAACTTTAATCAAATTGGTATGCCTACAAGACGAAACTATGCAAAAGCTTCTAAGTTATTGAACATCAATACTGCTATACGAAATTTTAAAAAAGAAGGATAATTAAAATTGATAAAGAATGGAGGATTCAGACAGAAAAAAAAATCATTAAGCGATTTAGATTTTATTTTGAAAAGTATATACAAAATTGTTACACAGACTTTGACTTTATCATCATCGGTGCTGGCGTCACTACTTCTACTACTACGCTTCAACCTTTCTGTTTTTGATTTATCGCTCGCTTGTTTTAACAATATTTGTATTGGAACAAGTCGTTCCTTAAATAAATATATATTATAAAGTAATACTTAAAGCCCCCCGCATAAGTTTCTTTTTTTTTGTGAAAATCAATATTAATTTCAAAGAGAAATATGTACTACTAGCGGACGTACCCGGCTTCGCCCGGGTTTTACCCGAGTAAAGGTTTGTTCAACGAATCTCTCGATAAAGTGAACATTTTTTCCCGGTCCCTTGAAAAATACTCGATAAGTTGAATAAAATCAATATTAATTGGTTCCCTCGGTAATTGGAAGTTAAAGGAATAGTATCTTGCCTTTGAATTGTATCATTATTCTTGTC
Source organism: Cordylochernes scorpioides (assembly GCA_030710605.1). Taxonomy (NCBI): domain Eukaryota; kingdom Metazoa; phylum Arthropoda; class Arachnida; order Pseudoscorpiones; family Chernetidae; genus Cordylochernes; species Cordylochernes scorpioides. The sequence continues at coordinate 32,863,627 of CP092870.1, forward strand.
TCAAATAAATTGCCGTGTCATCCTGAATTTTGTCTTTCCTAATTTTCTACATTACAAAATCATCGTATCATCATGATAATATTTAGAGCAGATTGTTGAATTATAACAGATAAATTAGAATATTTATCTTGATTATTTCTAGGCGAAAAGTTATTTCAAAAATTTTATCTGCTAGAAACCTTCCCAGTACTATACTAAATAACTTCCCAAAGTTTCATGGCGATCCAATGAGTGGTTTGGTCAGGCATAAAGGACAAACAAACAAACAAACAGACACACATACATTCATTTTTATATATATAGATTTCTAACTTTTTGGATGACGTATGAAAAGGTTGAATATATGAAGAGTAATGGTCTATATATAATTGGATGACGTATGAAAGGGTGAAAATGTGAAGAGTAATGGCGAACGGAAAAATAAAAGTGTCCAGGGGCGGGAATCGAACCCACAACCTTCTGCTTACCGGGCAGGTGCCATGTCCACTAGGCTACCCTGGACGTATTTTTCCGTTCGTAACTAATACTTAAAGTAACTTTTTAATACAATATAAAGGACTGCGGTGTATGATTATAAAGTAATACTTAAAGCCTCCCCGCATAAGTTTCTTTTTTTTTGAAAATCAATATTAATTTCAAAGAGAAATATGTACTATTTCTAACTTTTTGGATGACGTATGAAAAGGTTGAATATATGAAGAGTAATGGTCTATATATGATTGGATGACGTATGAAAGGGTGAAAATGTGAAGAGTAATGGCGAACGGAAAAATAAAAGTGTCCAGGGCGGGAATCGAACCCACAACCTTCTGCTTACCGGGCAGGGTAGCCTAGTGGACATGGCACCTGCCCGGTAATATAGGTCTGTAGAGGTACATACATATAATTTCAAGTTATTGCATCGAGCAAAGCTCTTCCGCAAAATAAGCTTATGTCCATAGTTCACTAAACACCCCTAAGCTGCCTTCCATAGAAAATGCAGGGTATATAACAAAACCAGTCCAATACAATAGTAGAGCGGTCTAGAGATTAATTTGGCGAAACCGCTGAGAGGGTTCACTACTGATGAGCCAAGCCCTCTCATTCAATAACTCATATCATTGCAGTAATGTCTGTAGAGATAATATTTGATGATATTTAAAAGAAACGCATTGCCAGTAAATTTATTTGTGTAAAGTTTTATCGTTAGATGGCAATAAAATTTAATTTACTAATATATATTGGTTATGAAAACATATTTTGAGGAAGAGCTTTGCTCGATGCTGTTGGACACCAGCCAGCGCGCCGCCACTCAAGTATAACACGTGACCGGAAGGATGACGTCGGCCCCCCCCCCCCTCCCCTCCAACTGAGTAAGGTTTAGCCTAACGACGCTGTTGTTTGTTTACCTTCTACGGAGGATGTAACCTCTTTGTTTCCTCTCTTTCCCTTTTTAATCTTTATATAACCTATGCTTTAATAAATTAGTTAGTGCAAGGCTCTTGTCCTAAGTGTAACCAAGTACCTTGTCTACACCCCTACAAGAAAAGATTATGAGACTGATTGGAGCTGCCTGAAGCATTGAACGGTAAGCCTATTTTTTGTTCTCTCTCCCCCCCTTCAGTGGACGCCATCTTATAATGGAAGCTAACGAAAGTTTAACGAAAATTACCAAGTTAAATGGATTAAACTATTCCTCATGGAGCTTCCAAATTAAGCTCATTCTGATGGACAATGACTTATGGTCAATTGTTGACCCAGGCGAAGTCAAACCCGAGGGAGGGAATGTTGGTCTAATCAACAAATTTAATACGAGGCAGAATAAGGCTTTAGCAAAGATATGTCTCTCTATTGGTGAGGAGCAGCAGAACCATATCAGACATCTAAATTCCCCCAAAGAAGTTTGGGATGAATTACAAAGACTTTATGCATCCAGGGATAGCAAACACAGAATTCTCCAACTGCGTCGAAAGTTGTACTCCCAGAAATTCTGTCAATATGCGAAATGCGAACATGGATGCCTATTTGGGAAGCATAAATCTAATAGTGAGTGAACTCACAGGTGTAGGGGATAAAATTGAAGATGGTGATCTAAGCATGCTAATTCTTTGTGGAATGCCCGAGGACTGGGATAATGTTATATCAACAATGTGTAACTTACCAGAGTCAGAGTTCACCAGTGCCAACATCAGACGTAAATTGTTAGCTGAGGCAGAGCGCCGGTATGCTACAACAAATGAAGGGATGGGTGCACTGTCAGTCAGGAACTCTAACAAGAAACAATTCCCTCATGAACATCAAGGTTCTAAAACTGTTAGAAAATGTTTCGGATGTGGGAAAACAGGGCATATTGCACGGGACTGTTTCAAACTGAAAAAGAATAACGGTAAACAACAGGAAAAGGGAGCGATACATCAACATCACGAAGCAAAGAACTTGAATGTGATGTATAATGCAGCAGTTGTATCAGAAGAGGATACGTGGGTAATTGACTCAGGTGTCACGCATCATATGACTCCGAACAGAAGGTATTTTTCCACGTTGAATGACGAGAATGTAGGACAAGTGACCACCATTGATGGTACATCACATTCAAACATAGGAAAAGGTAATGCTCAAGTAGATCTGATCAACAATTCTGGACAACTTAGAAGCATAGTTGCTCAGAATGCAATGTTCGTACCTGGGATCAGACATGGTGTACTCTCTGTTCTACAAATTGTGGAAAATGGTCATGAGGTTATCTTCGACAAGAAGGGATGTCATATCTACGACAATTATCATAACTTGATGATCAGAGCAGAGAAGATAGGAAGGCTCTATCTCGTCAGGACTGCTCCGTCCAGATTTCCAGAATCAGGAGAATGTTCAAATTCCATTGCTCAAACCAACAATTTTCGTAAATTCCCACTAAATTTATGGCATCAGAGACTCATGCATATCAACTATGACACCATAGTAGACATGATGAAAAGAGAAGTTGTTATTGGTTTGAACTGTCAGGCTGGAAAACCTGATAGTGCTCTGATTTTATGATTGGAAAATCGACAAAAAGACCTTTCCTGAATTTGAGATCTACCAAGGAAACTCAGACACTAGCCCTTGTTCACTGTGATCTAATGGGACCGTTCAACATTGAGAGCTGGGGTGGATCAAGATTTGTCTTGACCATCATTGATGACGCATCAAGATATACAAGGGTATATTTCCTCAAAAGGAAGGGCGATACTCTAGAAAAATTCAAGGAATGGATGAAAGAAGCTGAAAATCAGACGGGATTTTCTCTCAAGAGGATCCGTACAGATAACGGACTAGAGTTCTGTTCATCTCCTTGGGATATTTTCACGAAGGCCCATGGTATAGTACATGAACGCACCATGGTCTACACACCTGAACAGAATGGTGTCGCCGAACGCATGAATAGGACTTTGCTGAACTTAGTGAGGAGTACTGTGAACAGTTGCAATCTGCCAACCGCCTCTTGGGCAGAGCTCACCAACACAGCAGCATACTTGAGAAATCGAGTTACAAACAGACACAATGAAGAGAAAACGCCTTTTGAATTGTGGTTTGGAAAAAGACCTGCTCTGCAACATCTGAGAGCAATCGGCTGCGAAACCTTTGTTCATGTTCCAAAACAAAGAAGGAATTCGAAGCTTCAGCCAAGAGCCACTAAAGGAATTCTCGTGGGTTATTCTCTACAGGGACGAGGTTGGAGAATCTGGATTCCTGAAAAACGCCAAGTGGTGGAATCTAGAAATTGTGTATTCAAAGAAGAAATCCTCTATAAACAGCCCAAAAGAGAAAGGGATACTCTACCATCTGTCCATTTCTCCTCGAAAGAGGCCTCCTTTCAAGAAGAAAGTAATGCAGATCAACCAGTAGACCGAGAAACTGAAGAACTGATTGGAACTACAGGTGGAATAGATCAGCTATCTGAGACTCTCCCAGAGAACCTGAGAAGCTATCCAATGACACTCCGAAGTCATGGAAAGACGGCAGAATCTCCGGAAGAGGATAATTGTGATGGACAGATAAATGCCACAAGTGCAGAGGACAATAACCCCACTTATGAAGAAGCCATGAACAGCCCTGAGGTAGCTAATTGAATAGAAGCCATTGAAGAAGAAAGGGAATCGCTCGAAAGACATGATGTATGGCAACTGCAGGAATTGCCGAAAGGTATCAAACCTTTAAAATTTAGATGGGTACTAAATAAGAAAATCAATGCAGTGGATGGTACCACTAGATACAAAGCACCTCTAGTCGCCGAAGGCTTCACTCAACGTAGAGGAATTGACTACAACGAAGTCTATACTCCTGTTTCCAGTTTTGAAACTATAAGGCTATTAACGGCGATAGCAACAGAAAAGGACTGGTTCATTGACCAATTCGACGTGAAGAGTGCTTATCTTCATGGGACACTCAATGAGACTATTTACATAGAACAACCTGAATGCTTCAAGAAACCAGGAGAAGAAAACTTGTTCTGCAAGCTTAAGAAATCAATCTATGGATTAAAACAGAGCGGAAGATGCTGGAATAAATTCTTAAACAAACAACTTCACGAAATAGGATTCCAACGTAACCCTATTGATCCGAGCATCTACGAAGTTGAACTTGAAGAAGGAAGGATCATTCTCTCAATCTATGTGGATGACATCTTTGCCATTTCAGAGAATCAAGCAGCGAGAAACAAATGCAGAGAACTCTTAAATTCCAGTTTTGAAGTGAAGTATCTAGGACCAATTTCTCATATGCTTGGAGTATCCTTCAAGAAGTCAGAAGATGGATGTATGACTCTTTCTCAAAGTAACTACATAGAAGAACTGCTTCAACGTTTCAGACTACAGGATGCAAAAGGTGTCTCGACTCCAATGGAAACCAATCTTGACCTGAGTGTAAGGAAAAATGGAAATTCCAATGAGCGGTTTCCATACCGTGAACTGATCGGAGGACTGTCATACCTTTCTCAGAGAACCAGGCCCGACATCGCCTACGCAGTCGGGATCCTATCCAGATACTGTGATAACTACACAAGAAAACACTGGGAAGCTGGGAAACGCGTGCTGCGTTATCTGAAGAGCACCAAGGACTTTGGCATAACTTACAGATCCACTGGCAAACCTTTGATTGCCTTTTCGGATGCAAGTTGGGCCTCAGACATTGTAGACCGAAAAGGAGTATCTGGACATCTCATCATTTTAGCTGAAGCACCAATAATTTGGAGAATCACCAAACAAACAGTTACCGCTTTGAGTACTATGGAATCGGAATACATTGCACTGTCTTCAGCTGTGAAGGACATCACATGGGTACGGAATCTGATGGAACAGCTGAAAATGTCAAGTTTGATTTGTGGAGAAACAAAAGTATTCTGCGACAACCAAGCTGCAATTTCCCATGCGGAAAATTACATCGACAAATCGAAAACTAGACATTTTGCCGTAAGTACCATTTTGTTCGAGAAAAGATCTCAGAAGAAGCAATCGAACTTTTCTACACTCTGAGTGCTGAGAACCCTGCTGACTTCCTTACCAAGCCTCTTGCTAGAAGCCAGCATGAAAAGTACTGTAGAGCGCTGATGGACTATCGGAATAAACGTCCAGCTGAAGTTTTTCCGGGAGGGGATATGTTGGACACCAGCCAGCGCTCCGCCACTCAAGTATAACACGTGACCGGAAGGATGACGTCGCCCCCCCCCCCCTCCCCTCCAACTGAGTAAAGTTTAGCCTAACGACGCTGTTGTTTGTTTACCTTCTACGTAGGATGTAACCTCTTTGTTTCCTCTCTTTCTCTTTTTAATCTTTATATAACCTATGCTTTAATAAATTAGTTAGTGCAAGGCTCTTGTCTTAAGTGTAACCAAGTACCATGTCTACACCCCTACAAGAGATGCAATAACTTGAAATTATATGTATGTACCTCTACAGACCTATAAGCTTATGTCCATAGTTCACTAAACACCCCTAAGCTGCCTTCCATAGAAAATGCAGGGTATATAACAAAACCAGTCCAATACAATAGTAGAGCGGTCTAGAGATTAATTTAGCGAAACCGCTGAGAGGGTTCACTACTGATGAGCCAAGCCCTCTCATTCAATAACTCATATCATTGCAGTAAGGTCTGTAGAGATAATATTTGATGATATTTAAAAGAAACGAATTGCCAGTAAATTTATTTGTGTAAAGTTTTAACGATAAATGGCAATAAAATTTAATTTACTAATATATATTGGTTATGAAAACATATTTTGCGGAAGAGCTTTGCTCGATGCAATAACTTGAAATTATATGTATGTACCTCTACAGACCTATAAGCTTATGTCCATAGTTCACTAAACACCCCTAAGCTGCCTTCCATAGAAAATGCAGGGTATATAACAAAACAAGTTCAATACAATACTAGAGCGGTCTAGAGATTAATTTGGCGAAACCGCTGAGAGGGTTCACTACTGATGAGCCAAGCCCTCTCATTCAATAACTCATATCATTGCAGTAATGTCTGTAGAGATAATATTTGATGATATTTAAAAGAAACGCATTGCCAGTAAATTTATTTGTGTAAAGTTTTAATGATATATGGCAATAAAATTTAATTTACTAATTTATAAATACGTGAAATTGAAGAGGTTAAAGAAAGATAACGTATACACCAAATATAAGATAACGCATATCAACCATAAATTATTTCTATTAGCTCGAAAAATTGAAAAAAGTTAAAACAACGTATACGCTAAGTACAAAATATAACTCGTGAAATTAAAAAAATAACGTATACGCTAAGCACAAAATATAATACGGGAAATTGAAGAAGTTAAAAAAGATAATGTATACACCAAATATAAGATAACGCATATCAATCATAAATTATTTCTATTAGCTCGGAAAATTGAAAAAGTTAAAATAACGTATACGCTAAGCACAAAATATAACTAGTGAAATTGAAAAAGTTAAAAAAATAACGTATACGCTAAGCACAAATATATCTTTTAACTCGTGAATTTAGAATTAAGATAAGGTACACACTAAAGCAATAAATATATTTTAGGTAGAGACATAATTTCTTATCTCAGGGGCGGGCCTACTTTTCACAAAAAAAAATATTTGTGGTTTTCGGTAATTTCGAGCCCCACGTTGGGCGCCAATGTTACGTCTATTTGTACACGTCGAAATACGTTGCCGAACTAATTGGTGAGCTAAACTCTCAAAGAAAAATTTAAAATTCGCCACGGCAAACACACAAATAAAAATACAATATTGAATATAATTAATATAAACCTAAATGTTAACATACTTTTTAAGTTTAGAAATTCATCCTTAGTACAGGGTGATCCAAAAGTCCCGCACAACTTTAAAAATTAATAACTCCGCGAATATTTGCGCTAGAGCAATGCGGTAAACACCATTGTGTTCAGGATGCAATGGGATTTTTTATGGCAAATAATGAAAAATTCGAAATTGATTTTAGCTACAAATTTATTCGCTAGATGGCGCTCTACCAGAATCAGAGATTCAGCAGCCATATTGTTTGATAAATTGAAAAATATAACTGAAAGACACGTATTTTTCCTTTTTGAATACCAGGAAAGAACCCTAATAATATCAAATAATAAATTAATAAAACACCATTTCGCCAAAAGTTAGAAGAATTGGTTGACGATTTTTAAATACAATTTGAGATATGTAAAATAGGTATATGCAAATTAAAACATGTAGCAAAAAATATTTATATTTTAGATGGAGTTTTGTGAAATAGTTTGAATGTTTGAAAATAACTACTGATATCAATACACGATTTTTTTAAATGTTAATATAGTACCAAAAATTATGATGGCACTACTAATAGGATTTCGTGCTATAAGGAATGTATAGTTTCTTGACTAATTGGCGACACTTGACTATTTAACTGGATATTTGTCATGATCCAAAAATGAAATATAGAGGGGAGTGACAAAATATTTTTGTCGTACTTTATTCCAAATATCCTATGGGTTTGTCAAATGTTATCATTGTTTATTATACTCTACATAATTTTGAAAATGTATCCCCTAAAAAAATTCATTTTTAAATCGACCTTTTGCGTTGAAAAACGTGGTAGTAAAATCATTTTGTATTATTTTTTGCGCAAAATTTCTAAAGTTGGGGGGGGGGGATGGGGAAACAGAGAATATTCCTTATGCTATTTCTTCTAATGAGCGAAAAGCGATAAAAATAAACATAAGAGGCAAAATTGTGTATACCAGTGTTATTCGAGAAGTTATAACACTTTGACTGCACGACCTAATATAAGATGTGGGCAAATGACAAACAAAAAAAATACTGTTCACAGAAAAATAAAAGAGTCAAGATGCGAGGACAGCATTTATTATTCCCATAACCCAAAACAAAGAGCTGCAAAATATAACACATGAGGTAACTGCCTTCACTCTTGTATTAGGTCACAATACTTGCTCAATGTGGCGCCCTTCATTCTCAAACACCGCCTGCAGACGATAGATGATAGAATGGTCACAATTAAATAGTTGAAATTTATAAAACGTGCCATCTGATAGAAGCCTTCAACATGGCCAATGTGGTAGGCCGGCATCGATAAAAACGCGACTTAATGTACCCCCATAACCGAAATTGTAAGGCGTCAAGTCTGGTGATATTGGAGGCCACTGGTATATAAAGTGGCGACTTATCAACGAATTTCACCGAACGTATCCTTCAGCAATTGTTTGGCACCGCGGGAGATATGGGGAGGTCCTCCATCTTGCATGAATGTTATTTCGCTTAGTGCTTGTCTGTCCTGCAATATGGGAATAACCTTTTCTCTCAAAAGTTAAACATGACGTTCACCAGTTACAAAAACGGTTTTAAAAGTTCTTCCATTGATTTTTTCAAAGAAAAATTGCTCACTAATAAGAGAAGAAGTGAACCCACACCAAGCTGTAACTCTGGGCTGATGAAGTGGCATTTATGTAAGAGTCCTAGGGTTTTTTGTTGCCAAAATGAGGCAGTTTCGAATGTTAAATTCTCCCTTTAGATAAAAGTGAGCATCATCTGTTCTTAGAACATTTGACAGCCAGTTTTCATCAATATCAATTTGCTGGAAAACCCATGCAGCGAATTATTGACGCTTCTCAAAATCGCTGACTTTCAACTCGTGAAAACTTTGAATTTTGTTAGGGTATTTTTATAGAAAAATTCTAAATGTGTGTTCTCTCCAAACTGTTCTATATGAAATCCCCGTTTGTCGAGAAACTTGTCGAGCACTTACTTCTCCATACGTGGATAACGTGTCAATAGCTTCAGCATTCTGCAAAACCGTAACAGCCACTGACTTGCATGTCGATGGTCTTCCACTCCGAGGTTTCGCTTCCAGAGATCCAGTTTCCTCAAAACTTTTAATCAATCGCTTTAGAGAGTAGCAACTCATTGGTACTCTACCGCTTTGAATATCTTTAAAGGAACGAAACGCTCGTAAAGCTTCAGTGGCAGATTCTGAATCACAATTTTAAAAAAATCACCAAGAGTGCTTTATCCTGTAGTGACGGCATTCCAGGGGGAAGGGGAGAAGTCCGCCCACACCTCCTTGCGGTCCCACCTGGACCCTTGGAATATTTGACCAAATATTGGTTCGTTTCCAATATGACTAACGTTGCAACGGCACCCATTTTCAAATGAAGAGCAAAACTGATATCTCCAGTAATGCTACCGCGTCTGGGGTAACCGCCACGTCAGGAGCTGCAGCTCGAGCTCATGATGAGAAATCTACTACGAGGACAAAATTCAATCTACTACAACTCAATATAAATGGTACCCAGAGGAAAATAAAGAGCTGACTTGTCTTCTCTGTGACAACAATTTACATATTACTTGTCCTCAGGAGACAAAATTGAATCAGAATCTGAGATTCAATATCAAAGATTATACAACACTACGAAAGGACAGACCGGGAAAATTCGGAGGAGGACTTGCCGTTTTGAATAAAACTCTAGAAATCAAATTTAAGGAAATCGCCTATAATCAGAGTAAGCCTAGAGAAAGCACGACAGAAGCTCAGGCAATAGAAATCTATCTTACAGATAAAACAATTCCAATCATAAATTTTTATCACCACGATAATACTAGCATCAATACAGGCCTGATAGAGACATTAAATGAAGCGTCTTCGGATATCGCAATCATACTTGGTGATTTTAACGCCGAAAGACCAACTTGGGGATCACCTGTCCAAGATAACGAAGGTCAGCAGGTTGAGGACATGCTAACCGACCTCGACCTTACACCGTTAAATAACGAAAAGAACACCTATCTATCCAAGTCCAGAGGCACAGAATTCGCAATAGACATCACAGCGATAAATTACAACATCGCACCCACAACACAATGGAAAATTCTGAAAAGTGCAATCAGTTACCACAGACAAATTTCAACAACCCTAAAATTCAAAATTGAGAATTTCCAACAGAATAAAAGAACACTGGAAAAAAATTCACAGAAAAGCTTGAAGAACTGCAACGAAGAAATAAATCACAGAACGATTGAAAAAAAATTGGAAAAATTCTCTTTGAACATATCCAAAGTTGCAAAAGTATCGATACCTAAAGGTAGACGTAAAGACTTGTGAATACTTTACTGGAAGGACCACAATATCGAGGCAATGATTGCAGAGAGAGAAAATATCAATGAACTTCTTAAAACAAATAAAACAGAAGAAATCATAAAGGAACTCATTGAAATTAGTCACAAAATAGAACAAGAAATTTGGATATTCAAACAAGAAAATTGGGCAGAATTCTGCGAAAAAAAATGGATCCAAAAAAGGAAAGCCATCATTTGAATATAATTAGTGTTATAAAACAATCAAAAGCAACACTAATCCTCCAATACTCTAACCGATATGAATAGCGAGAACGAACAAACAGATGGCTGAAATAATTGCTGAATATCTTTCAAGCACTTCTAGACTCAACTACACGAATGAAGGCAGGACTCTAAAAATAATGTAAACAGGTTAGTTAAACAAGCAATAAATAACCATCAACAAGATATTTACTCGAGAGAATTCACAGTGAATGAGCTAAACTCATCAATAGGAAAGTTAAATCCAAGATGTCACCTGGAGATGCTCTAATCTTTGGTCAAATGATTAAACACTTTGGAGACGAAGCTAAAAATCAACTCCTACGAATACTGAAGATTTCATGGCAAACTGGTAAACTACCAAAGAATTGGAAGATATCAATCATAGTGCCAATACTGAAACCAAACAAAGATGCTAAGGAATGCAAGAACTATCGGCGAATTGCTCTTACCAGCATACTTTGTAAAATAACAGAATGAATTATCCACTCTAGGCTCATAGTCTGGCTCACTAAAAATAATAAAATAAACTTCTACCAAAATCTCTAAAGATCCAGACACTGTACAACTGATAAACTGTTCTACTTCTGTCAATCAATAATAGATTTCTAGGAAAAACCGCCAAAGAAGACAACGGCCGTATTCCTGGATATGACCTCCTGGATATGACCTGGATATGATCGAGTGTAGAAATTATTTGAAAGGATGCACAACATCGGAGTAAGAGGAGAAACCTTAATCTGGATTTCAGACTTCTCAAGGGGAAGAAGGATAAAGGTTCGGGTCAATGGAACATTTTCCAAGGACCGAAGAACATGGACTGGTGTACATCAGGGATCTGTGCTCAGTCCTCTACTCTTCTCGCTATATATTAACTGTTGTTTATGTAAATAGATGAATATTATTTGTATTATTTAAAGCCTCATCATGTAAAAATATATGTATATATGAATTGGACATTTGTTGTTGGCAATGGTCAAGTTTGAGCTCTTGTACGTCTAATTACGACACAACAAAGGTGGCGACGAGGATGCGCGATCTACAGAGCCAGTAAAAAGCTGAGGAAAACGGCGTCTATGCAAGTATAACAACTACATCTTTCAAACTATCTGGATCAAGAAAACAAAGGACAAAAAAAATCAGCAAGACAAGTTCAAAGTTAATAGTACCTTTTAGATGCTATAGCCCAGTGGAAGACTCTTCGATCTTTTTATACAAAAATTTGAGGCTTTCTTTTTAGCATCTGAAGGAGGAGATTAAAGTGCTGATTTTTACCTCGCTACCAGATTCTGAAACTTTGAATCAGGGAAACGACATTTTCTTCCTGGTCTAATGAAAGATCAACCCTATGATACTATCATTCAAAGAATTAAACTGCATTTGGATCCAAAGGAGAAAGTGATACCACAGCGATGCAGATTTTTAAAGAGAATTCAACAGGAAGGAGAATCAATTTCGGAATATCTTAGAGAATTGAAACATTTAGCAATAAATTGTAATTTCGGCTTCTAGAAAATTAACTGAAGCGGAAAAACGTTTCTCTCAACTAGAAAAGAAAGCGTTGAGCATAACCTTTGGGGTTGAGAAATTCAGACAATACTTACTGGGACGAAAATTTGTATTGGTCACAGACAACCGACCCTTAATTCATATATTTTCACCTCATAAACCAATTCCCATATTTGCATCATCCAGAATTAAAAGATGGTCCTTAAAATTAGCTGCATTTAATTATACTGTGAAATTTCGAAAAACTAGTGATAATTACAATGTTGACGCATTGTCACGTCTTCCTTTAGAATCGAGTGTCAGGGAGTCTCTTGATGAAGACCAGGTACTTCTCAGGAAGTTGAATGAGGTACCGTTCTCTTTTATGGAGGTGGCATATGAGACGCCCCAAGATAAAATACTGTCTATAGTATTAAGGAATGTTAGAGAAGGCAACTAGAAATTCACAAGGGTACCGAGAGAAAACCCACTAGCTCCTCATTATAAGATCAATGAGGAATTAAGTTTGGAGTTTGGTTGTCTTCAATGGCGTGAAAGAGTGGTAATTCCCCAAAAATTAAGATCTATAATTTTAAATGACTTGCATGAAATACACATGGGAATTGTTAAAATGAATATGATTGTAAAACGAAAATTAAAATTATACCGCGAATGTTTCTTTTAAAAATCGAAATTTATTTTCAAAGAGAAATAGCGACATTTCTAACTTTGAGGATGAGGCATGGAAAGGTGAAACATGAAGAGTAATGGAGAACGGAAAAATAAAAAGTGTCCAGGGGCGGGAATCGAACCCACACCCTTCTGCTTACCGGGCAGGTGCCTTGTCCACTCGGCTACCCTGGACGTATTTTTCCGTTCATAACTTATATTTAAAGTAACATTTAAAATACAATATAACGCGGCTGATGATTGTAAAACGAAAATTAAAATTATACCGCGAATGTTTCTTTTAAAAATCGAAATTTATTTTCAAAGAGAAATAGCGACATTTCTAACTTTGAGGATGAGGCATGGAAAGGTGAAACATGAAGAGTAATGGAGAACGGAAAAATAAAAAGTGTCCAGGGGCGGGAATCGAACCCACACCCTTCTGCTTACCGGGCAGGTGCCTTGTCCACTCGGCTACCCTGGACGTATTTTTCCGTTCATAACTTATATTTAAAGTAACATTTAAAATACAATATAACGCGGCTGATGATTGTAAAACGAAAATTAAAATTATACCGCGAATGTTTCTTTTAAAAATCGAAATTTATTTTCAAAGAGAATTACTCTTCCATTACTCTTCATGTTTCACCTTTCCATGCCTCATCCTCAAAGTTAGAAATGTCGCTATTTCTCTTTGAAAATAAATTTCGATTTTTAAAAGAAACATTCGCGGTATAATTTTAATTTTCGTTTTACAATCATCAGCCGCGTTATATTGTATTTTAAATGTTACTTTAAATATAAGTTATGAACGGAAAAATAGGTCCAGGGTAGCCGAGTGGACAAGGCACCTGCCCGGTAAGCAGAAGGGTGTGGGTTCGATTCCCGCCCCTGGACACTTTTTATTTTTCCGTTCTCCATTACTCTTCATGTTTCACCTTTCCATGCCTCATCCTCAAAGTTAGAAATGTCGCTATTTCTCTTTGAAAATAAATTTCAATTTTTAAAAGAAACATTCGCAGTATAATTTTAATTTTCGTTTTACAATCATCAGCCGCGTTATATTGTATTTTAAATGTTACTTTAAATATAAGTTATGAACGGAAAAATACGTCCAGGGTAGCCGAGTGGACAAGGCACCTGCCCGGTAAGCAGAAGGGTGTGGGTTCGATTCCCGCCCCTGGACACTTTTTATTTTTCCGTTCTCCATTACTCTTCATGTTTCACCTTTCCATGCCTCATCCTCAAAGTTAGAAATGTCGCTATTTCTCTTTGAAAATAAATTTCGATTTTCAAAAGAAACATTCGCGGTATAATTTTAATTTTCGTTTTACAATCATCAGCCGCGTTATATTGTATTTTAAATGTTACTTTAAATATAAGTTATGAACGGAAAAATACGTCCAGGGTAGCCGAGTGGACAAGGCACCTGCCCGGTAAGCAGTAGGGTGTGGGTTCGATTCCCGCCCCTGGACACTTTTTATTTTTCCGTTCTCCATTACTCTTCATGTTTCACCTTTCCATGCCTCATCCTCAAAGTTAGAAATGTCGCTATTTCTCTTTGAAAATAAATTTCGATTTTTAAAAGAAACATTTGCGGTATAATTTTAATTTTCGTTTTACAATCATCAGCCGCGTTATATTGTATTTTAAATGAATATGATTGCCAGACGGTATTTTCTGGTGGCCAGGCATAGACAGTAACATCGAGGATTTAACTAGAGAATGTAGAGTATGCCAAGAATCGGCAAGCATGCCCCCGGCTACCATCTCGGAATGGACTTGGCCCGAAAAACCGTGGCATCGACTTCATCTTGATCTAGCGGGTCCGTTCATGGAAAGAATGTTTTTGGTTCTCGTGGACGCATACTCAAAGTGGATAGAAATTTTATCATTAAAGATATTACCAGCAAAACGATTATAAATCATCTTAGAGAAAATTTTGCCAGATTTGGATTGCCCTAATTTCTGGTTACAGATAACGGAAGACAGTTTGTCTCCGGTGAATTCGAGCAATTTACCAAAATGAATGGTATACAGCACACTAAGACCAGTCCGTATAATCCTAGTAAAAATGGTTTAGCTGAGAGATATGTAAGAGAGTTTAAAAACCTTTTGAAAAAGAATAATAAGAAGGATGATTTAGAGACGAATCTACAAAGATTCCTATTTGCTCATAGAGCATTCCCCCAAACTGTAATAAAGGAATTTCCCCGCGGAACTGCTAATGAAGAGAAGTTTAAGATCAAGATTCTCGAATTTAATACCAAGATGGGAAATCCGCGTGAGGTATTTTATGAGGTCGTAAGAAGGCAGGAGCAGTTTACTACAGGTTGCGAGGTTTATTTCCGCAGCTATGCAACTGGACCTAAACGATAAAAAGGTACCATTTAGAAATTATTGAGCTACCGTCACTACCTTATAAGTTGCGAGGGCGTCGTGTTTAAGAGGCATATCAATCAATTGCGACCTGGGAGAAAGAAACAAGTGGAGACAAGAAATTTGATACTTCCTCGAACATCAGGAGAGAAGCCTATAGGTGGAAGTCAGAAATAAAGTGAAGAGGAGGTTCCAGAGGTTACATCAGGAAACAAAGAGGAGACTGCTTCTGTGCACGTACCCTCTTGCACTCCTAGACCAGGGCCTGTTGCTGTGCACGTGCCCTCTTGCACTCCTAAACCGGAGCCTGCCGCTGTGCAAGTGCCCGTCTGCAGTTCTAGACCTCAGAGAGCCAGGAAACCCCCAGACCGACTAGAGTATTATTAAGGGGGGAGATGTGTTGTGTATGTAAATAGATGAAGATTATTTGCATTCTTTAAAGTCTCATTATGTAAGAATATATGTGTATATAAATTGGACATTTTTTGTTGGCCAAACGAAAAGAATAAGAGCTAAAAAAAGAGTCATGGTCAAGTTTGAGTTGTTGTTCGTCTAATTATAACACAACCTTAACAACATCCATCCTCACTGAAGACACAAAAGTTGCCTTTTATGCAGATTATATAGCCATATGGGGCACACAAGTAGCAGTATAGAAATATCAGAAAAATACTGAACATATCAATGAGAGGACTGGAGAAGTGGGCAATGAAACTCAAAATGACAATAAACCCAATAAACACAAACCTATAGGTCTCCTTCACTGACAGGAAAAAATGCATGAATTTAACTCCAAAATAAGCATAAACAACCATATAATTGATAAAATTTGATCTCCAAATTGCCTAGGTGTGATACTTGATGAGGAATTGCGATTTACAGAACACATAATTAGCACCTCAAATAGAGCTACCAGAAACCTAAACATTCTGAGAAGGCCATGTGGAACAAATTGGGGAGCAAACCCCAAAATTCTCAGAACAACATATATCACCTTAATAAGGCCAATAGTGGAATATGCAACACCTGTTTGGGCTCCCTCAAGTTCATCATTAAAAAGAAGACTAGACAGTGTTCAAGCAAAAGCGGCCAAATTAATCACTGGTTCTGTTTCAAATACCAACAATTGGAAAATTCAGATAGAATGTGGTCTAGACCTACTTGAAAGCAGAAGACAATTAAAAACAATAAAATTCACCAATATCTTAAAAACTAAAGAAACCGAACACATATCCCATAGAACCTATTTAAACTGGACACAAAAAGAAAGGCTCAAAAGATCTTCAACACTTCAGTACGACAACAATATTAGAAAGAGCATAAATATGAAACATAATGAATTTCAAATTCGAGAATAACCAATATTTCCTACCCCATTGCCATCAAATGTAATTATCAATCTTAACCTGAATGAACCCTGCAATAAAAAAGAGAACAAAAACATACTTAAAAAGTATGACTTGACACAATTGGTTTATGCGATCAGATAAATTATTTAACAGCATATACAGATGGATCATCAGACCTTACCATAAGTAATGGAGGGGCTGGAATTAACATAATACTGCATAATGGAACATACATCAAAATCAAAGAAGTAGCAAGAAAGATTTCGTCAAACTTCACTTGTGAACTGACACTTATCTGGAAAGCTCTTGATGTATGCCTTAACCAACCATCCCTGCATCAAGCAGAAGGAATCATGATATACCGTACAACGACTTCATATCCGATCTAGAAGCAATTCAGAAGGGCAATACTATAATCACACAGAAAATACATTCGTTACTTACTCAACTGATATCAATGGAGAATAATTCCATTTTACAATGGATTCCTGCCAGTGTTTGGATCGGGAAAATGAAATGGCAGTTGAATTTGCAAAGGAAGCCAGAAAGTTGAGCCAAAGGAAAGAACAAATGTCATTATTTGACGCTAATGCTTTTGCAAAATACAAGATAATTAAACAAAAAATAAGAAAAGATCAAAATGTGAAATAAACTCTGAGAGAAAAATGACAAAACTATAACAAGATTTAGAACAAAACATTATAAAGGATGACAATACATCCAGATGGTACAAGAACCTATAGAACATGCAACAACTGTCCTGGTGTGGAACTAACACCTACCCACATATTCTCATGCCCGCAGCCTTGCAGAAAATTGACATGGACCCAGAGCAGCTGCTTTACACACCCAAGATAGTGGACAATGCTGCTGCTTCTGTGATAGAGATGCATGGAGATATCTGAGGCTCTTTATTGGACACGACAAAAACAACAACGGCATTCCAGAGTAAAATAAATCATCAGAGATAGATAAATATTTTTCAAATGAATTAAAATAAATATAATCGATACTGAGAGAGAGTTGAATTGAAAAAAATAGAAAATTATTATTTTCGAAATTTAAATAGCTGAGAGGATTCCAGCAAACCGCATCTCAAATATCAGTTTTTTTTTTTTTTGCTACATGTTTTAATTTGCATATACCTATTTTACATATCTCAGATTGTATTTAAAAATCGTTAACCATTTCTTCTAACTTTTGGCGAAATGGTGTTTTATTAATTTATCATTTGATATTATTAGGGTTCTTAACTGGTATTCAAAAAGGAAAAATACGTGTCGTTCTGTTATATTTTTCAATTTATCAAACAATTTGGCCGCTGAATCGCTGATTCTGGTAGAGCGCCATCTAGCGAATAGAGTTGTAACTAAAATCAATTTCTAATTTTTCATTATTTGCCATAAAAAATCCCATTGCATCCTGAACACAATGGTGTTTACCGCATTGCTCTAGCGCAAATATTCGCGGAGTTATTAATTTTTAAAGTTGTGCGGGACTTTTGGATCACCCTGTATTTTAAATTTAATGATGTAACTGTAAATAAAATTCAAAGAATATCTCTATATGTAAATAATATTTATGAATCTTTCTAAGTAACTTTCTGTGTATCTTTCCATGTTGAATATTTTCTTTGTTATATTTGTATGTACATTTAGCGCAAGTGTCCCTAGGGGGACATAGCGTTTTGAATTGAAATAAATAAATACATTATCTCAGGAATTTGTATTATAGAGGGGGTAACCTGAATCCGAGTATTTTCTGAGCGGCAAGAAATAAATACTTAAGAGCCATTAATAGAGCAAAAAAGACGTCGTGGAAAATATTTATTGAAGAAAATGAGTCTATGAATGCTTTCGGGAATGCATACAAGATTTTTAAACGGTTTAGATCGGCCGACATTCAAGTGGGCATACCATTACTGAATAAAACTGCAGAGTGCATGAGAGAGCAAAAGATGAAGGAAATGCTGACAGCATTTTTCCTGATGATGATGTGCGGTTGGACAATGAAGAACACACTTTAATTAGAAATCACATCCCAAGTTTTACCAACAGGGAAATCATTTTTATTACTGAAAAGGAAATAAAGGATTTGTCCTCGAATCTTATTATCAGAAAGGCTCCTGGTCCAGATAACGTGAGTAATAATATGATTAAGCACTCATTATTATCAATCCTACCGAGTTTAGTCAAACTCTTTAATAGGTGTTTAGTGCTAAATTACTATCCTGAAAGCTGGAAAAATTCGGTATTAAAAATTATTACGAAACCGCAAAAAGCTAACTACGAAGCAATTAATAGCTATCGCCCAATTTCACTGGCATCAAATTTCTCAAAAATATTTGAAACGATCATTAAAAATGAAATACTCGATTATTATAATCATAATAATAATCAAAATAATCATAAGCCATAGACAACATGGATTTACGAAAAGAAAATCTACAATAACGGCAATGGACAAAATAACCGAGACCATACTGAAAAAAAAAACGAATTGGTTGCATTGCTTACTATTGATATAAGTGGTGCGTTTGATAATGCGTGGTGGCCTGCCTTAATAAAAAGAATGGATGAAAACCACGTCCCAGCAGTTCTTATAAAATTCATCCAATCATTTTTAAATCGGAGAAGAAAAACAAGTCTCACCTTCTCGAATTTTACAATTTCAAAATATTTATCAAAGGGATGTCCTCAAGGTGGACCATTATCACCTTTATTGTTGAATATACTGCTGAATGATTTTTGTTGATCAACTACGTATCCCCAAATTCTGAAGTAACCTGTTATACGGATAAGATGTTTCCATTGTTTGCTGGCACAAGACCATAGAAGGGTTAAAAAATGAAACAGAAAATACTTTAAATTATGTAATACAATGGTGTACAGGAAATAAGCAAAAGCTAAGCCCGGAGAAACCCGGCTTAATACATATGCACGGCAAACAAAAGATTCCAATGGGAACTCCAAACTTCATAATAAAACCGGTGGAAGAAGTAAAAATTTTAGGTATAAAATTTTCTAATCACAGAATTAAGTCAAAAATTAACTTCACATCCCACATTAATGATATTCTTTGTAAAACCAACCGTATGAAACAAAAATCTGTTATTTTCACTCTATAGGAAAATGTGGGGATTGGATGCTAAAAAAAGATTAATTTTATATAAAACTCTTTTCATACCAATACTAACCTATGGATCTGAAATATGGTATAAATTTATTCATAAAAGAAGTAAGCAAAGATTAAACTCTCAGCAATATCAGATTCTTCTTTGGGTAGTGAGAGCCTATAAAACGACCTCATCAAATTGTATTCATAGTTTGGCAAAAATACCTATTCTCACAGATCACATAGAATCGTTGATAATAAAATACGAATTGGCCAATTTATCAAAAGAAGAAATTAATTTATTTAGACCGCATGCCCCAACTATAATTCATAACTTCATAGAATCAAGAATGGCTGAAACAATAGCTAACACTAATGAAACATTCCGAAAATTTTTCCCATTTGGAATTCCTTTTTATTTTCGTCCGAATTTTTATAACTCACAGTTCATCACAAATCTTGGTAATTTTGGAGAATTTCTGTCGAAAATCGAGGCAACGGATGATCCTAGCTGCTTCTGTGGAAAAGAGAAAACCAAGACTCAATACATTTATTATTAGAATGTCCGATATTTCACAGCTACAGAAATAATCATTTTTATACCATCGAAGAAATTTGCGAATTTGTATATAACAAAGACACTTATGTAAAATTCAATAATTTTTGTAGGTTCATTTTGGATTTTCTCTTCTGTTTGAGAAAACCATCGTTTCAGTTTTAATTGTGTTTTTAGTCGGTTATTGAGTTTTATATAATGAATTGTATATAGGTTGCTAAAATAATTTATTTTAGATTTTCTCTTCTGTTTGAGAAAACCATCGTTTCAGTTTTAATTGTGTTTTAGTCGGTTATTGAGTTGTATATAATGAATTGTATATAGGTTGCTAAAATAATCCATTTTAGATTTTCTCTTCTGTTTTAGAATACCATCGTTTAAGTTTCAATTATGTTTTAGTCCGGTTATTAAATTGTATAAAATGAATTGTATATAATCTACTAAAATGTATTTAGGCGCAAGTATCCCGAGCTGGGATATCGCGTCCAATATGTCAAATAAAATATAAATATCAATGTTATTTTTAACCAAGTATTTTTTTTAAGTAATGGCTTAAAGTGAAGAATAAAACTTTCGAATTTTATATTAAATAGATTAAACCCCTCTTTGTGTTTGAATAATAAATTTGTTTACATTGTTAAAGCTGTATTTTTGTAAAAATTGAAATAACCATACAACAACTGGTAGCTGGCGTGGTTGCTTGGTATTGCACCAGATGCAAATAAGCCTCTTTTTTACAAAACGCTCAAGTACGATTATGTTTTAAAAATAGCAGAATATTTTGCAATGAATAAACTAGAACCATTGACTTCGCCAAATTATCACATATGACCGCTTAAAATCTCGGCGATTTTAAAAACCAAAAAATTATTTTAAAAAGATAGAATCGTCAAAGACCGTGGAATGGCAGATTCGAAGGAAGAGGAATTGTTTAAAGAATGGGAAGAAAAAATGATGAGGAAGTTGGAATAAAAATGGTAAATTTGTCGCCTGAGCAGGCTAAAATTTTTATAGGAGATACAAATGTAAATTGTGTGGGATGAATTGAAACGCATCCATACTGGAAATGTTGCAGATAAAATCATCAAAATTGGACTTGAATTAAAAAGTTCAAATGAAAAGTAATAAAAGCTTTGAGGCTTACATAACAAGGGCAAGAAACATTGAGTCCAGAAGTGCTAATTTGGGACAGCCCATTTCTTCAAGGGAAATAGTGTATCATGTTGTGAGAGGTTTATTGTCAAGGTTTAAAATTATTTGCAGCTGTTTTACGACCAAAACGATCTGCGAGTCTCGAGGAAGTCTTCCAGGCACTTCAAGAGGAAGAAATGAAACTAAACTCAATGGGATCTTCTAATGTAGGTCAGTATGAAAAAGCCTTCAAAGTTGGAAATGACCGAAGGACAAATAACATACAAATTTGAAGGGAAATGCATCATACATGCAGAAAGTTTGGGCAGATGTGAAGAAACTATTGGCAATCGACAAGATAAAGCGAACTTCAATAAGCAAAAATGGAAATATCCACAAAATAATATCAAAATAAAGTCTTCATCATCTTGGAAAAAATAATTCAAAGGTAACATGCTAATGTAGCGAATAGTTATGCTAACACTGAACATGCGTTTACTTCAGCAGAAATGATCTACTCTTTTTCACATTTACCTTAGGAGGATACACACATTTGAAACCTTGACTCAGGATGCACTTCACATATATCTTCCAGAGAAGATTGGCTCATCAATAAGATTCTAATTGACAGTGACATTAACCTTGCAGAAGAAGGAAGATTCATAAAATCTGAAACACAAGGTGACATGGTATTGTCAACATACACAAGTGAAGGTAAATTAGTTATCTGTATTAAGGATGTACTCTATGTGCGTAGACTTGAACCTAATCTTGTTTCTGTTAGATATCTAGTTAATAATAGCAACAAAGTATATTTTGAGAAAGGAAAAGCTAAAATTTATAATTGGAATTGAGAATTAGTAGCTGAGGGTAATGATGAAGATAGAATGTTTATCATTAAAACTTCATTAAAATATTAAGCACTGATGATAATGGTTTAAAAGCAGAAGAGTCAGAGAGAGAAATGATCAGACAAGACAATGTGGCATAGAAGACTAGGCCACTTGAACGAATAATACTTGGATAGCATGATGAGAAATAGTATGGTTAAAGGACTTAATTTTTATTATCAACATATCCAAAAATGTGAACCATGTATCCTTGGTAAATTAACCCAAAGCCCTTTCAAATCTATCGAGAATAATCATGCTGAAAGACCATTAGAACTTATATGCATGGATCTCTGTAGCCATATGCCAACCAAATGACTGGGTGGTGAAAACTATCTGTACACACCTTATTGTTATTGTGGATTTGTATATAGTAGACAGACAGTATCTTTGTATACTTCTTGAAATCAAAGAAGGATGCATTTGATTTTTTAAAATTAAAAATCATCGAGAAAATAAAAATAATATTGAAATCAAAGAGGTTAGATCGGAGAATGGAACTGAATTTGTCAAAACAAAATTTAATGAGTTTTTCAGGAATGAAGAAATACACCAACAAAAACAGTTCCATATTCGCCACAAAGCAAAAGAATTGAAGAACGAACCAATCTACCATTCTAGATTGGGCTAGACTATTAAATGGACTAGGCAAATAACTATGTTATTTGATGCGATGTTACAAACTAAATTTTGGGCGACAGCCATTGCAACAGCCGCCCACCGATTAAGAATGACAACATGAAAACTCCCATAGAGAAATGGACTGGACAGATACAATCAGTAGCACATTTAAAAATATTTGGAAGTCTTGCCTACTATTGCCTTCCTAAAAATCAAATAAATAAATTTGACTCTAAAGCAAGAAAATGAATATTCCCAGGTCACTCCGGACATAAGAAAGCTTATAGAATATATGATCCACAAGATGGAAAATACACGAAGTTCAGACTATCAAAATTGGTGAAAATTCAAAAGGCTCTGATATCTTGAATTCTAATGTTTTTGAAACATGTACAAGAGTAAATCATCTATAGACATTAACAACATTAATCTTTTTTTTTTCAAATTACACCTGCCATGGGCTCTACTCTAGAAGAACTAAATATCCAGACAACCAAGAACCAATAGCTGAATCATCAGGAAGAACTAATTAAGATATTCAGAAACAGCATCTCATCAATCTACGAGAGCAGGAAGAAAGACTGATAGCTAGCGGTGTAAGACGATCTGAAAGAATAAAAGAAAGAAACGCACCCAATATAAATGAACTATCTTCAACTTACATGAACACACCTAAAACATATCGGAAGCCATGAACACTTCATTTTCAGACCAATGGAAAGAAGCAATAGAACAGGAGTTCGATTTCCTAACTTCACACAATGTATGGACTCTTGTACCCAAACTAGATTTAAAAAAACATAATAAAAGGAAAATAGATTTTTAATATAAAAATGAATCCAAATGGAAGCATTGACAAAAGAATGGCTAGATTTGTTGCAATAGGGCATAATAAAAAAAACTGGCATCGACTATGAAGAATCATTTGCTCCTGTGATGAAATTAAACTCTTTAAGAGCATTGATTTCCATTGCGTCACAACAAAACGTGAAAATGGAACAATATGATTTCAAAACTGCTTATCTTAATGCGGAACTAAAAGACATGCCTATCTGGAAAACCTGAACGATTTGTTCAAGCAGGACAGGAAAAAAGTGCGTAAAATGAACAAGTTCATGTGGTTTACCACAATCTGGAAGATGCTGGAATGTAAAAAGTTAACCAAATTTTCAATGATATTAGACTCAGACATTTAGAAAGCGAACCATGCGCATGCATCTTTCAAGAAGAGGAGAAAACTTTATTAATTGGAATTTAAGTGGATGATTTTCACGCTTTTGGATCTGATAGTACCATAATTAACAGAGTTGTTCTGCAATTAGAGAAGCAAATTGTCATTGTTCAAGAGAAAAACCAATATTTTTTCTTGGAATCAAAGTTGAAGAAAATGATTTTTTTGGAACTTTCACAAGAAGCCTATGTGGAAAAGATTTTGGATAAATTTAACCTTGCAGAATGTAATTCAGTGAAAACCCCTTTTGTTCTTAATCAAATTCTGAATAATCACCCAGATACTTCTTTAGGCCCTAAACTTTAACAATAAATGATAGGTTCCTTGATTAACCTATCAGTGGGAACAAGGCCCAATATAATATTTTATGTTAGTCAACTCTCCCAATACAACAAAATAACAAAGTCATTCACCTTACTGCACTTAAAAATATATAGATACTTGAAGGGAACAAAAATCTACAAGCTATGCTTTGACAGAATAAGAGAGAAAATTGATGTCTTTACAGATACTAGCTGGTCATCAACTAAGTATTCAAAATCATTTTAGGATTTTTAACTAAATTAGATCTTCACTACTCAGTTGGAAATTTCAAAAACAACTACTGGTAGCGGAATTAATGACTATATGAGAGGGCACTACTGAAGAGTTGAAGCGATTTATGAACTTTCTTTCTGAAATGGGTCAGCAATCTTGTGTTGAAATACCACTTGTTCTGAAGACAGACAGTCAATAAGCCAATAGACAGGATTAAAGGAACATCTCATCATTTTAGAACCAATCAAATCAATAGAAAATATATTTTGTGAAAGATGAAGTCTCAAAGGGAAATTTGAGGATCTTCTTCTGAACTCAGAAGCTCAAGAAGCGGACCTTTTCACCAAATGACTGTGGGATGCAGAATCTAGAGATTGCTTGTAAATATGGGACTTCTTTTTGGACCTGATTCAGAATTTCTTACCAAAGGGGGGAGTTGTTGAAATTGGTAAACAAATCTGTGAAATCAATATGTTATTTTTTGACCAAGTATTTTTTTTTTAAGAATTGGCTTGAAGTGAAGGCTAAAACTTTTTTCGCGCATTTTTAATTAGTTTGTTTGAACCTTTCTTTGTATTTCAATAATAAATTTGTTTGAATTTATAAAGCTTAATTTTTGTAAAATTGAATTTACCATACAAAATTATGTAATTATATTTTGTGATTGAAATTATTTATTCTTTTAAAGAAATAATTACCCAAATACATTTGCAATAACTAATAAAATACCTGAATTGGAAGAATTTATTATCTAATGCAAATAATTAATCAAATTAAGTCGTGCGAATTAGTAAGATAAACTATGTGAATAAATCAATTCATGGCGGATCAAATTGCTGTTTTGATGTACACCTCTGGTTCCCGATAAGTTCAGCTATGTTGATAATTTTGGCCAATATAAATATATACAGTTATATATGGGAATAATATGGCATGAAGAAGAAAACATAGAATGGTGGGCACAGTGTAGCCTTCAGAATATCTTCTCGGGACACCGAGGATATGTTATGGTACCTTCTGGGTTTCATCTCTGGGGCCTCGCGATCATAGTTCTGTTTTCTTCTGTCCTCATTCACCTATCTGTGATATCTTATTCCAGCAGATCAGGGCCCAGATCGCCAAATCTCCTCAGTGATCGTGAGGCCTCATTTCTGTGCATCACCAAGTACCTTAGAAATGGGTTTTATGCCCCAATGTTATTTGAAGGAGAGGGAATTGGTAAATCAAGATTTGTAGGAAGTGTGACCAAAATACACATCTTTAAAATCTTTTTTTTTTCATTAATTAGCTTTTCCTCAAGGAACCTTAAATAATCAAATAAATAAATTATGGCATTTTGTTTAAAATATTCTTTTTGGTAATTTTTATTATGCCTTTTCGTTTTTTCTGAGAGATAAATTATATAATATTATTATTATTATTTAAATAATAATAAAAATAATCGAGTAAAGGTCAAAGACTCTTCCAGTAAGATATGTAGAGTAAGAAGTTTCAGAAGATGAGTTTCTTTTAATTGTAAAACATTACAAGCTTTCGGGCAATGCCCTTCTACAGGTAAAATAAAAATAAAAACAAAAATTAAAGGTAAATTAAGGCAACTAAGCAACTGAGAATTAAACAATGTAAATATATATCAGCTAACCATAGAAAACAAAAACAAAAATAAGATATATATACACACTCGCGTGAGACTACTCACGCGTCTGGATATGAATGAATTAAAATTGTGTTAATATTTGAAAAATTAGAGAGTTAGAAAAATTATTACAATGATATTACATAACTAAATATATCTAAGTAACTATTACAGGTAAATTTGTGTGGTTAATGACTATGCTATGGACTGCCATCTATGAATTGGTATTTAATGATTAGTGAGAGAAAACCCGTTTTTGACCGGTGTGACTGAGGTGGTGGAAGGGGGGTTATTAATATACCAGAGGTATAATCTGAAAAATTCAATTGGAGATGTAGGTTGTGTAGATTGCGGGAATGTCTATTTTTCTATTTATGCTGTGTAGCTTGGAGGAAACAATGGATTCCAGAACCAATCTCTGGTGTAGGTTGGAGATATTTCTGTAGTGAATGGTTGGGTTAGCAGTGTCAAAAGAATGGCCAGAAGATGCAATGTGTTGAAAAATGAGGGAACGGGGATCTCGGTTGGTGATGTTGTGTGTGTGCTTGGACATTCTAATGGCGATGGTCCTACCGGTCTCACCCACATAGGTGGCAGGGCACTGTTGGCATGAGACTGAGTAGACCGCGCCAGTAGATGTTAGAGGGTCAGTGGGGGAGTCGGTTTTTGTGATGGGATGCCTAAGGAGTGAGTGGAGGTTAGGTGTGTTAGTAAAAAAGGTACGGATGCCAAAGGGTTTGAGGAAACGGGAGAGGTTAACTGAGAGGGAAGAGAATGGGATAACACACGTGGATTTGTAGGCTGCAGGGGGGTTAAGAGGAACAGGCGAGTAGGTGTGTTTTTCTATAAAGGACAGAGGGAAAGCTGAAGCTGTAAGATGGGAGATTATGCGGTTCTTTTCAATAGTTTTGAAGATGGGGAGTGAGCAGTGAGTTAATAGGCGGCGGGTGAGGGCTTTAACTATGTTGATTTTGTGGGAAGTTGGGCAGTGTGACCTATAATGGGTGTATCTGGGGGGGGTGGTTTTTCTTGTAGTAGACTGTGGTATGGTAGGTAATTGGTGTGCGTATGACTAGGGCGTCTAGGAAGGGAATGACATGCTCGCGTTCTCTCTCGAGAGAGTGAATGTGATGTTGGGATTGTAAGTGTGGAGGTCGGAGAGAATGGTATCCTCGCTGTCGGTTTTGCATATGCAGAAAATATCGTCAACGTATCGTCGCCAGAAGAAGATGTTTGAGGGGTGCCGGTTACAAATCCACTGGTCTATGGTAGACATGGTTATTTCAGATAAAATGGATGAGAGGGGGCTGCCCATTGGGGTTCCCCTGATCTGTTTAAAGTGGGTATGGGAATAGGTGAAGGTGTTCATGCACAGGCAGATTTCTGAAATCCCAACGATCCATTGTCATCACCCGATCAGACAAGGGATCTGATACAGTTATTCTCAACCAAACCGCATACCATGCAAAAATTATTGACATACTGAATGATACAACCACATTCACCCAAATATCCGCTGAAGAAAGCAAAGCAACAACCAAGAATTTTAGGGTTTCCCTCAACCGCATGAAGCGCTCGGACACCGTCACAACAGAAGATCACAAGAACTTCACCTCCAACTTGGGAACCAATGCCTATATATACGGCCTCCCCAAGATCCACAAACCATCCGTCCCCCTCCGACCAGTCATCGCATACCATCTATCCCCTGCCTACCCCCTGGTCAAGTATCTTAAGAACCTTCTAACCCCCCTTTGGAATGATAACAGGAGAGCCTTCACGATACCCAATTCCACCAGTTTCATACAAGATATAACAAACCTGCTCCCCCCTCCAAACTCATCCATGTGTTCGTTCGACGTATCGTCCCTATTACTCAGCCTTCCACACAGCCTCATGATAGATAACCTCCACCAATTTTGTTGGGCCAGATTTTCCACCAAACAGACCCAACAAAGATGTAAACATTTACATCATATATATACACAGTGTCTCGCCGAAAGTGTTTGGTGTCCAGATGGAGACCCCACCACGGTGGCCGACGATGCCCTAAAGGATCGAGGCAGGGGAGGACACCCGATCGGAGATAACGTTGGTGGTACCGTGACCGAGATACCGGTCGACCCTCCACAAAAGAACAACAGCGAGGCGGATTGGAGAATGAAGACACCAGAAGCCGGAGAAGAAGCCCGATGCAGAAAGAACCAGAGGAAGACCAGGAACCGGGAAGGCATTCATCTGGAGATGACATCGGCCCTGTCTAAGTAGCCCTGTCTGTAGCCAGAAGCCCGATGCAGACAGAACCAGAGGAAGATATACAAAACCCTGTAATTATGTACATAGGTCACCTTTTTTTTTTCAGAGGGGCAAACATGATAGATTTTATTTTTATTTCATTACTAATCTAAATTATCTCTTGGTAAGAAAGTTAATTTAAATTTTCTTTAATATTTATTTTATTCTAAAATGAATAAAATCAACCACAAACATAGCTAGAGAAAATAGATGTGTCAAGCTATTTAAATTTCTTAAAGAAGAAATTACTTTAAATTTAAAATAAATAAATTTATATTTTATTATCCCTATTTGATCAATTTTATTATTATCTCAAACCTTTTAATAAGAAGAAGCCTAATTTCGAATTTCCTAAAGTAGAAATTACTTTAAATTTAAAGATAAAATTATATATTTTATTATCCTTATTTTACCATTTTTTTTATTACCTCAAACTTTTCTTTTAAAAAAGAAAAGAAGAATTTTAAATTTCTCAAAGGATTAAGCATCTATATTTATTATTTCGATATTTCTCTTTTAAAATTAATAATATATTATTTTTAATTAATAATATTTATTTTTTATTATATTCTAAGAATATTATTTTTTTTTATTACTCTGTAGTAAAAATTGAGGACTTACCTCGCAGCGTTATTTTAAAAATAAGGACAGTCTTGATGAGTTTTCAACGAGGCCGGATCGGGGAGGACTCCCTGGGCCATGAAGGTTACCGAGGAAAGCTTTAAGAGGGTATGTAGTGAAGATGCTTGGTAAGTCTTTCCACATCTTAAGTTTCTTACAGATTTAGACCTAAAGAGGTCCGTATAGAAAGCATGGTAAAAACCATGGCAGATATCAAAATTTTGATAGACTCGACTATTTAAGATATATGATGAATAGAGGTTTCAACCTTATGTTTTCTTCAAAGTATTAATTATTTTTTATTGATCATTTTTATCTAGATGCGGTAACTTGGTAGAAATACCAAATTGTAGGCCCTCAGTCAATTTTCTTTTATAGGAATTTTTTTATTTGCAAAAAGATATTAAACCCTTTTTTTGTTTTGCCTATTCATGCTACACAATAATAAATACAAAAATTTTATTTTGTAAATTCCATGAAGACCAATAAATGTTAATATTCAATGTTTAAAAAAAATGTATTGGTATTATTATTATCTATATTTAACAACAAATCACATGTAAACCCCGGTGTACACTATATTTTCTGTATGTATGTGTTAAAAACTAATGTTGAGCTAGACAGGATTAAGATAGAGACGCCCCCAAATGGGACGTAAGAAGAGTTCATACAATTTCTTTCATCCATCTACACAGATGCCACCATAGCTAGTAACATCATTTCACTCACCGAAATCTGCCTGTGCATTAACACCTTCACCTATTCACATTCCCACTTTAAACAGATCAGGGAAACCCCAATGGGCAGCCCCCTCTCATCCATTTTATCTGAAATAACCATGTCTACCATAGACCAGTGGATTTGTAACCGGCACCCCTCAAACATCTTCTTCTGGCGACGATACGTTGACGATATTTTCTGCATATGCAAAACCGACAGCGAGGATACCATTCTCTCCGACCTCCACACTCACAATCCCAACATCACATTCACTCTCGAGAGAGAGAACGCGAGCATGT
Organism: Cordylochernes scorpioides; assembly: GCA_030710605.1. Classification (NCBI taxonomy): domain Eukaryota; kingdom Metazoa; phylum Arthropoda; class Arachnida; order Pseudoscorpiones; family Chernetidae; genus Cordylochernes; species Cordylochernes scorpioides. The sequence continues at coordinate 32,893,995 of CP092870.1, forward strand.
CATTCCCTTCCTAGACGCCCTAGTCATACGCACACCAAATACCTACCATACCACAGTCTACTACAAGAAAAACCACCCCCCAGGTACACCCATTATAGGTCACACTGCCCAACTTCCCACAAAATCAACATAGTTAAAGCCCTCACCCGCCGCCTATTAACCCACTGCTCACTCTCCATCTTCAAAACTATTGAAAAGAATCGCATCATCTCCCATCTTACAGCTTCAGCTTTCCCTCTGTCCTTTATAGAAAAACACACCTACTCGCCTGTTCCTCTTAACCCCCCTGCAGCCTACAAATCCACGTGTGTTATCCCATTCTCTTCCTTCTCAATTAACCTCTCCAGTTTTCTCAAACCCTTTGGCATCCATACCTTTTTTACTAACACACCTAACCTCCACTCACTCCTTAGGCATCCCATCACAAAAACTGACTCTTCCACTGACCCTCTAGCATCTACTGGCGCGGTCTACTCAGTCTCATGCCAACAGTGCCCTGCCACCTATGTGGGTGAGACCGGTAGGACCATCGCCATTAGAATGTCCGAGCACACACGCAACATCACCAACCGAGATCCCCGTTCCCTCATTTTTCAACACATTGCATCTTCTGGCCATTCCTTTGACACTGCTAACCCAACCATTCACTACAGAAATATCTCCAACCTACACCAAAGATTGGTTCTGGAATCCATTGTTTCCTCCAAGCTACACAGCATAAATAGAAAAATAGACATTCCCGCAATCTACACAACCTACATCTCCAATTGAATTTTTCAGATTCTACCTCTGGTATATTAATAACCCCCCTTCCACCACCTCACTCACACTGGTCAAAAACGGTTTTTCTCTAACTAATCATTAAATACCAATTCATAGATGGCAGTCCATAGCATAGTCATTAACCACACAAATTTACCTGTAATAGTTACTTAGATATATTTAGTTATGTATTATCATTGTAATAATTTTTCTAACTCTCTAATTTTTCAAATATTAACACAATTTTAATTCATTCAAATCCAGACGCGCGAGTAGTCTCACGCGAGTGTGTATATATATCTTATTTTTGTTTTTGTTTTCTATGGTTCAATTCTCAGTTGCTTAGTTGCCTTAATTTACCTTTAATTTTTATTTTTATTTTACCTGTAGAAGGGCATTGCCCGAAAGCTTGTAATGTTTTACAATTAAAAGAAACTCATCTTCTGAAACTTCTTACTTGAAATAAAAATAATATATATTAAAATACTGAAGTCAACATTTTTTATTATTATTATTTTTTTGCAGAATATATATTGGTCAAAATATTTTAATTAAACAAGAAGTTAAATCTCTCTGCTGTGTTAATGACGTCGCCAAAGTCTGAAAAAAAAAAAATCTTTTATGGACGTTACCTCAATGGCGTCTTTTACACCCTTGTTTTTGATATGTCACCAGAGCTTTAAATGACAAAATGATTTTTACATCATTTTATAGGTCATTTTATTGTATTCATGAATTTGTTAATTAATTAAAAATTTAAACATGCCAACTTTTACCGGAACTCTTAAAATTAAAATATGCGAGGCACAAGATTTAAAGCCTACCGAATATGCAACTCGCCATGCCAATGTTGTGGGTAAACAACAAGTAATGCTTATTGACCCCTATGTAGCAATTGATGTAGATCAAATTCACGTTGAGCGAACATCAACAAAGCAAAAAACTTTTAATCCTATTTGGAACGAATTCTTCACTTCCGAGGTTCATGGCCAGAACCTAGGATTAACTGTATTTCATGATGCAGCCATACCACCTGATGATTTTGTTTCAAATTGTACAATAGCATTTGATGAACTTTTAAATTCAATTAAAGAAAATGTCAATCAAGAGGTTGACATTTGGGTAAGTAGTGATTTATTTACATTTGAAATCTCATACCACGTATCTTATTTACATACCATTTATTTTTTTTATATATTGCATTTTTATGAATGTATCTCTCGGGATTAAATTAAAAATTATAAAACTTCAATATTCAAAAACAACTATATATTAAGTATATAGAAAGCAATATAAGGGTTGTAATTTTTAAATGCCCTGTCTCAATATACTATATATATATAAAGAGACAAGAGACAAGGATTTCCATTTATATATATATGAAAAAATATAGAAAAAAAATAAATAAAAAGCACATGTGCACCTGGTCAAGATATGCTTTTTTTATTTTTAATATATATATATATATATATATATATATATATATATATATATATATATATATATATATATGATACATTTTGAATGATAGAATGTAAATTTTATTTTGTTTTTTTTTACTGAAGATTTAACTAAATGGTGTATGTAAATTTTTGTTTTGTTTAAAAAAGATTTGAAAAAAATAAAGAGGTGATTATTGAGGTGGAGATGGCCACAAACGACTGCTAATTCTTTTTCACACATAGAATTACATCAGCTAGTCGACAGGATAGCTGCCTACGGGAATAAATTCGAAATGACATCGAAGAAAGACTTGAAAACTTTACCGAAAGAAAAGGTTGTTACTGGAGCGAGAGTAGACATTTCGATTAAAGAAATTTTGCCGATTTTCAACCCGGATACAGGCCTTACGTATCAAGAATGACGAAATATGTTTGAAAGAACAGTCAAGCTTCAAAATATTTCAGAAAATGATGCTCTATCAATGATCCCGAGCATTTTTAAGGGAAAAGCGTTAGAGATATACGCCTCGATGTGCCAGGACGTGTTTACGTTGGATGAACTTCACCAAGCTATGAAGACATTTTTCCCGGTATCGACAAGTGGATTGATGAGGCAGTTTTGGACTGAAAAGAAGCTACCATCGCAACCCCTTATGGACTACTACTTTAATAAACTGAAGTTGGCAAAAATATTGAATATAAGTTCGGAGCAGACCCTGGAAGCGCTTTCTTCGAATGTAAACGCAAAGCTGAGACCATTTTTGATCACTGCCAATCCAGCTAATCTGGACATGTGGATTAAGATTGCATCCTCCCTGGAAGAAGGATTTCGACAGGAAGAGACATCTTCACCCTTTAATGGCCCCGGATATCGACGGGACTTTCAAAATATCGACTCAAGGAATGCAGCGCCTTCACAGGATTCTCTTCCTTCAGGTTCCCGCCCCAGCAGAGAGGTTGGCGACCGACAAGAAACCCGGCGAAAGCAGTTTTACCAAGACTTTCGAGGTAATGTAGGGCAACAATGATGGTGCCCAGGAGTGATGAGTGACGTTGGGGTAGATTCAGGGAGACACCGTTAGTTTTGGCCAGATCTGACCTATGACGTCAAAATGACGTCGCGATGTAAACAAAGGTTACGACTGGGTCATTGTTTTTTTTTTAAACACGATTTAATTATTAATATTTTAAATACCTGCGATTAATTTATAGTTTCAATGTATAAATACATTTTTTCTAAATGGCCTGCTAATTTTAAATCGATTTTTTTTTGAAAATATTTAGCGCAATTGTAAACACGTGTATGTTGTGAATGCACCTTGAGAGCAATGGTGTCCGATATTTAAAATTATTATAAAATTAATTATTAACTAATATAAAAATTTAGTTGTTAATTTAGGTTAGTTTAAGTTCAGTTTAGGTTAGGTTAGGTTAGGTTAGGTTCGCTTAGGTTAGGTTAGGTTAGGTTCGCTTAGGTTAGGTTAGGTTAGGTTTAGGTTCAGGTTAGGTTAGGTTAGGTTAATGTAATTTATTAATAATTTTATTATTATAAATATATATAATATTAATAATTTTATTATTATTTTTTTGTATATTCCTATTTATAAATATAACCTTTGGCACCATTGCAACGTATTACGCCAGTATTTCTTTGTTTTCGTTGGCGCTAAAAAAATAATTGCAAAAATTGCTAATAGAAAATTATTAAAATAAAAAATCCTTTGTAAATATATTGACACAATAAATTAGTCGCAGGTATTTAAAATATTAATAATTAAATCGTGTTTAAAAAAAAAACAATGACCCAGTCGTAACCTTTGTTTACATCGCGACGTCATTTTGACGTCATAGGTCAGATCTGGCCAAAACTAACGGTGTCTCCCTAGATTCATTACTCTTGGGAACCTATTTAGTACTTTTTGATTCCGGCAGTGACATTAATATTATTTCTGTACACCTATTACCTTAATGCCTTTTAGATAAGATAAATAACTCTGGCCAACAACACACAAACACACCTAATTTGATTAGCACTGTATCTAACTGTATTGGAATATTTGGACAAATTTGTTTAACGATCAGAATTGGAGATATAACTAACAATACAGTAAAACCCCTCTATAGTGAACCCCAATGGGACAGAGCTTTTGGTTCACTATAGCCACGGTTCACTATAGCCACGGTTTGGCTATTTTTTTTTACTTTTCAAAAATTTTAGACTGTATAATTAAAAAACAGCCATACACACAAGTAGAGGCTGCCTCTTAATAGTGGTCACTTTATTTTAATTCCCTTAATTGACTAATTTCCTTATATTAATACTGAATAATAATAGAAATCATTAGATAATAGGTTCTTCTTATGATTAACATACATGTACCTCTATGTCTAAGTTAAAAATCAAGACAAATCCCAAGACAAGGCAAAGTTTTATTAAATATATATTCAAAGATATGAAATGATTTTAAAACATCATTATCACATTATATAATACAATTTTTACTTGAAAAAATGGCTCTAATACCTTGTTGTTTCAAAGCATTCTTCCAAGCATTGCACCATTCAAATAAAGTTAGTGTTTTTCTTCCATTTCATGTTTCCCCATATTCTAGGTCTAGATTTCGTTTTTTTTTTAACCTGCCATGCAAAACATTGCTGACTTTAAAATCACCATAGTTAATGGCATAAAAATAATTTTTGTTTCATCACGGGACCGTTTATTTGGACTTTTTTTTTTTTAGCCCTAAAACGTACGATCGCGATCGCGGCAAAAGTTGAAGTTGATTCCTCTTTGTAACAATTTTTAATAACTTTATATTTTATCTTTTATAATAGAAAAGTTATATTCTCTTATTTTAATATGTTCTTAACATTTTGCCTATGTTGTTTCACTTTGAAAAGTTCTGAAAATGGCCTTTTTTTTTTTAAAGAAATAATGCTTTTGTTTTTAAAATGCCTTTGTTTTCTTCATTTTGGAAGCCATTTGCATTTTTTATATTTCAAATTTAATGGATGCAAAGATATTCTAATTAATAAAAAGTATAATGTGTAAAAATTTATACAACATACAGCAAAAATAAAGTGCAAAAATCAAACAAACAATGCCGCTAAATTTATTGTTTTGAAATCGCGATCCGCGAGCTTTAAACATGCTCAAAATTTTCTTTTTTAATTTTTTTTTTTTTAATTACAATTCTAAGTTCGTTATAAGCATAGTATTTTTAATAGATTTTATCATTTTGGGACCCGAAATAGGTTCGTTATAGGGGTAGTTCGTTATTCTAAAAATCGCAAAGTTCGTTATAATGATGGTATTTTCAATGAAATGGAATTGGGAATCGGCGTGGGTTCGTTATAAGGGAAGGTTCGTTATATCCAGGGTTCGTTATAGCGGGGTTTTACTGTATGTTGTTCTATATTATTGATAATCCAAATTTGAATTTTCTGATAGTATCCACTAAGTACCTGAAATATTTTAACCTAAAGATTGATTTTGATGAGAATGTTATTATGCAAAATAATGTGCTTTTATCCAAATTTCAATATACATTTTCTAAAGATGAACTCAATGCTTTGCAACATTGTGATAACTCAAAAAAATATTTTGGTGTTTCTAATAATGTTAAATATTGTAAAAAACATAATTATTGTTTAAAACTTTCAGGAAAATGTAATCACATATAAAAGTTACCTCTTTTAGATAAAACTATTGATCAATATAACATAAATGTCCCCTCTTGTTTTAAATCTAAACTCGTTTACCAACCAAACTTTCGACCCTTACCCTTGCCAAATCTAGAAGACAGCTATCTAAATAATGATGGCAAACTTAAGAATAATCTCTACATTTTATTAAGTCGCTATAATGATATTTTTGGTGAAAACAAATATAATATTAGACCATTAAAAGTAGATCCCCCCAGGTTAAGAATCAAAGATAAAACTCCTGTTTGTCTCAGACCTTATCGACATAATCCCAGGGACACTGAAATAATTAAGGAACAAATTAGGCAATTATTAAAATATGGGATTATTAGGCATGCTTCTTCTCCATATAGTTCGCCAGTAACTTTAGCACATAAAAAGGGAGAAAATGATAAATCTAGGCTATGTATCGACTTTAGGAAATTGAATTCAAAACTGATAGGAGATAGTTTCCCAATTCCTTTAGTTGAAAATATCATCCAAAAGGTTCAAGGCTCAAAAGTATTCTCGTGCCTTGATATTCTAAGTGCATACTGGACTATTGGTTTACATGAAAAAGATCAACCTATTACTTGCTTTACCACCACAGAAGGTTCTTACCAATGGTGCAGATTACCATTCGGATTGCGGACAGCTCCTGCTATTTTTAACAGGATCCTCACTTCCATATTGCAGAAATATGAACTTAAAAATATAATATCTTACTTTGACAATATATTGGTTTTCTCAAAAGATACCGAATCCCATTTAGAACACCTTGGGGAGATATTTGCAATCCTACAAGAGGAAGGTATCCAACTTAGGAAAGATAAATGTTTGTTTTTTATGCAAAAGATAAATTATTTGGGTTACGAAATTTTTGGAGATCAAATCTCTCCTTCAAGTACTAATGTTGGTATAATTAAATCTTTGCCCTCTCCTCGTGATGTTAGATGCTTAAGGTCATTTTTGGGCAGTGTTATGCATTATGCAAAATTTATAGATAATTTTAATAAGTTGAGAGCGCCTTTAAATGATCTATTGAAAAAAGATGTAAAATTTAAGTGGAGTGAAGAGTGTCAGAGGAGTTTTGAAGCCCTTAAAGAAGCATTAGTTTCAAAACCAATACTCCAAATTTATAATCCATTATTAGCTACACATATCTTTTGCGACGCTAGTATTGCAGGTTTAGGAGGCGTACTTAAACAGGAGTATCCTGATGGCACCTTAAGACCCATAGCGTTTTATAGTAGGGCTTTAAGGGGAGCAGAATCCAAGTATACAATAACAGAACTTGAATTATTGGCGATAATAGAATCATGTAAAAGATATCATCCCTATATTTCACAGGTCAACATGTGATAGTTCATACCGACCATAAGGCATTAATTTGGTTAAATAATTTCAAACATACTAACGGTAGATTATTCCGATGGGCGCTAAGATTATCAGATTATGATTTGGAATTTAAATATAATAAGGGATGTGAGAATCATGAAGCCGACATGTTGTCTCGACTGCCATATACCTGCTTCTTAACTGTTCAAAATATAGAACAAGGACAAAAATCATTACTTAAGCCTTCATCTAAACTATATTTCATTAAAAACGGTATTACTTATATTAGGCTAAAAAATAGAGATAGGATTATAGTACCACCCTCCTTACAACAACAATTGATAAGTAGGGCTCACGACGATAAGTAGGGACACCCCGGCATAAGTTCAATGGCTAGAGTTATCTAAACACAATATTATTTCAAAGGAATGATAGGACAAATAAAAAATTATATTCTGAAATGTAAAATATGTCAGTCTGTAAAGAAGCCAACTACACCTTCGTATGGACTCATGGGTAATTTACCACTAGCTGAGAAACCATTTGATGTAGTTGCCCTTGACAGTATTTTAGGATTAGGGGATTATAACAGTACAAAGAATTGTCTTCATGTGATAGTTGATCATCACTCAAGATACATCTGGGCCTATCCTTCTAAGAGTACGTCTATAGCAACATACATCAATATAATAAATCAGCTATTAAATGTAGGTAAACCAAAAATTATCGTTACTGATAGGCACCCCTCATTTGTGTCCAAAAGGTTTAACAAATTTATACAAGAAAAGGGCATAAAACACGGGATGACATCCCCTTCGCACCCACAGTGTAATGGGCTTGTAGAGAGGGCGAATGCGACAATTATCTCAAAACTTAGACTTCACCATCAGCCAAATCCCAGAATACCATGGCCCAAATTATTACAAAAGGCCTTAGAAGAATATCGGAGTATTCCTCATTCCATAACTAAAATGCCTCCCGTTTATTTGCTTTTTGGCATAACGCCATCATATATCAATAAATTAACAAGAGCATATCCACCCATCGAAGAGGCTAGGAAAATTGCAAATGAAAATACCGAAAAATTACATCTTAAATTGGTAAAAAGATATAATGAATCCCATAAAACGCCTAATCTAAAAATAGGGGATAAGGTCCTTTATAAGATCCCTTACCAATCAGGTCAAGGTAAGCTCATGCCAGCTTTTTATCCAGAACCATACACCATAATTTCCATACCCTCACCACAAACCATAGAAATAGATAAGCCTTGCCAACCCGAAAATAAGCATGCAACAATTGTTAATATTTCTAAAGTAAAGCTCTGGGATCCGGTAACTGAAGATAATATTGAACCACCATTCCCATTTCAGGAAGAAGAGGATTTGGAAGGATGCTTGGGTATCGAACCTAACAAGCAAGCTTCCACTGATAGTCCTCAGGTTTTGTTCTCTTCCATTAAAGAAAAAAAAAATCCAGATCACCCCACAGAACCCCTGGAGAAACTACTGCTGGTTTCGGGAAAATAACAAAAAAGTTGCCCTGGAATGGGATTCTACATGGAGAGTGTCTCCATAGACATGTAATGTCCATATCATTTTTTTTTTCTCCTGCCTATTGTTAGTTAGGTTTTGTATGGCCACCTTTTCCTGTGATTTTCCCCAACTAACAGGCTTTGGTCGCCTTTTTACCTCTAACAATATGCTTGTGTAATATAATTTTTGCAATGTATCTTATCCTTTACCTTCCATCCCCTCCCAACCTCCGTTGAGAAAAAAAATTAATACAATTTTTTTTTTTTGTGGGGGGTAGTGATACATTTTGAATGATAGAATGTAAATTTTATTTTGTTTTTTTTTACTGAAGATTTAACTAAATGGTGTATGTAAATTTTTGTTTTGTTTAAAAAAGATTTGAAAAAAATAAAGAGATGATTATTGAGGTGGAGACGGCCACAAACGACTGCTAATTCTTTTTCACACATAGAATTACATCATATATATATATATATTGTGACTGGGCAATATACTAATTTAAGGGTAATATATAGTTGTTTTTTTAAATTATATAAATATATATTAAAAACAAAAAAAGGCATATTCAGACCAAGCCTTTTTTATTTTTATTATCAACACCTAACCTTTTATATATATTTATATTTTTCCACATATATATAAAGCACAAGAATATTCTATAAATAACTATATATTTAAAATAAATATTTATTAGCAGGAATAAATAGAGAGAGATAGTTATAGAGTATATTATAATTTTTATATTGATTTTTAAAAATTAAACCAAAACCCCCTCAAGTCCATAAAAAAAAAGAAAGTAAACAAAATTGTATATTTTAATAAAATATTATTGTTACCTAATTTACCTCATTTATAACCATTAATGGTAAAGAGAAGGTATATTGTATATTTATATTGTTAGAAATACACATGTGTGAAATTGGGTTTGATGCATTCGCCTACATAGCATTATTTGTAACTGTGTATATATAGAGAGTATTTTCAAGATAAATATATAAAAATATAGAATATTTCATGGATCTCTCTCTCTCTCTTCTTCTTCTTTCTTATCTCCACACTTGGTGAAGTAGAATGCGTCTGTCTGCCTTTGTCATTAAGACTGGGAGCACTACTCAGTGGCAGGCCAACTTAGCTCCAAATTAAATGGCCGCCTCTGACATGAGGAACAGATGCCATGTGCAGCCGCTCCTAACATGGAGTACAAACGCTGCTCATCCTGTATTCCTGGATTAGGAGCCCTTACAGGGTACTATCAGCCGGGCCAGCTGAGCCCAGGTTTTTTAGTATGCTTGTTACTGCTTCCCCCTCCTCCTTTTTCATCCAGGCTTGGGACCGGCAAGGGCGGAGATTATTTCATGGATAATTATTCTAAATATAATCTCTCATTAGAATAAAAAATTAATCAGAAAATATAGCATTATTATATAGCAAATATATATATTACTTCTATAAAATATTTTAATGAATAATCCACACATGGAAAATATTTATTTTTAGCTAAATATAAGGTTAAATTTATTTTATTCCGATTAGAAAGGCAAAGGTCAATTAAAACAGCTCACTTAGAACCAATATTTCGTTATAATGATATTGTTATATCCACTGTTAAAATTATGGTGGTATAGCCAACTTGTTTTTTTAAAGAATACTGTTAGAACTAGGATCACTATGGCTTATTCAATAAGCATTATTTTATATGGGAAAATGTTTACAATTCTTTTACATTTTTTGATTATGTAGTTGACATTTTAGCCATTTGCATTTTATTTTGAAAGCTTTTATGTCACAAACTCTATATTTAGTATATATCAAAAGTACTGGTATTTTTAGTATTTCTAATTTAGTCCCAGGTTCTAATTGACTGTACTCTTCATGAAAACTCAATCAGCCCATGTAAAGATTACTTACTAATTTTATAATTATTGATCTGTGTAGAACCTCTCTATTAAACAAATTATCAGCATTCTTCCAACACAATCATTGTGCTGAATTTACTTTCGGTCATAATTATTTAATGGTGGAACCTCTTCTAGGCTTCTGTTGGTGTCTCTGAATGATTGGGGAACTTTATTAACACTTTTGACCCGAGGGACGCGAAATGGCACCATTGCCGATTTTACATCAAGCCCAAAGAACGCAAATTCACGTCCTTGATTTTCAAAATTAATAAGAAATCGCTGGCGGCTGACACAAATTCACATCCACCGGAATCTTGTCCCAGACCTTCTTGCCTATCTATCAGTGGGTTGGGGGAGATGTCAGCTGACCCAATGTACATGTAAAACATCAAGTGAGACCCCTGTTCCAGCAGCTCCTATTGCCTGCCTATCTTTCTTTCATGTTTGTTCATTTTTATTTGTTTGCACATTTTTTTTATCACTTTCCTATCACATTTTTTAGATGAAACCTGCACCTAGTACATTTAACACTCAATATTACTTAAAATATGAAATTTTATTAGCTGATATAAAGTATATAATAGATATCAAGTGCCTCTTTATGTGAAGGCTGCTTCATAGTTTATCATACTACGATAATTTATTGGAAGTAATTTTTAGCGTTTTATCTTAAAATAGATATTATAGGAATGTGTAAATAGCTTATCTGATAATATTTACCTTTTATTTGGCCATTTACTCACTTTTTTTTTTTTTGCTAATCCCTAGTACACGTGGTACAGGCCATGATAATCATGGTGGGTAGTTAGCGACTGCTTTTTACTGTAAGCGCACCACATGTCTACACATGTGAAAGCAGTTCGACTTTGCACTTACAAATGTGCCAGAGCCCCGTTTGGTTACTTGCACTCGCTGGTGGGGTTGGACTTTTGCAAGAATCGGGGGGCCATTGGAGCATTTTTTTTTTTTTTAAACAGAAAAAAAGTGTCCAATGCGGGGATCGAACCCGGGTCGTAGTGGTCGTAAACCAAACGGTTTAACCAGCCTTCCACCGACCCCCCCCATTTACTCACTAATTACTGTCTATATAGTACTTGGAGTGAATTTATATTTTGTACGATCTCAATTAAAAAAATTAAGCATCATTAAAAAAATAAAAACACTATTTTTATGTGATTCAAATTTTTTTTTTTTATCATTTCAAAGTCTATAGATTATATTAAAATGAAATTTGCATTTTTAAAACAAATTTTTATTTATTGAAAAAAAAAAAAAACAAACAATAACTCAATTTTCATATAGCCCAGTGAACCATGCAACTGCAGAATCATCCGTCATCAAAGTGTTGTTGATCATCTATCTGGTATATCAAGTTCTACATTTCCCATATCCTTTCACTGAAGAAGAACTAGAAGAACATTTTAAACAAAGCCACAATTCTCTTAAACTTTGCAATGATTTTCTTTATTTAAAAGCATTGATTAGAATGTGAGCTTATCATTTTATTTAACAGGTAATGGCTTCTTGCCTCAGGAAAAGTTTAAAATAGATTTACATATTGACACTCAACTTTTACTCTGAATACAACAAGTAGATGCACTGTGTGTTTATTTCATATATACAGTATAACCTCATTAATTTGAACCCCAAAAATTTGACACTTGAGATAATTTGACCATGTTTTCATGTCCCAACCTCTAGCCTATCAAATAACAAATGTTAATTCGACCTAAAAATAATTTGACACTATCGCACACTTTGCTTAACCCTTAGTTACTCGCGCTCACTTTTGAGACGTAACTACTCGCGCTGGGTGTAATACACCCGGTGTTTTAACCTGGTGAAATAACACTTAAAATAAAATAATTTTAGAAAATTTTTCTATGATACAATTATTTTATTAACAATTAAGATATTTTAATCGAAAATAGAGTAATGTTTATATTTAAAATATTTTTAAAACTAAAATGCTAATTTACGCACCAAATCATTTTTTTAAAATTTGGGATACAATTTTCAAAATATTTACATACAATGCCTACTCATTATAATAGAATGGTCTTCACAAACATTCTTTTGGCACTTCTGGCATAGTGTTTTGGTCTTACAATCTTTTTTATAAGAACAAAGATGGCATCTTTTCTGGGCCTTTGAAAGAGGTTCTGGAATGTCTTCTTCCTAAAATATAAAACGATTAGAGATAAATTTTCAATTATATTTTGACATTAAACTTACCATTCTTTCTTGTAATTGACCAGCATGTTTCCGGACAATACTTCAAAGTGGTTATGATAGGATTTGGTAGTAGACCTGATATGATGATACTCTGTTGCCAATTCAAGTGATAGAGCGTTTAGGAAATCCTTTCTTCTTTTGTAAAAGTTTTGGGGTTGATTCCCATCAAAAAGAAGTTTGTAATTAACTATAGAGAAATATTTAAAAGTTCAAAAAAGATACACAGGGGCCATCTTTTGGTACGTCGTCCCACGGAATAGAGTGACGTCTTTTGATCCAATAGGTCCACCCCTCCTTTTGTCATGTTGTAAAAAGTAATCATTTCTGGCTTCTTCTTTTCATTTGTCTCTTCATCAATTGTTGCTGTTGAGTGCATTGTAGATAAAAGAATGACACTTTTGCCCTTTTTAGGAGCATATGATACAAGGGAGACATTTTTTTTAAAACCAAAAATTGAGCTAAACACTTGCCGTGCGCGATTTGTCATAAATTCAGGTGGTATTTCTTTTTTGTTCTTTTTGAGTGTTCCTACTTAGGTCAATTTATGCTCATTCAAAAGAGCTACTGCAAGAGGATAGCTGGTAAACCAATTTTCAGTTGTTATGTTGTGTTTTGACCCGGAGATTGGAAGTACAAGTCTTTCAACTACATTGTTGGGAGAGTTACTTATTTTATAAGGGCTTTCAGGTTGCTTGCCAGCGTATATATCAAGATTCACCACATAGCTTTTGCGGGAACAACATAACACATAAGTCTTTATGCCATATTTTGCGGGTTTATTGGGAAGGTACTGCTTGAAACTACATTGACCTTTGGGGGGTCGGTGGAAGGCTGGTTAAACCGTTTGGTTTACGACCACTACGACCCGGGTTCGATCCCCGCATTGGACACTTTTTTCTGTTTAAAAAAAAAATGCTCCAATGGCCCCCCGATTCTTGCAAAAGTCCAACCCCACCAGCGAGTGCAAGTAACCAAACGGGGCTCTGGCACATTTGTAAGTGCAAAGTCGAACTGCTTTCACATGTGTAGACATGTGGTGCGCTTACAGTAAAAAGCAGTCGCTAACTACCCACCATGATTATCATGGCCTGTACCACGTGTACTAGGGATAAGCAAAAAAAAAAAAAAAACCATTGACCTTTGAATGGAATAATCTTTTCGTCTACTGTCAAATATTCTCCAGGATTATACATAGTTTTGCAGTTTGCAACAAATTCTTCAAATATTTCTCTAATTAGTGCTAGTTAGTCAATTTTCTTTTCTTATTTCACGTGTGGGCAAATCATCGAAACGCAGACACCTGAGTAAAAAGAAAAATCGCTCGCGATTCATTACGGACTAGAAAATTTCAAATCGAGTTCCATCATTTTCCCATATTTCTTGAAAGGAAAGATGGCAGGCCTTTCTTGTCCCAGCAAGTAACAAAAGTCCAAAAAGAGCCCAAATCTCTACATCATTACTATCTTTTGCATCCCTTTCTCGAGAAAAATTTCCTCGAATCCTTGAGACATTGATTGATGTTACATACTATTTTTTCAAATATTTTATTTGTGATAAATTTTCTGTAAGCTCCAACAGCTGTTGTGATGTTCTTTCCATCTCTTTTCGGACCAAGAAGGTGAGAAATTATGTTGTAAGAGCGAATTCTTACCTTTGTACTTTGCCATTCACTGGTCTTCCACCGCGTTGTCTGGTCTCTCCCCACATAGAAACTAGAAGTTGAAGATGAACCAAATTCTTCGTTTTCAGATTCCAACTCGGATTCAGAATCATGGTAGCTATATATTTTGGTATTTTCATCAGAAGATATATCCGATGTGCCACCAACAACTTCATTTTGGATTCAGAATGCGAGAGAGTTGAAGTATCCATGAAATATTTAAAAAAATTAATAGCAAACAATAGTTTTTGGAGAGCTAGGAATAAAGAGCAAACAAAGAATATGTGAACAAAGCCAAAGGAAATACATTCATCTGAATCTGAAACCTAAAAAATATAGGCGAGCTGTCACTCACGGCCAGCCAAAAGTGTTACGTAAACACTCGTGCTGGGTGTAAACCACCCAGCTTATCTGATTACCAAAAAGTTAAATGTATATTTTTGGAATTAATTAGGCCAATCTATGCTTCACCACAAATAATTAAGCTACCGAGACACTCAAGCTGCTATATTTATTATTTACAGTTTATTTTTACAGTTTAGTTTCTTACTGGGTGTAATACACCCAGCGCGAGTAATTAAGGGTTAAAAGTAAAAAATGCGTTGCAAATATTGGCGCCAACAATGGACGATTTAGGCCTAACTTTAGTGACAGCAAAATTACCGATATAAACAAGGTGTCTTAGAGCCTTTTCTTTATTTCTAAATTTATTTGCTCTTTCTTCCCATTGCATTTATTCACCTAGATTAGAATAATATTAGTAATTTATCCTTATTCACAAATGTAATAATGCAATTTTATCCATCATATAAAGGTAATCATGAAACATTATGGAAAAAAATTAATAAATAAAGTCTCAATATGGTATAAAATTATATTAATAATTATATTATATAATAATATATAACTAGCGGATGTACCCGGCTTTGCCCGGGTTTGACCAGAGTAAAGGTTTGTCTAACGAACATTTGTTAAAACAATTCTCTATAAACTTATAAAAAATAAAATAATAGATATATTTTGATAATTTGAAACTCGTAAATTTGAATCTCTCGATAAAGTGATCATTTTTTCCCGGTCCCTGTGTGCCGTGTAATCCTGAATTTTGTCTTTCCTAATTTTCTACATTACAAAATCGTTTTTATCTAGTGAACATTTTTTCCCGGTCCTTGAAAAATACTCGATAAGTTGATTTTGATAATTTGAAACTCGTAAATTTGAACATAAATAGTGAACATTTTTTCCCGGTCCTTTAGGCTAGCGGACGTACCCGGCTTTGCCCCGGTTTTACCCGAGTAAAGGTTTGTCTAACGAACATTTGTTAAAACAATTATCTATAAACTTATAAAAAATATATTTTGATAATTTGAAACTCGTAAATTTGAATCTCTCGATAAAGTGATCATTTTTTCCCGGTCCTGTGTGCCGTGTCATTCTGAATTTTGGCTTTCCTAAAAGCATCGTAAAGGTTTGTCTAACGAACATTTGTTAAAACAATTCTCTATAAACTTATAAAAAAATAATATATATATTTTGTTAATTTGAAACTTGTAAATATGAATCTCTCGATAAAGTGATCATTTTTTCCCGGTCCCTGTGTGCCGTGTCATTCTGAATTTTGGCTTTCGTAATTTTCTACATTACAAAATCATCGTTTTATCTAGTGAACATTTTTTCCCGGTCCCTTGAAAAATACTCGATAAGTTGAATAAAATCATGGTCTTTTATGGAAGATGGACGAAGTTCCCGGAGGTCACCCACGAGGCTTTTTTCTTGTCTACTTGGCACAGCTGTGTCACCAACTCTGCCCCCGCGCGCCAGGACCTCTTGATCCCTCTGATTGGTCGGTGGGAACTTGGACTGTCCATCCGGCCGGCGGCCGGACGAATACATTCTCTCGACGGGGTGGGGCAGACCTAAGCCTATCTCCGTCGCAAGGCGGTGCTGCTTGCGAGTTAAAGCTACAAATCTGCAAATAACTCTAAGGATATTAAAGATATTCAAGAAATTATTTTTCGAAAACCTTTCCGGGGATATACCTAATAATATCCCAAAATTTCACGGCGATTGGATGTACGGTTTTTGAATCTATAGAGAACACACACACAGACAGACATTCATTTATATATATATATATATTAGTAAATTAAATTTTATTGCCCTCTATCGTTAAAATTTTACACAAATAAATTTACTGGCAATGCGTTTCTTTTTTTTAAAATCTCTACAGACCTTACTGCAATGATATGATTTAATGAATGAGATGGCTTGGCTCATCAGTAGTGAATCAGTAGAGGGTTCACTACTGATGAGCCAAGCCCTCTCATTCATTAAATCATATCATTGCAGTAAGGTCTGTAGAGATTTAAAAAAAAGAAACGCATTGCCAGTAAATTTATTTGTGTAAAATATATTGTTGTGTGTCAACAAGCAACCGACCGGAAAAACACGTGACCGTTACAAAATTATCTTAAATTTTGTTTATTTTATTTATTTATCAGAGAAACGGCACCACAGAGATAACAGGTACAAGTTGTATTTGACCACGGACCGCCGTTTTCGCGGAATGCTTACAAATACAACGTGCCAGTTATCGTTTGACCTTCGTGCTATTTATTTATTTTTTTTTCTTTTTATCCTTGCCCGGCGAACGAAAGATGCCTTGTACCAGATCTAACCCTCCCAACGGCTATACCGCAGAGAATCGGACCTCAACAACCCTCCAGAACCGGACCACAAGCCCAGCCCTGGAACGGGCCATGGTGACCATAGCCCACCAGGACAATGTACTGCAACCTACCAATAAATTGAGTTTTATATCCCCACTTCAGCCTCATCACATGGTGGAGAGCAGTGTCGGCCCAGCACCTCAAGCAGCGAACATAAATATCGGCTACGGAGAGACGCCGTGTTTCAACCCGGAGGAGGAAGACATCGAGGACCACGTGGAGGAATTCAAGACGTGGCTGACGGCGAGCAAGGTACCGAAGGGAGACTGGACGAAGGCCCTAGTACGGCGGCTTCCACTTGACGGCCGCGAATTTATCAAGTGCAGGTTTGACCCTTCAGCCGCACTTGAAGACGTCTTGGAAGCACTGAAACTTTGCTACCCAAGGAACGGCGGCCGGGCACGTAGTAGGGGTAACGAATTAAAGAAAACGAGACGGCCCCAGTCCACGGAAGATACGGGGAGATACTTGATGAACCTGATTACGGCCCACGCGACGGCAGGTGAGTTTTCGCCGTTTGATTCAAGCAAGGAGGCATTGTGGGCATTGGCTCCAAAAGACTGCCTACTACTGGCAGCCTCGTGGAGTACCACGCGGAACCCAGAAGAGGCCGACTTCCTACAGGCGGCGAAATTCCTCGACGAGGCGGATAAATGGAACAAGGAACGGAAGGAGGCAGGTACAACGACGAGTTGGGAAACAACTACGAGGACGGCGAAAGAATGGGAACAAAAACAAGGACGAAATCCAAGGACCGAAGCGCCCACGGAGAAAGCAAGAAGGTTTATGCTGCCGGACGGGACGCCAAGATGCTTCACCTGTTACCAGACGGGGCACAAACACTGGGATTGCCCGAAAAGGAGGCCACGTGGTAAGTACAACTTTACCTTTAATCCTGTGGTGGAAGTTTCAGTGTAGAGAGCGTACCACGTGTATTTTCCGAGGTTACTGGTAACACCAATCGCATAATCTTCAGGGTAAAAGGACAACCGGGGGTTAACGAGAAACAGACATTAAATAAGGTACCACTAGAAAAATCCACTTTAGAAATAGGGGGTACAGCAATGGAAAAATTCCGTTGGACAGGTATGACAAATTTCTGTTTAATCACGCATATCAATGAGACACATGTAGGCAAACTGATTTTCGATTCAGGGGCAAATGTTAGCTGCATAGACGAAGGAATAGCCAACGCACTAGGATGTGCTAGAATGCCTTCAAAATTACTTATACGGGGAATAAGTGGGTCAGGAGTCTCGAACACGTGCACATACTTGGAGGTCAACATTGATGGTTTCGACATATGTGGCAGGTTCACCATAATTCCAGGAAACGGGGAAAAGATTATTTTCGGCGTCGATATTCTAACAAACTATTATTGCAAAATTAT
Organism: Cordylochernes scorpioides; assembly: GCA_030710605.1. Taxonomy (NCBI): domain Eukaryota; kingdom Metazoa; phylum Arthropoda; class Arachnida; order Pseudoscorpiones; family Chernetidae; genus Cordylochernes; species Cordylochernes scorpioides. The sequence continues at coordinate 32,912,668 of CP092870.1, forward strand.
GTTTAGAGACGAATCGGTAGAATTGTATAGACCAAAAATAGGCACGGACGACCACGTGGTAGAACTAAACGAAGAACGGGAACTCGAGAGGTTAGGCACAATTACGAACGATCGGAAAAACCCCAAACAAAAGTACTGCATACTAAACGACCTTGAAATTGCACCACGTTGTAAAACGAGGGTTAAGTTAAAAGGGCCAACAGTAATGGCGGGCATTTTAGAACCCCACCCCGACTGCGTAAGAAGAACGGGGCTACTAATACCATCAGTACACGTTTCCGAAACGGTATCCGAGATATTCATTGATGTCATAAATACCAGGAACGAGCCGGTGCGGTTGGTAGCAAACTCGTGCTTGTTACGATCCGGCGGGGAAATAGCGAATGTTTCTTTCCTAAGTGAACAGGTGGGATACAGTACGACGGCCACGTGCAAATACGAACCACAGAAGTTCGATATAAACCCGGAGCTATCGGACAGTGAAAAAATCGACGTACTGGGCGTATTGTACAGGTATCGGGAACTTTTCTCAGAAGAGTGGAATAAGGCGGCAGATATCGAACCGTACCACATTAAACTTAAAGCGAACACGGAACCAATTCGACAAAAAGCCTATCGCCGCAGTCCTAAGGAACATGACATTATAGAGGAACAGGTTAAAGAAATGTGTGAAAAAGGAGTTATTAGGAAATCAACATCTCCATGGGCGAGCCCGGTCGTTTTGGTTAAAAAATCAGACGGATCCTATAGATTTTGTGTGGACTATAGAAAAGTTAACAACGTAACCGAAAAATTCTCATATCCATTACCTGATATCACCGACTGCCTGGACCGTTTAGCGGGAATGAAGTATTTCTCTCACACGGATTTTGTTAGCGGTTATTGGCAGTGTCCACTGGACGAAACAAGCAAGCCAATTACAGCGTTCACGACAGGTAACGGGTTGTACGAGTTTCAAGTGTTACCCTTTGGTTTAACCGGGGCACCGGGTCATTTCGAAAGAATCATGGATACACTGTTAGCTGAATTGAAATGGTCCGAGTGTATGGTTTATCTAGATGACGTCATCGTGTACGGAAGAGACATACGTGAACACAACGAGCGCTTAACAAATGTTCTAGAATGTTTCCGCGGGGCAGGCTTATCCCTAAAACCTTCAAAATGTAGATTCGCCTACCAAAAGTTACCAATTTTGGGACACGTGGTATCGGAAAACGGCGTAGAACCGGCTACTGATAAGATCGAGGCGGTTAAGGAATTTCCGATTCCGAAAAATGTCAAGCAAGTTCGTTCGTTTCTGGGACTTTGCGGCTATTATCGCCGTTTCATAAAAAACTTTTCAAAGATAAGCAAACCGCTGACGTGTTTAACGGAAAAAGATAAGAGATTTGTGATAGGTCCGGCCGAAATAGAAGCCTTCGAAACCTTAAAAAAAAATTGACTGAGGAGCCAATTCTAGCACATTTCAACCCAGACGCTAGAATAGAAATACACACGGACGCATCAATCGTGGGATTAGGCGCGGTGCTAATGCAACCGGACAATGACGGTTTTTTACACCCGATCCACTACTTGTCGAGAACGACATCGAAACACGAGAGTAAATATGGTATCTCAGAACTAGTGTTTAGCAATAGTCTGGGCTCTACAAAAGTTACGGCCGTACATCTTCGGGAGAGAATTCAGAGTCGTAACCGACCATAGCGCGTTAACGTGGCTAGCTAACGTACGTGACCCGTGCTCAAGACTTACTAGATGGGGGTTAAAACTCATGGAGCACGACTTTGAAATAGTCCACCGCGCAGGGAGGAAGAACGTTGCACCGGACGCACTCTCACGCAACCCGTTCCACAAAAACGATACGAACGTCGAAGACAACTTCAACGATTTAACGGCATGCACAGTACGGATCGACGAAAACTGTCAAAAGGAAGACACGTTTTGCCGCGATATTACCGGGAAACTACCAGACGCTAAAACGGGACGAATATAAAAAAATAAACGGGATCCTTTATAAAAAGAACCATGCAACACAAGGTAACCAATGGTTGGTCGTAGCACCAAAGCAAAGCGTATCCGAAATAATGAAAACAGCGCACGATATACCTGAGGCAGGACACATGGGGGTAGCGAAGACGGTCCACCGTATTAAGCAACGGTTCTACTGGAAAGGTCTGGAAGAAGACGTGCGGAAATACGTTCAGTCGTGCAAAGTGTGCCAGGCCTTCAAACCACAGAGGTTCAAACCCGCAGCCCCGCTAGAACTGTTACCACCAGCAACAGACATCTGGGAACGAGTGGGAATAGACCACCAAGGTCCTTTAAAAAAATCGGTAGAAGGCTACGAACACATTCTAACGATCGTAGACCATTTTAGTAAATACGCACTCGCAATCCCGGTAAAAGATACAAAGGCGGAAACCACGTGCAACGCACTCTCAGACAATCTGCTCTACGTTTTTGGTACTCCGAAATGCATAATATCTGATCAAGGCAAATCTTTCGATTCGAGTACTTTTAGAGACTTTACACGGTTGTACGGGATTAAACATATGGCTTCCGCGGCACACCCGCAAACAAACGGCTTATGCGAAAAACTCAACGGCATCATAAAAAACGGCATCAGAGTTTATCTCGAGGACGATCACGCCGAATGGCCAAGATACGTAAAAACGGCGACTTTTGCGTATAACTCGTCCATTCAGTCGTCGACACAGGTGACACCGCATAAGTTGATATTTGGCGTAGAACCGAGGACGTCCCTAGACGTAGGACTACCAACCGTCGACGAGCCAGTAAAAACTTACGACGAATACGTGACCAACCGCATTTTAGAAAACGAGAGATTAAAGAAAATTGCCGACGAAAACTACCGAGACCGGACAATGATGACGAAGTGTCAGTATGACCTTGCGAACCGTGACCGCTTCCGGAAGTTTGAAGTGGGCGACCTGGTACTACTGGAGTCGTCCCGCAGGAAACCAGGGAAAACGGAGAAATTTCTACCGAAATACGTAGGACCGTACGTAATAACGGATAGAATCAAGGAAACGACTTATAGGTTACGACCACAGGACGGACGCAACGAAAATAGTAGGCGCCAGAGCACGTTAGCACACGTGTCGAGACTTAAGGAATTTTTAGAAAGATAACGGCGACTCGAGGGACCGAGTCTAAGATAGAGGGGGGGTGGTGTTGTGTGTCAACAAGCAACCGACCGGAAAAACACGTGACCGTTACAAAATTATCTTAAATTTTGTTTATTTTATTTATTTATCAGAGAAACGGCACCACAGAGATAACAGGTACAAGTTGTATTTGACCACGGACCGCCGTTTTCGTGGAATGCTTACAAATACAACGTGCCAGTTATCGTTTGACCTTCGTGCTATTTATTTTTATTTTTTTCTTTTTATCCTTGCCCGGCGAACGAAAGATGTCTTGTACCAGATCTAACCCTCCCAACGGCTATACCGCAGAGAATCGGACCTCAACAACCCTCCAGAACCGGACCACAAGCCCAGCCCTGGAACGGGCCATGTTGACCATAGCCCACCAGGACAATGTACTGCAACCTACCAATAAATTGAGTTTTATATCCCCACTTCAGCCTCATCAATATATATATATATATAGATAACACAATATAATAAATTAATAATTATATATATATATATATGTAGGATTTGATTAGGAAGAAGCTGGCAACACGGAATCAAGAAAAGCAGAAGACGTGCTTAGATGACAACCGAAGAATAATACTTTTTACTTTCTCTTTCTTTTTAACTTTGTTTTTAAATTGTAAACTTTAAAATAAATCCATTTATATCTACTCCGTTTCCTACAAAATTTTTGGGGGCTCGTCCGGGATCGAGAGTCAATTATTTGGATATTGTTTTGTTTTACAAACGACGATAAAAACAAACGACGCTAAGCCTAAAAGAACGACAACACTAAAACAAAAGAAAGAAGAAAAAGAAGAAAGATATTCAGTTGAAGTAATAATAATATTTAAAAAAAATAACGTAAGTGTAATTTTTTAAGGATATTAAACATATCTTTAAACATATATTTTAAACATTTATTTTAATTGATTATAAGTATTATTTTCATTATAAAATTTGAAGCCCACGGCGATTTGTTTACATCGCGATCTTTCGATTGAAGCTATTTTTATCACCAAAGAAGACATTTTAGCTTTTAAAATGACGAAAGTAAAGGCTGAATTAGATGATATTGAAGACAATTTGAAACAAGCAGTTGATATTTTGAAAGAACAAGTGAATAAGTCACATCAAAGTGGAAATGCTATGTTCTTTAAAGAAGCCATTGAAGGCATTCCAGAATTTGATGGTTCAACGGTTCCAATTAAAAAATGGCTGCAAGAAATTGATGATAATGCCATCTTATTTGGTTGGACAGAACTTCACACCTTAGTGGTTGCAAAAAAGTTGCTGACTGGAGTAGCCAAATTATGGTTGAGGTCACAACCTACCTTCTCAACTTGGCCAGACCTTAAAGAGGCAATCACCAATGAATTTGACAACCCTATTGACAGTAGGAATATTCATATTCTTTTAACTAAAAGAAAAAAGCAACAATTTGAAAGCTACTATGAATATTTCTTAAAAATGAGAGAACTTGGAAGTCAAGGCAATCTTGAGGAAGCGGTAATAATTCAATATGTGATTGATGGAATTCCCGACCAAGAATTCAACAAGTCCATATTATATGGCTCTACATCCTATTCAGACTTTAAAATTAAATTGAAAAATTATGAAATTATTAAATCTAAATCTAAGACTAATAGCACCACAAGCAAAGTGATCCCAAAGCCAATTGATGATAAGGAATCAAAGTGCTTCAACTGTGGTAAAAGAGGTAATCTTTCACATGAGTGTAGATTTAAAGATTTGGGGAAAAAGTGCTTCAGTTGTAATTCTTTTGGCCACATAGCAAATCAGTGTCCAACTAGAAGTAATGTCAACACCCTGGTAAAAAAGTGCAAACAAAGCCACATGATGAAAAAACAAAATTATTTGGCTGAAACGACACAGAAAGGACGGATGTTCAAGGACATAAAAATTAATGGGGGGTCGGTGGAAGGCTGGTTAAACAGTTTGGTTTACGACCACTACGACCCGGGTTCGATCCCCGCATTGGACACTTTTTTCTGTTTAAAAAAAAAAAAAATAAAGGTTCCAATGGCCCCCCGATTCTTGCAAAAGTCCAACCCCACCAGCGAGTGCAAGTAACCAAACGGGGCTCTGGCACATTTTTAAGTGCAAAGTCGAACTGCTTTCACATGTGTAGACATGTGGTGCGCTTACAGTAAAAAGCAGTCGCTAACTACCCACCATGATTATCATGGCCTGTACCACGTGTACTAGGAATAAGCAAATAAAAAAAATAATAAAAAAAAAAATTAATGACCACGAACTCCAAGCACTCATAGATAAAGGAAGTCAATTGAATTTAATTCGAATTGACCGGTACCTTGCCATAGGATCACCAAGTTTTGATGCTGATGATAGATTCATATCTGGCATTGGCAATAAACGTGTTAAGCTGCTAGGAAAGTTCAAAGCTGAAGTTAAAATTGATGATGTTCTATTTGTGACCACATATTCAATATTGTGCCAGAAGATTCCATGAAAGTTGAGGTCATCATAGGAGATGAAATGCTCAAAGAAGTGCATTTTTCAGTTGTAGGTGACAACATACAGATAAAGCCAATTCAAGATGATTGGATAGGACAAATTGGAGATGTTTTCCATACTGAGAGCTGTCCACTTGATCTAGCACATATCACTGACTCACAATTGGCTAAAGACATTTTATCTATTCAAAAGAATTATAACCTAAAAGAAATGAAGACAACCTCCATTGAAACAAAAATAATTTTGAAAACTGAAGTCTCACTGTACCAACACCCTAGAAGACTATCTCAAAAGGAAGCTCAGGAAGTTGATGCACAAATTGATTAATGGCTAAAACAAGGAATAATTCAAAAAAGCAACTCTGAATATGCAAGTCCGATTGTACTTGTAAAAAAGAAAAATGGAAAGACCCTAATTTGTGTTGATTATAGAAAACTAAACAAGGAAACTGTAAAGGATAGATACCCACTGCCACTTATTGAAGATCAGATAGATAAACTGCAGGCAGCAAGACTTTTTAGTACCATAGATCTAAAAAATGGATTTTTTCATATTCCAGTAGCAGAAGATAGTCGTAAGCTAACATCATTTGTAGTGCCTAATGGGCAATATGAATTTTTGAAAACTCCCTTTGGACTTTCAATGCACCAGCAAAATTTCAGACATTCACCAACTCAATATTTGCTGAAGAAATTCAAAAAGGTATTGTGTTGACTTATTTAGATGATATTGTTATTCCAGCTAATGATGCAGAAGAAGCTCTCAAACGTCTGAAACATGTTTTAAAGCGTGCTGAAGAATACGGACTTCAAATTAACTGGGAAAAGTGCCAGATTCTTAAAAGTGAAATTACTTATTTAGGACATGAAATCAAAGATGGAGTTATCAGACCCTCTGATGATAAGGTCTCAGCCGTCAAAAGATTCCCTGAGTTAAAGACAATAAAGCAACTCCAAAGCTTTCTTGGTCTTACAGGTTACTTCAGGAAGTTTATAAAAAACTATTCCATAATAGCAAAACCACTTTCTGACATGCTAAAGACTAATGCTAATTTCATGATGGGACCAGATCAGAAGCAAGCCTTTCAAGACCTCAAACAGATCCTAACAAGTAAACCCGTATTGAAAATCTATCAAGTAGGAGCAAGAACTGAATTACACACAGATGCTAGCAAGTTTGGATTTGGAGCAATTCTCCTCCAAGAAGATGTTGATAAAAAAATGCATCCAGTCCACTACATGAGCAAGAAAACTAATGAAGCCCAACAAAAATATAGTAGCTATGAACTTGAAGTTTTAGCAGTGGTAGAAGCAGTAAAGAAGTTCAGAATATATCTTTTAGGAATCAAATTCAAAATTTTAACAGATTGTTCAGCTTTCACCATGACCTTGAAGAAAAAGGACTTGACTACAAGAGTAGCCAGATGGGCCTTATTACTTGAAGAATACGACTATACCATTGAACACAGGCCTGGAAGTGGAATGAAACATGTAGAGGCACTGAGCAGAAATCCAGTTTCAATGATGATCCAAACTGACACACTTGTTGAAAAAATAAGAAATGCTCAAGGCAAAGATCCTTTGATCAAAGCTCTCTTAGTAATTGTGGAGGAAAAACAAGTATATGATGGTTATTTTGAAGAAAACAATTTACTTTGGAAGGAAGTTGAAGGGGATAGAACACTGGTCATACCCAAAGGAATGGAAATAGAAATTATAAAGTTAGCCCATGAAGAAGGACATTTTGGCGTCCAGAAAAATTTTGAAATGCTTAAAAAAGAATACTATATAACAGATTTGAAAAGCAAGATCAAAAAGTACATACAGAACTGTATACCATGCATTTTATCAAATAGGAAACATGGAAAGCAAGAGGGAATGTTGCACCCAATCTCCAAAGGTGACACTCCCCTCGACACATATCATATTGATCATCTTGGACCTTTGGCATCTACTAGGAAGGACTACAACTATTTGTTAGTCATCACGGATGGTTTCACTAAGTTCACCTGGATATACCCAACCAAAACAACCAGAACAAGCGAGGTTATTCAGAAGTTGGAATGTCAACAACAAATCTTTGGTAATCCAAGACGAATAATTACTGACCAAGGAACAGCATTCACTTCTAATGACTTTAAAGAATATTTCGCAAGAGGAGTCTATAGAACATTGCTGCATCACAACAGGAGTTCCACGAGGAAATGGTCAAGTAGAAAGAATTAACCATACAATTGTCTCTGTACTTACTAAACTGTCAATTGATAACCCACAAGAATGGCACAAGCATGTTAGGAAACTTCAGAAAGCTCTAAACAGTACGCATCAGAGAAGCATTAGAATGTCACCATTTGAACTTTTAGTCAGAGTAAAGATGAGAAAAGAAGAAGATCTACGTCTTTTGGAAATGATAGAAGAAGATCTAGCTTTAACATTTGATGAGGAAAGAGACCAAAAGAGAAAAGCGGCAAAGCAGGAAATATTGAAGATCCAAGAAGAAAATAGGAACACGTTCAATAAGAAAAGAAAAAAGGCATTTGTCTATAAGGAAGGAGACCTAGTTGTCATTCAGAAGACTCAGTTTGCTACAAAGTCTAAATTATACCCCAAGTATATTGGTCCGTACAAAGTAATTAAGATCAAACCAAATGACCGGTATAATTAGAAAGAAGGAATCATATATCGCCGCAACTCTTTTTATTATTATAGCGGTTAAGGAAGCTTTCGGGCAAGCCCTTCTTCAGCTAATTATATTGTACAAACAAAGAGAGATTATATATAGTTTTTAATATAAAACAAAATAAACGAAAAGAATTTTACCACGCCCTTATCGCCCTCGTTCAATAGCACCGCGTGGCCACGTCATGTCTGATCCTAACTTCAAATGTAATATGGTACAAAAATATCTTAAAAGAAAGTTACGTAATTGAATAAATATAAAGAATCAACTATAAACAGTTCAACGGATTTAGTGGATTGAACTGTTTATAGTTGATTCTTTATATTTATTCAATTACGTAACTTTCTTTTAAGATATTTTTGTACCATATTACATTTGAAGTTAGGATCAGACATGACGTGGCCACGCGGTGCTATTGAACGAGGGCGATAAGGGCGTGGTAAAATTCTTTTCGTTTATTTTGTTTTATATTAAAAACTATATATAATCTCTCTTTGTTTGTACAATATAATTAGCTGAAGAAGGGCTTGCCCGAAAGCTTCCTTAACCGCTATAATAATAAAAAGAGTTGCGGCGATATATGATTCCTTCTTTCTAATTTGTCGAAATCCGCAAACCGTTTACCATGAAGACCGGTATAATGTTGAGAAATTTGGTGATTTTGAGGGACCCAACAGAACAAGCTGCAGTGCTGACTTGATGAAACCATGGTTCACCCAAGATGAATATCCTAGTGAGCTATCCGAGGCGGATGAAGTTCAGGACGGCCGAATGTAGGTTTGATTAGGAAGAAGCTGGCAACACGGAATCAAGAAGAGCAGAAGACGCGCTTAGATGACAACCGAAGAATAAGACTTTTTACTTTCTCTTTCTTTTTAACTTTGTTTTTAAATTGTAAACTTTAAAATAAATCCATTTATATCTACTCCGTTTCCTACATATATATATTTATACTAGCGGATGTGTACCCGGCTTCGCCCGGGTTTTATCCGAGTGAAAGTTTGCTTAACGAATATTATATATTATGAAGTATAATAAACAATGCTAAAGATTAGTTTTAATTATTAATCAGGATTGTGTGTGAATATGTGAGAAAGATGTAATATCGTTGTTGTTTTCTTGGCCGACTGTTTTACATATGGTGTTATCTTAAAATTGCTTGTTTTGAATATTTTTTTAGATTGAGTTGAATGAATTGCTGATTTTTTTTTTCTATTTATATATAAATAAAATTAACTCTGTTGATTTTTTTGTATTTTATCGATAACAGCAAAGTTATGTATTTTAAAGTTAGGAAAAATTTTTGATGTTAAGCAAAACCTGCTCCATCTCGTTTTACATAAATGTTGAAAATTTGGTCGAAATTGATGCATTGTAACGAAAGTTTTTAGCGAACACCACTTATGAAATTTCCATTTATATAGAGGATATAATATAAATGAGTTTTAAAAATTGTTTTAAAAAAAATGCATCGGCCGGGAATCGAACCCTGGCCGCCCGTGTGGCAGGCGAGCATTCTACCACTGAACCACCGATGCTTTAAAAAAATCAAATTCATTTATCGTCGCGACCAGTGCTGCGCCCTAGCGGTAAAAGACTGGAACTAACGCTTTTTGGTTTTTTATTTAAAAAAAAAAGCACATTAACTTTTTTAGTTTTTTGAATAGCCTATATGTTAAACGAAATCTTCAGCTACCTACATGCGAAATTCCATAATGATTGAGTCAGTAGATTTTGCGTGATGCGATAACAAACATCGATTTCGCATTTCATTTTTATATATATAAGGATATATATTTTTGCTACATTTTATAAATATTTATTTATTTAAAAGGAAATTATTTGTAAATTTTAAAATAACTAAAATATTTTAATGCTGAAATTTAAAAATAAAATATTATTGTTAATTAGCGCACGAAGCCTAAATCCCAGCGTAAAAAAAAAAAAAAACAACAACCAAAAAAAAAACAATAACACTCGCGACATTGCGCAATGGCACTGGAAAGTGGAACTTAAACTAACCAGGAACCAAAAGTGCGCGCACGCGATCCTATTGGCGCCCGCCGATCGCTGCCGTAATACCTTTTTAGCGGAAAGTTGTAAGTAAAAAACATTCAACTGTCGAAATTCGAATTTTAAAATGGTCGATCTATCAGAAGTGTCGTATTATCGATATGTCGAATTACGGTTTGTTATTTGATAGGGTCGGGACATCAGAACATGGTCGAATTATCGCCGAGTGTCGAATTGGGGTGTGTCGAATTAATGAGGTTATACTGTAGTTAGTATACTGTAATCAGCTGTGTAAACAAGATAATTGACAATAAGATCATAATTTTCCAAAAACTCTATTTAGAAGCGTGTTGTGATAGTTTTTCTTAATCAGTACTTTTGTCTGATGGTAACAACATAATTATTTCCTTAATTTGGATTTAGTCTTACTTACTTATTAATCCAAAGACCTCAATTGACCTCAATGTTTGCTTTTTTTTCTTCTTTCATAAGAAATGTTTAAGTAGATCCTAATAATAAAGAAGATCAATAAAAATTATGATAGCAAGGCCCATCTAAATACAGTATAACCTCAATTTATTCGACACACGCCAATTCGACACTCGGCGATAATTCGACCATGTTAAGATGTCCCGATCTCCGGCCTATCAAATAACAAACCGTAATTCGACATTTCGATAATATGACACTTCCGATAGTTCAACCATTTTCAAATTCGAATTTCGACAGTCGAAATTGATGATAACATTTTATTTAAATATTCCATTTCAGTTTTATTATAAAAGATTTAAACACAAAATCAATAACACTTGCAGCAGCGTGGATGCCTTTAATATACAATAAAATCCTTGTTATTTAACCCAACATTGCGTGCGCCGGGTAAAAATTACCCATGGCAACATTTGAGTGGAGAATTAACCAATAAAAAATCGGTTGGCGGAGATGTGGTTTCGTTTAGCTTCCTGACTCATCATTTAGTCCAAAGTTTTGGTTCCACATTTTTACAGCTGCCACTGAAATTCCATCTATTGCACTGTCGGGTAAAAATCACCTGGTGCGTGCACTCACATAATTTTTTTGTTGCATTTTTCTTTGAAAACTTTTTTTGAGAGAAAGAAATAATTTGAATTATTAATTTAAAAAATAACTATAATAGGTTGATATATTTATCAGCCTATAATCCCTATATATATAAAAGTCAGTGTATGTATGTATGTATGTATGTATGTATGTGGGTATCTATGTCGGCTATACACGTCCACAATACATAACTAATCTGACTGAAATTTTAACAGTATATAGAGTAGAATCTGGAAAAACTTATAGTGAAAATTTCAGGTCTCTATCCCGAATATTCTTCGAGTTATTTGCAAATTGCGTGCAAAAAAACGTGTTTTGACAGGACATAGAGAAAAATCTGGAAAATATATTTATCGGATTTTTAGCCAATAAAAAATAAAATTGACAGGTTCTGGGCAAAAATAGTTGTTTTTTTTAGTCAGAAAATGATGATGACAATATTGCTGTATCATGTTTGATTATCAGATACAAAATTATATCGGGAAAAATTTCAAAACGCTGAGACCACGGGTGAAGCCAGTTCATTTTTAGTGTGCAGGAACAAAATTCTAACAGAAAAACATTCATTCGAGCAGAAGACACAAAGCCAGAGCATCTCCTTATAAAAATATCGCTTCTCTGACACAAAGTTTGGAGCGGGACGTTTCACAAGAGTGACATCCACCGCGCCAATTTATAATTGTAGCGAATAGTATTTGAATAAAAACATTTAATCGGGTAAAACCTGGGCGTTGCCTGGGTCATTCGGCTAGTTCTTCATAAAATGGAGGGAAGAAGGTCATACAGTATAACCTCGTTAATTCGACACTCTACCTTAATTCGACCATATTCTGATGCCCCGACCTCCGGTCTATTAAATAACAAACCGTAATTCGACAGTATCAATAATACGACAGTTCCGATAGTTTGACCATTTTAAAATTCAAATTTCGACATTTGAACATTTTTTTACATACAACTTTACCGCTAAAAAGGTATTATGGCGGCGACGATCGGCGGGCGCCAACGCACTTTTGGTTTCTGTTAGTTTAAGTTTCATTTTACAGTGCCGTTGCGCAATGGCGTGAGTGTTATTATTATTTTTTTTACGCGGGAATTTAGGCATCGTGCGCTAATTAATAATATTATTTTCTTTTTAATTTTCAGCATCAAATTATTTTAGTTATTTCAAATTTGCAAATAATTTCCTTTTAAATAAATTAATCTTCATAAAATGTAGTCACACAATGATTATGATAACATTTTATTTCAATATTACATTTCCGTGTTATTATAAAATATTTAAACACAAAATCAATAACACCTGCAGCAGCAGTGGATGCCTTTAATACAATAAAAGCTCTTTGTTATTTAAGAGAAAGAAAGACATTCATATTTTTTTAAAATAGACCATCTGGAATACATCCTGAATAGTATTTCAGTGCAAAAATAGATATCTCTATAAAGGAATTTTTAAAAAGATCTTCATGATTATTTTTAAATATTATTTTTAATTTTTCTTTTTCTTTTTCCATATTTATTTCCTTTCAACTGCTATATTCTTCAATTTGAATAAAATATTATTTGTAATTACAGTAACACCCCGCTAATACAAACCCTAGATATAGCGAACCTTCCCATATAACGAACCCACAGCGAATCCCAATTCCATTTCATTGAAAATACCATCGTTATAACAAACTTTGCGATTTTTAAAATGACGAATTGCCCCTATAACAAACCTTTTTTCGGCCCCAAAATGATAAAAACTATTAAAAATACCATACTTATAACAAACTTAAAATTATGATTTAAAAAAAAATTAAAACAACAAAATTTTGATCATGTTTCAGTTCACGGATCGCGATTTCAAAACAAAAAATTAGCGGCATTGTTTGTTTTGATTTACATTCTATTTTTGCTCTATGTTGTATAAATTTTTACACATTATACTTTTATTTAATAGAAATCTTTACATTCTAAAATTTTTAAATAGAAAAAAACAAAAAACAAATGGCTTCCAAAATAAAGAAAAGAAACAAAGAATGGCGTTCTAAAAAAAATGTGGCTGCATGCACTTTTAGAAACTTATATCGTTTAACCTAGGCTAAAAAATAATTCCAAATGATTTTAAAGCCAGAAATGGTTTGAATATAGCAGGTTAAAAACAAAACTTAATCCATACTTCAGAAGAATATATGGAAATTGGGATTGGAAGAAAAAAAAAAAACAGTTCCCCGTGTCTCACGGGCCACAAACAAAAATCGACTTATAAATTCTTAAAAACTACCACTACATTTCTATTTTTAGAACGGAAGCCATGTTGGCTATATTACTCATTCAGGGTTTGCGGATATTCCCCCTGGCCGGCCGTTTTACCACCGATTTTGTGTTGGTAAATTGGCCTTTTTTATTCGCAATTTTACCGATTGCGCTATCGTATCAACATTTTCGTGTCTGATTTTTCTGAATTGGATAATTTTGATTCATCTTCATTTGATTCAGAATACATGGAGCTTTATTCATTTGATGGAAATAACGATATTTTAAGGCAATTCTGATTTTCAAATTTTACTTTTCACTTTCAAACAACATGGTATTAGAGGCATTTTTTTCAAGTAAATTTAGTATTATATTATTTGAGAAAGATGTTCTAAAATACTCTTATACCTTTTAAATATATAATTAATAAAGTTTTGCCTAGGGGATTTGGCTAAATTTTATATTATACATAGAGGTTTATAAATATATAAACATGTATGCTAATGATGAGAAGAACCTATTATCAAATGACTTCTTTTGAAAATCAGCATTACCCTAGAGAAATAGGTCAATTTAGGGAATTGAAACAAAGTGACCATTATTAAGTGGCTGCCTTTTCCAGTGTGTATGGCTGTTTTTCAATTATAAAGTCTAAAAATTTAGAAAAGTAAAAAAAAAAGGCCAAACCGTGGCTATAGTGAACCAAAAGCTCTGTCCCATTGGGGTTCACTATAGAGGGGTGTTTTACTGTATTTATATTTTAAAAATATGTATTATTGCCATTTTGTCCCTGATACTAAAAGTTGATCATGAAAATAAAAAAATAATTGCAAAAAAAAGTACACACACAATGGTTTCAATTAATATCATTAATTTATGTTAAAAGCAATTTTTAACAAATATTATTTTAGTGAGTTAGATGATTGGCAAATAATTTAACTTTAATTCAACACTTCCTTTAATTCAACCGAAAGCTCTGATCCCTTGGGGTGTTGAATTAAAGAGGTTCGACTGTATTTATTAGATCAAGAAGAGATTATTGTAGAAAGTGATATTGAAGAAGATCATCTAAGTGAACATTTTTCTGGAAGTGACACTTTATTAAGTTATGGGAATTTTGTGGGAAAAGGGAATTATCTCACAAACAATTTTTATATAGGGAGAGCCACAAAAGCCGAATGGTCCAAAAATTATCCTTCACAAACAGTAAAGCTGAGAACGCCTAATGTCATTACAAATTTAATAGGCTTGAAAGGTGATGAAGCAAAAAATTAAAATACACCTTTAGAAGCTCTTCAAATGAAAATTCTTGAAATGTTTGGCCCTTGAACACTCATCAAAGAGCAACTAAATCAAAGAAAAAGCATTTCTTCACTGCCTAGAGGACTATGTAAAAAAAATCCTATTTTTTACAGATAAGTTAATTGAAATCATAAATGTATACTCTAAATATTTTATTTCAATTCATTTTTAGAAGGCACTTCAAGTCATCAAGAAGGTCAGGAACCGCAAGATAAAGCTTCCTACCAGAAGTAGAGTGTGTTCCTCCAGTAAGGACTGGAAGACCTCGACTTTGTGCCATAAATGTACAAAGCCAATTTGTAAAGAACATACAATTGCGGTATGCAATAATTATATATACAGTAAAACCCCTCTATAGTGAACCCCAATGGGACAGAGCTTTTGGTTCGCTATAGCCAAGGTTTGGCCATTTTTTAAACTTTTCTTAATTTTTAGACTGTATAATTAAAAAACAGCCATACAAACAGGAAAAGGCTGCCACTTAATAATGGTCACTTTGTTTTAATTCCCTAAATTGACCTATTTCTTTACAGTAATGCTGAATATCAAAACAAGTCATTTGTTAATAGGTTCTTCTTATCATTAGCATACATGTTTATATAATAAACCTATGTATTATTTAAAAATTAAGCCAAATCCCTTAGGCAAAACATTATTAATTATATATTTAAATGGTATAAGAGTATTTTAGAACATCTTTCTCAAATAATATAATACTACAGTAAAACCCCTCTATAGTGAACCCCAATGGGACAGAGCTTTTGGTTCACTATAGCCACGGTTCACTATAGCCACGGTTTGGCTATTTTTTTTTACTTTTCAAAATTTTTAGACCATATAATTAAAGGACAGCCATACACACAAGAAGAGGCTTCCTCTTAATAGTGGTCACTTTGTTTTAATTCCCTTAATTGACCAATTTCCTTACATTAATACTGAATAATAATAGAAATCATTAGATGATAGGTTCTTCTTATCATTAACATACATGTACCTCTATGTCTAATTTAAAAATCAAGACAAATCTTAGGCAAAGTTTATTAAATATATATTCAAAGATATAAAATGATTTTAAAACATCATTATCACATTATATAATATATTGTTTACTTGGGAAAATGGCTCTAACACCTTGTTGCTTCAAAGCATTCTTCAAGCATTGCACCATTCAAATAAGTTAGTGTTTTTCTTCCATTTC
This sequence comes from Cordylochernes scorpioides, assembly GCA_030710605.1. Taxonomy (NCBI): domain Eukaryota; kingdom Metazoa; phylum Arthropoda; class Arachnida; order Pseudoscorpiones; family Chernetidae; genus Cordylochernes; species Cordylochernes scorpioides. The sequence goes on from CP092870.1 coordinate 32,928,841, forward strand.
ATTTTCCCACATATTCTTCTAGGTCTAGATTTCGTTTTTTTTTTTTTAACCTGTCATGCCAAACATTGCTGACTTTAAAATCACCATAGTTAATGGCATAAAAATAGTTTTTGTTTCATCACGGGACCATTTATTTGGATTTTTTTTTTTTAGCCCTAAAACGTACGATCGCGATCGCGGCAAAAGTTTAGGTTGATTCCTCTTTGTAATAATATTTAATAGCTTTTTATTTTATCTTCTATAATAAAAAAGTTATATTCTCTTATTTTAATATGTTCTTAACATTTTGCCTGTGTTGTTTCACTTTGAAAAGTTCTGAAAATGGCCCTTTTTTTAAAAGAAATAACGCTTCTGTTTATAAAATGATCTTGTTTTCTTCATTTTGGAAGCCATTTGTATTTTTAAATTTCAAATTTAATGGATGCAAATATATTATATTTAATAAAAAGTATAATGTGTTAAAATTTATACAACATAAAGCAAAAATAAAGTGCAAAAATCAAAACAAACAATGCCGCTAAATTTATTGTTTTGAAATCGCGATCCACGAGCTGAAACATGCTCAAAATTTGGTTGTTTTAATTTTTTTTTAAATTACAATTCTAAGTTTGTTATAAGCATAGTATTTTAAATAGATTTTATTATTTTGGGACCGAAAATAGGTTCGTTATAGGGGTAGTTCGTTATTCTAAAAATTGCAAAGTTCGTTATAACGATGGTATTTTCAATGGAATGGAATTGGGAATCGGCGTGGGTTCGTTATAAGGGAAGGTTCGTTATATCCAGGGTTCGTATTAGCGGGGTTTTACTGTATATTTATTTGAAAAAATGCCTCTAATACCTTGTTGTTTGAAAGTAAAATTTGAAAATCAGAATTGTCTTAAAATATATATCGTTATTTCCATCAAAGGAATGAAGCTCCGTGTATTCTGAATCAATTGAGGATGAATCAAAAGTATCCAATTCAGAAAAATCGGATGCAAAACATGTTGATACTGTTGCACCAGGTTGCGGCTTGGCAGACTCTTCAGCCTTGACTCTCTCCTGTGCTGGGTCTTGCATCTTACCAGAGCGTGTTTCAACCATCCTACAATTTTGTATAAGGGAATAATGAGATAACTCTACTTTAAGTAGCCTCCAGAATAATCTATTTATTTTTCACAACAAAGAGAGCAGTGAAGTAACACAGTTTACCTAAATACAAATGATGATTCTATAATACATATATTCTGTTTATAATACAAATATTCTGTATAATAAATTAATTAAATATAAAATATAATTTTGAATTTAAAATATATGAAAAATAATATTACAAATTAAAATAAAATAGGTTCATTAGCCATGATGCAACACTTCCCCCTCTCCAGAGGTCGTCACATCCTCGTGAGTTACCTCATCAATTCTCTCAAAATAGGGTTTGAGTCTAGAGACATGGACAATCAATGGGTCTTGGCCAGGATTATCTTTCGGCTCAATTAAGTAATTTACGTTAGACAGCTTCTTTAATATTCAATATGGGCCAAAATATTTTCTCAATAGTTTTTCACATTTTCCGATTTTCCTGACTGGTGTCCAAACTGCCACTAAATATCCTGGTTCATAGATTTTCTAATTGTGTTTTTTGTCATAGTTTCTTTTCATTCTTTCTTGAGTCTTCTCTGTGTTGTTAATGACTACCTGTCTCGTCCTTGCTATTTTATCTAAGTAGTTTTCTATATATTCGTCGTAATCGTCCATGTTACTGTCCGTTGGGATATTCTCGTCGTCTAAGAGGGACATGGGTTCCCTTCCAAACAACAGGAAAAATGGAGAGTAGCCTGTGGTTTCTTGAATCGTGGTATTATACGCGTGAGTGATAAAAGGGAGGATTTCGTCCCAGTTCTTCTGGTCTGTGTTCACATACATGCTGATCATATTGACTAAAGTTCTATTTAGCCGTTACGTTAGTCCGTTAGTCTGGGGGTGGTAGCTCGTTGTGAAGCAGTGTTTAACTTTGCACATTTTCATTACCTCCTTCATCAAATTGCTAGTGAATTGTGAACCTCTATCGCTAATAAGAAATCTTGGGGCCCCGTGACGTAAAATAATATGTTCGATTAAAAATGTAGAGACTTCTTCCACGGTTGCTTCTGATACTGCCTTTGTTTCAGCATACTTGGTATAATAATCAGTAAACACAATTATCCACTTCCTTCTTCTTTTCGTTGATGGCAAGGGGCCAACAAAGTCAATTCCGATTCTTTCAAAAGGGTAGTTAGCTGGGGGAATAGGTTGGAAAAGTCCAGAAGGCAAGTGATTTGAACCTTTCCGACTTTGGCAAAGGTGGCACACACACACGTCTTTACAAATTCTGAAACATCTTTCAACATGGAAGGCCAATAGTATTTATTCTTCAATCGGTAAGTGGTTCTGGCGACGCCCAGATGGCCATTCAGCATATGGTTATGGTATTCACTCATGATTTCCTTCCTTCTCTTCTTTGGCACTACCAGCAACCATGCCCTACCTTCAGGATTTGGATTTTTCTTGTAGAGACACCCATTTTCTTCTTTGAAGTTCTGTGTAATTGAACGCTTGTTTGCACTAAGGTTCTCCTTAATATTCTCAATAAAATTATCCTTTTCGTCTATTATTTGATTCAGAAATAGTCTTTCATAATCTTCGTCCCATTCGTTTTCCGGTAAGGGTCCTCTAGATAGACCATCAGCGTCCAGATGTTTTTTACCCGATTTGTGTATAATTTCGAAATTATATTCCTGAATCTTCAGTGCCCATCGTGCTAATCGGCCGGTCGGATCTTTCAGATTCTTAAGCCAGCATTGTGCGTGATGATCAGTTACGATTTTGAAGTGCCTTCCATATAGGTAGGGTCGTAACTTGGACATTGACCACACAACAGCTAGACATTCTTTTTCGGTAGTCGAATAATTTTGCTCAGGTTTGCTCAGTGTTCGACTTAAATATGAGATCACCTTTTCTTTATCGCCAAACTTTTGGACTAATGTTGCACCCAGGCCGATGTTAGATGCGTCAGTATGAATGTAAGTAATTGCATTCGGATCAAAGTGCCCTAAGATTGGGGGATTTATCAATGCTACTTTAAGGGTTTGAAATGCCTTTTCTTGATTTTCTGTCCAGGTAAAAGGTACATTCTTTTTTATAAGACTGGTTAATGGATCGGCAATTTTTGAAAAACCTTTGATAAATTTTCTATAATATGAGCACATTCCTAAAAATGATTGAACTTCTTTTATCTTTTTGGGCCGAGGAAAATCACTAATAGCCTTGATATTATGCTCCGCTGGTTTTATACCATGTTGATTAGTTATATGGCCAAGAATCTCCAGTTCTTCGAAAGCAAATTGGCATTTTTTGTTGTTCAATTTTAAATTAGCCTCGCAAAAATATCTTAAAACAGCTTCTATTCTTTTGAGATGTGTTGAAAAATCCGAGCTATAAATGATTACGTCATCTAGATAACATAAGCAAATTTGCCATCTAAGATTACCAAGCATATTTTCCATGTTCCTTTCAAATGTAGCAGGGGCATTGCATAGACCAAAGGGCATTACGTTGAACTCATATAGGCCATGTGCTGTAGTGAAGGCTGTCTTTTCTTTATCTTTCTCCTCAACCTCTACTTGCCAATATCCTGATTTAAGGTCAATTGCTGAAAAGTATTTGGATCCTTGAAGTGTATCCAATACTTCATCAATTCTGGGAATTGGGTAAACATCCTTCACCGTTACATCATTCAATTTTCTGTAGTCAACGCAAAATCTGTACTTACCATCTCGCTTCTTGGCCAAGATTACAGGGAAGGACCATGGGCTCGAGGATGGTCTAATTATGCCATCTCTGAGCATTTCATCAATTTGCTCTTTTATGATTTCTCGCTCTTTCGCGCTCACCCTATATGGCTTGTGTTTGATCAGTTTTTTGCGCCTTCTGTATCAATCCGATGTTTCGCTAAGTTGGATCTTCCTAATCCCGACGAAAACAATTCCGCGTACTTTTCCAAAACTTGTTTCAATTGCTCCTTTTCCTTATATGATAAATTTTCGTTTATCTGAAATTGGGGTTCTTCATGCTCTTTTTTTTCACTTTCTTCTATAAGATTCACTTCGGCTGGCTGGCTTCCAAAGCACAATGTTTGGTTTTTTAATATTTTTAATGGTCGAGGGTAAGGGTTTGTTATCCAGATATATGTTTCCTTATTCACAACATTTATTAAGCTTCTGGCTAGTCGAAGTCCATTTGTTTGAAACATTTTATGGTTCTCCTCGATGATGTATTCGCCATCCTCTGCTTCTACAAATGCATTAATCAATTTAATAGAAAGTTCTGGAATAATGGCACCCTTTGCACTTTTTATTTTCTTCTGTTGATATTTGATTACGTCACGATTTTCTTTCAAGTCATATTTGATTATTTCACGCTGACAATCAATTTTTGCGTTCATTTTCTTAAGAAAATCTCGTCCAAGTATAAATATTCGCAAATGTGTTCTCATTATCACAAATTGATGTGTAATTGTTTTGTCATCAAATTTTATATTTAAAATAATATTTCCAACGATATCTAATTCTTTGCCATCGGGTCCGGAGCACATTTTATCAGGATTTATTATTTCAAGACCTGTGTTAAGAGTTGTACTAAGGTCGACCACTGAAAGATCGGCGCCTGTATCAATCAAAGCTTCGCAGATACCGATTCTATCCACGTTAATGTTCATTTTATATTTGGGGTCCAACTTTTTAATTCCATTTATGGTAGACTTGCTTTGATTGACGGACTCAGGTGCGATGCTTAGTTTAAATCTTCTAATGCGGCATATCTATTCCTTGTAGGGATACCAGAGTACGTGCTATTACTTACGTCAGCATAGAGCAGAGGTCTCGACTTCTCAGTTCCATTATCCATTCGGATTTCTTCTTCGACCTTGTCTTGTGTAACTATGGGGTCCTCTTCCACAATTCTTACAAACCTGACTCTGCAATACCGCGCTACGTGTCCTGGCTTGTTACACTTGAAACATATTGGTCTCCCGTCTTCTGTCCTATTCCTGTTTGAATTTGGACTCTTATTGTATGTTTTACTTGGGTAAACCGGTTTTGGCTCAGGATTGAGAGTGTAAGATCGTCTAGGAGCAGATACCTGGGGCAGAGGCTTGTTCTGGTAGTACCTCGGAGTGGGGGCCTGGGGCTTGGAGGTGTCCTGGTATGGTCTTCTGAACGACGGAGCGTTCTTCCATTGCTCTTGATGATGGGGACGAGGAGAGCGTGGTCCATTATAAAGAGCTTTTGATTTTCCACACATTCTTGGTAATTCTTTTCGAACAAATCCAGCTTTTTACAAATTTCAAGAAGTTCATTGGTATTTTTAGGAGGGTTTAGGTGAAGGGCAAAAGAGTATTCTTTCTTTAACCCTCCAATAACCCAGTTTATTTTAGTCTCTTCTTCCATTTGGGGGTCGACCTTGTTGCACAGTACAAGGATATCTTCTGCGAACCTGATTGCAGGTTCATTCCACTGTTGAATCCTGTTTAATCTCATCCTCATTTCTTCTTTGTTGGCGTCTGAGGCAAAATCCTCAATTAGGCGGCTCTTGAAATTTTCCCAGCTGGTGAAACTTATCTTGTGTAGGTTCAGCCAGGTTTTGGCGCTACCAATCATATTCATGGCAACATAACGGGAGATAATGTAGTCTGCCCAATGGTACAGGAAGCCAATTTCTTCAAGAGATTCAATCCATGGGCGAGGGTCTTCTGTTCCATCATACTTGGGGATGTCGATGTTGGGATTCAGGACAACTGGGTCGGAACTAGCATCTCTACCAATTGTTGCACCAGGTTGCGGCTTGGCAGACTCTTCAGCCTTGATTCTCTCCTGTGCTGGGTCTTGCATCTTACCAGAGCGTGTTTCAACCACCCTACAATTTTGTATAAGGGAATAATGAGATAACTCTACTTTAAGTAACCTCCAGAATAATCTATTTATTTTTCACATCCAAGAGAGCAGTGAAGTCAGACAGTTTACCTAAATACAAATGATGATTCTATAATACATATATTCTGTTTATAATACAAATATTCTGTTTAATAAATTAATTAAATATAAAATATAATTTTGAAATTAAAATATATGAAAAATAATATTACAAATTAAAATAAAATAGGTTCATTAGCCATGATGCAACAATACGATAGCGCGATCGGTAAAATTGCGAATAAAAAATGCCAATTTGCAAACACCAAAAATCAGTGGTAAAACAGCCGGCCAGGGGGAATATCCGCGAACCCTGAATGAGTCATATACCTAACAAGAATTCCATTCTAAAAATAGAGCTGTAGTGGTAGTCTTTGAGAATTTATAAGTCGATTTTTTGTAGCCCATGAGACAAGGGGAACTTGGGGGAACTATATATTTTTTTCTTCTTCTTCCAATTCCAGTTTCCACATATTCTTCTGAAGTGTATACTGAATTTTGTTTTTAAGCTGTTATTCAAACCATTTCTGGCTTTAAAATTATTTGGAATTATTTTTTTTAGACCAGGTTAAACTTGATATAGAACCCTTCTAAAAGGGCATGCTGCCACTGTTTTTTTTTTTATAACGCCATTCCTTGTTTCTTTTCTTTATTCTGGAAGCCATTTGTATTTTTCTTATATTTCAAAATTGTCGAATACAAAGATATTCTATTAAATAAAAGTATAATGTGTAAAAATTTATTCAACATACAGCAAAAATAGAATGGAAATGAAAACAAACAATGCCTCTATTTTTTTGTTTTGAAATCGCGATCCTTGAGCTGAAACATGCTCAAAATTTTGTTGTTTTAAAAATTTTTTAAATCACAATTTTAAGTTTGTTATAAGCATAGTATTTTAAATAGATTTTATTATTTCGGGACCAAAAATAGGTTCGTTATAGGGGTAGTTCGTTATTTTAAAAATCGCAAAGTTCGTTATAACGATGGTAGTTTCAATGGAATGGAATTGGGAATCGCTGTGGGTTCGTTATAAGGGAAGGTTCGCTATATCCAGGGTTTGAATTAGCGGGGTTTTACTGTAGTTTGTTTTAATTTTCCCCATGGAATTTTATATTTTTATTATTGGAAAGGAGCAATAGATTCTTATTTTATATACCACTACCAATTTTGAGCATTATTCAACAGGATAAGTAAAAAAAAAAAAGCATTATTCAAGAATAGTTTTTAAAATGTTTAATCTGTGTAAAAAATATAAATATTTTATTAATAATTACCTTTTTTGAAAATTAAAATGCTGTTACTTTTTGAAATAGAAAAGGTTTTATTTTTCCTCAGATAATATTTATGTTCAAAATATATAATCATAATATCGGGTATATTTCACCCAGCGCCTGCGAGTGCGTTACATTTTTAGCGCACGCGCTCGAGGGTTAAAAGAAATTTCAGAGGAAGAAAGATATGCATGTCTTTTAAAAATAGACCATCTGGAATACATCCTGAATATGATTTCAATGTAAAAACACATCTATAAAGGAATTTTAAAAAATATCTTCATAATTCTTTTTAATTAATATTTTTAAATTTGTTTTTTTTTATTTTCCATATTTATTTCCTTTCAACTGCAATATTCTTCAATTAGAGTAAAACATTATTTGTAATTATTTATGTTTCAAAAATATTTATTAATGCCATTTTGTACCTAATACTAAAAGTTAATAATGAAAATTAAAAATAAATACAAAAAAAGTACACACAATGGTTTCAATTAATATCATTAATTTATATTACAAAGCTCAAGGTAATAAGACCAAATCCAAATAAATAAATAGTGTGTGATGTTTCGGTAACAGCGTTGTTACCATCTTCAGACAAAAGTACTGAATGAGAGAATTTTACCACAGCATGCTTTTAAATAGTTCCTGTTATCAAGTGTGTAAACGAGATAACAGATAAGATATTTATCTGATAAACAGATGGGAAAAACACCTGCTGATTAATATTCTTAGAATTAAAAGTTTTTCAAATATAATTAAAAGCATATCTATAAATATCATTTATATTTCCTCTTTCTTCCATTCTGTTAATTGTAGCACATTTCTTTTGAATGAAAAATGCTTCTTTAAATTGTCTCTTAAAATAATTTTTCTCATAATCTAGTATCTTTGTTTCTTTTAGGTTAAAATTATTATGTCCTGTGATTTTTCTATGTTCTACAAGTGTAGAATTCTCAATTTTATCCCATTTCAGAGCATATTCATGGTTTTTCATTCTTTCTTTTAAAGTTCTGGATGTTTGTCCTACATAACATTGGTCACATTTTTCACATTTCACTTCATAAATTAAACCTGCTCTATTTGGTATGAGAGTGTTCTTATGGTTGTTGATATATTGAGAGATAGGGTTACATGGTTTCCATGCAATGTTTATTTTTTCATACTTTTTGAATATATTAGTCAATTTTCTTGCAAACTTTTGGTTTATAAATGGCAATGTGATAAATTTGGCTTCTTTGTTTTTGCACTTTAGATTAAAGTATTATTATCATATTTTTGGTTCATGTCTTCTATTATTCTATCTATCAATTTGATGGGAAAATCTTCATTGATTAGTTCATTTTTGATGTTGTTAATTTCTATATTTCTTTTAGTTGTATCAATAATGAGTGTAAAAGCTCTATATATAAGAGCTTTTACTAATCCTACTTTTTGGCTGAAATGGTGCTGTGAGCTAAAGTTCCAATAAGTTCCTGCATTAAACCATGTGATAAAAGAATCAAAAATAAATAATTTGTCAAAATCTGAATTTTTAATTGGAATAGAATTTTGTTTGAAAACAACATACTTTATTTATGATGACCAAATATATCTCCAAATGAAAGGTGCAACAATGGGTAGTCCAATATCACCAAACGCAGCTTGTATTACTATAGGCCAATTAGAAATAAAAGCTCTAAATTCACTTAAAAATGATGTTTATTATTTTAAATGATATGTGGATGACTCCATTTTATTTATTAATCAGGGAAGTGAACAAAAATTTTTGGATACTTTCAACAATATATTGCCTGATATCAATTACTCTATGGAAGTAGATAACAACAAATCAATAAATTTCCTGGACATGAACTTATCATACAACAATAACAACATTACAACCTCTATATACAAAAAACCAACACATACAGGAACTTATTGGAACTTTAGCTCACAGCACCATTTCAGCCAAAAAGTAGGATTAGTAAAAGCTCTTATATATAGAGCTTTTACACTCATTATTGATACAACTAAAAGAAATATAGAAATTAACAACATCAAAAATGAACTAATCAATGAAGATTTTCCCATCAAATTGATAGATAGAATAATAGAAGACATGAACCAAAAATATGAGAATAATACTTTAATCTAAAGTGCAAAAACAAAGAAGCCAAATTTATCACATTGCCATTTATAAACCAAAAGTTTGCAAGAAAATTGACTAATATATTCAAAAAGTATGAAAAAATAAACATTGCATGGAAACCATGTAACCCTATCTCTCAATATATCAACAACCATAAGAACACTCTCATACCAAATAGAGCAGGTTTAATTTATGAAGTGAAATGTGAAATATGTGACCAATGTTATGTAGGACAAACATCCAGAACTTTAAAAGAAAGAATGAAAAACCATGAATATGCTCTGAAATGGGATAAAATTGAGAATTCTGCACTTGTAGAACATAGAAAAATCACAGGACATAATAATTTTAACCTAAAAGAAACAAAGATACTAGATTATGAGAAAAATTATTTTAAGAGACAATTTAAAGAAGCATTTTTCATTCAAAAGAAATGTGCTACAATTAACAGAATGGAAGAAAGAGGAAATATAAATGATATTTATAGATATGCTTTTAATTATATTTGAAAAAACTTTTAATTCTAAGAATATTAATCAGCAGGTGTTTTTCCCATCTGTTTATCAGATAAATATCTTCTTATCTGTTATCTTGTTTACACACTTGATAACAGGAACTATTTAAAAGCATGCTGTGGTAAAATTCTCTCATTCAGTACTTTTGTCTGAAGATGGTAACAACGCTGTTACCGAAACGTCACACACTATTTATTTATTTGGTCTTATTACCTTGTGTTTATAATCTACAATCCAAATTGTGCCTCATCAATATTACAAAGCTATTTTTTTAAAAATGTTATCTTAGCGAATTAGATGATTGGCAAATAATCTAACTTTAATCCAACAGTTCTTTTAATTCAATCGAAAGTTCTGATCCCTTGGGGTGTTGAATTAAAGAGGTTCGACTGTACTTTTATATGTTTGGGCTTGTATCAGGTTAATCTTCCTACTAATCTGTTTTCTACACCCTAAAATTTCAAATGTTAATTTTTTTTTTCAAATTTGAGTGGGTCAATAAGCTTTTAATTTTTCCCGTCTTTTAAAGTTGGAGAAAATATTGAAATCAATATTTACCTCTTCACTTATTTCCAATACTTTGGATTTGTTTAAAATATACACCATCCTTAATTAATTACACTGGTAATAAACTAATATTTTGTTGCCAAATGTCAGATGGGCAACAAGTTGGTGGAGATAGCTATCCCACATTCTGCCACTGGGCCACAACTAGGAAATTCAGAACCTGCAATCACACCTTGGCTTAGCAACTGGGATTATTCACCCTTTATCTTCGGTCATGATTATTCTCTTTTTATGACTTTTTAAATTTGCCTTTTATATTTTACCGTAAAGCCTCACTATAATGAACCATGGGTGGTATAACAAACATTGCCTTATAGTGAAACAAAGATAATCCCCAATTCCATTTCATTGAGAAATACAATGGATGGTATTAATGAACTTTAGTTTTTAAATAATGAACTAGCTAGAGAGAAAGAGAGCCTATAACAAACTTTAAATTTAGCCTGAACAAATTTTATAATGGAAACATTGTTTGAGAGCTTATACTTGAAAACTTCATCAGTCAAGAGTAAAAGATTCAAGGCATTTTCTAGAAGTTGTAAATTCCTAATCAAAACTCTTTAGTAAAATGGAAATTTATTCTCTTTATTTGTAAGGCAATGCTTGAAAAGCATTTTAAGCAGCAGAGGATCTATTACCAATTTATTCAAGTAGATTTTGCATTATAGGTTTTAATATGATAAAATTGTTTTAAAACAAGTTTTATATCTTTCAATATACAGTAAGACCTCTCTATAGCGAACCCCAACAAGACTGAACCTGTGTTTCATTATGGCCATAACATAGTTCACCGTATTATAAAATTAAAATTATTTCAGGTTCGTTATAAGGGAATGTTCGCCATATCCCAGGTTCATTTAAGCGGGGTTTTACTATATTATTAAAACTTTGCCTAGAACTTGTCTTAATTTTTTTAAAAATTAGGCATAAAGGTGCATTTATGCTAATAAAATGACTAAAATTCTATCAGCAAAGGACATCTTTTCACAATATTTTATTTCTTTTATTTTAAAATACAGCATTAATGTGTGATAGAAGTATAGGTAATTTTAGTAAATAAAAATGTAACCATCAATAAAAGGTGGTCTTTTTTTTTTCTGTGTGTAACTATTATTTAACAACTAGCGAATGTACCCTGCTTTGCCTGGTATTTACCCGAGTAAAAATTTGCCTAACGAACATTTGTTAAAACATTCTAGCAAACATCCAATCCCTACTGAACCTATACTTGTCTATACTCTAGATACAGTCGAACCTCTTTAATTCAACACCCCAAGGGATCAGAGCTTTCGGTTGAATTAAAGGAAGTGTTGAATTAAGGTTAGATGATTAGCTAATCATCTAACTCGCGAAAATTATATTTTAAAAAAATTGCTTTGTAATATATATTAATGATATTAATTGAAACCATTGTATGTGTACTTTTTGTATTTATTTTTTTATTTTGATGATTAACTTTTAATATTGGGACAAAATGGCAATAATACATATTTTTGAAACATAAATAATTACAAATAAAATTTATTCTAATTGAAGAATATAGCAGTTGAAATGATATAAATATGGAAAATAAAAAGAAAATTTAAAAATAATATTTAAAAATAATCATGAAGATCTTTTAAAAAATTCCTTTAAAGATGTCTGTTTTTGCACTGAACTCCTATTCAGGATATATTCCAGGTGGTCTATTTAAAAAAAAAAAACATTCATGTCTTTCTCCCTCTGGAATGTGTTTTAAATAACAGAGCTTTTATTGTATTAAAGGCATCTACTGCTGCTGCAGGTGTTATTGATTTTGTGTTTAAATCTTTTATAATAACATGGAAATGGAATATTGAAATAAAATGTTATCATAATAATTGTGGCTACATTTTTATGAAGATTTATTTATTTTAAAAAGAAATTATTTGTAAATTTTAAAATAACTAAAATATTTCAATGCTGAAAATTAAAAAGAAAATTATATTATTAATTAGGGCACAAAGCCTAAATTCCCGCGTAAAAAAACAAACAAACAATAACCCTCGCGACATTGCGCAACGGCACTGCAAAGTGAAACTTAAACTAACAGAAACCAAAAGTGCGCAGGCGCGATCCTATCGGTGCCCGCCGATGCCGATCGTCGCCGCCGTAATACCGTTTAGCGGTAAAGTTGTATGTAAAAAAAACATTCAACTGTCGAAATTCGAATTTTTAAATGGTCGAACTATCGGAACTGTCGTACTATCGATACTGTCGAATTACGGTTTGTTATTTGATAGGCCGGAGGTCGGGACATCAGAATATGGTCGAATTAAGGTAGAGTGTCGAATTTGCGTGTGTCGAATTAACGAGGTTATACTGTAATTTTAAATTTTTTCTTGGTCCCTTGAAAAATACTCGATAAGTTGAATAAAATTAATATTAATTGGTCCTCTCAGTAATTTTAAGTTGAAGGAATAGTATCTTGCCACAAACGAACATTTGTGAATAACTGTATTTAGCAAATGTATCAAGCTTCACCCGGTTTTTACCCAAGTAAAAGTTTGCTTAACGAACATTTGTTAAAATGATTCTAGCAAACATCCAAAATTAAATTAAATAAATCACTATATCAAATAAATCACTAAATCTAAATTCTAGCAAACATCCAATCCCTACTGAATCTATACTTGTTGTTAAAGAATTAGCAGAGTTTTTATTATTAAGGAAATGTTTAATTGAACATTTTTAAAACAAATATCTTCAAAGAAAAAAAATGTGATTAAGCCTTTTTTTACAACAAACAACAAGAGTAATAACAAGAGTGCCAGATCATTAAAAAATAAAATATCTTAAACGTCAACCAAAATAAAATCACGGACACAAAAAAATATTTTAACACTCCCACATGTCTGTGATTTACATACAAAGTTCAAGTTTGGTATAGTTTTGCTGGAGTGCAGGAGCCTTCAAGTTCTTTGTGAATAGATCTGCAGGGTTCTCCTCCGTTGGAACATACACAAAGCTCAGCTTACATTCCATGATTAGATCTCTGATAAAGAAATGTCGAATGTCAATGTGTTTACTTCTTTCTGAAACAACTTCATTTTCAGCAAGGAACATAGCACCTTGATTATCTATATATATATATATCTTCAGAGGAGATTCCTTAAAAACCATCAACTCCAATTTCTTCCATAAAACTTGTGAACCATAGAGCTTCCTTTGCTGCTTCACACATTGCATAATATTCAGATTCTGCTGTTGAGAGAGCAACACATTTTTGCTTTCTGCTGCACCAGGAGATGGCTGCTCCGCCCAACACAAAGATATACCCGCTATAGGATTTCCTGTCTTCTTTATCACTGCCCCAGTCTGCATCCGCAAAAGCTGCTAACTTCTTTTCAGCCTTACTGAATACTAATTTGAGGTCCTTGGTCTTTTTTAAATATCTCAAGAGGTGTTTTACAGCATTCCAATGTTGTTGCAAAGGGGAACTATTAAACTTGCTGAGGTAAGATACAGCATATGCAATGTCTGGCCTTGTCATTCCTGCTAACCAAAACAAATTCCCAATAGCCTGTTGATAAGGGGCACAGCACGCTTCCTTTCCTCCAGGCCCTTCTGTAAACCTTCCAGGATCTAAAGGTGTTGAGGCTTCTTTCGCATGCTCCATTCCATACTCCTTAAGGATTTCTTCAATGTAATGAGTCTGATCAAGTTCAAGATTTGAATCCTTGTTTCTTTTAATCCTTACAGAGAGTAGATCACTCACTTCACCTAAGTCCTTGATGTCCACTTCTCTTTGAATGCTTGATTTGAACTTCACATAGGACTCAACTGAGGAAGTAGTAACTAGTAGATCATCTACATAAACTCCAAGTATGATGTCCTTACTAAAGTAGACACATGGATCCATTCTGGAGCGTTCAAGTCCAATTGAAGTTAAAATCTGGTCAAGTTTTTCATTCCATTCATGTCCCGATTGCTTCAGTCCATAAATACTCTTCTTTAGAAGACAGACTTCATTGCTGGAATTTTCATGATTCACACTTGACTCAGATAGTTCCATATAAACAGTTTCATGTAATGGTGCATTTAGGTATGCAGATTTGACATCCATTTGGAATATGTTCCATTCACGTTCAACAGCCAGAGTTAAAAGGAACTTTATAGACTTATGTTTAATTACAGGGCTATATTTCTTCCCAAAATCAACATTTGGTATTTGGTGAAAACCACGTGCATCAAGTCTTGCACAATATTCTCTTAAAGTTTCCATACGAGTCAAATTTTCGCTTGAAAACCCATCTTGAATCAATAACTCTTTTGTTAACTGGCCTTGGAACAATTTCCCAAGCTCCCCTTTCTTCCAATCCTTGCAGTTCCCTTTGAATGGCCTCAGACCAATTTGTAGCTTCAGGTCCACAAAGAGCTTCTTCAATGGTACTTGGTTCTTCTGTACTGGGTTGAGGATTCTTCATGATGTCGCATTTGATTTTGGTTTCTTCTCCTTTTTTTTTTTCTTAATTCTTTCCGAGCGGCGCAAAGATTGCGATCATTCATCTTTATTTGTTTCTCGCTCCGACTTATTTGTTGAACCAAACTTTACCTTAGTTTGTAGATCTTCTTCTCTCTGATGAATCAGTTGTTCTTCATAAAAGTCTTCCTCTTCTGATGTAGTGGAAAATTGATCCAGTTCAAAACTTTTTGTTGGATCATTAGGTTTCTTACATGGAAAAATGTCCTAAGAAAATCTTACATTTCTAGTGACATATATTTTGTCATTTCTGAAATCCCATACTTTATATCCTTTAGTTCCTTCTGGATATCCTATGAGTACACACTCTTTAGCCTTGGGACTGAATTTAGACTTGCGATGGCAATCATCAATGCTGCACCAAGATTTGCATCCAAATACCTTAAGATATCCTATTTTGAACTCTCTTCCAGACCAAAGTTCTTCAGGAATTTTGTTGTCAATTGCTTTACTTGGAGACTTATTTCTCAAATAACAAGCTGTGTGGATTACATCTCCCCAAAAGGTAATTGGGATACCCGATTCTGTCAATAAGCATCTAGTCTTATTAACTAGTCTTATTAACAGTGTTTGATTCATTCGTTCAGATACTCCATTTTGTTGAGGGATTCTTGGAACAGACAATTGTCTTCTGATGCCATTTTTTATAAGAAGCCAGTCAAAATCTGAGTTGCAATACTCCTTTCCATTATCAGATCGCAATGTCTTGATTCTTCTTTCATGAAAGTTTTCTACAAAGTTCTTATATTCCTTAAATTTCTCCAAGACTTCATTTTTATTTTTCATGAAATAGACCACGGTGTAGTGTGAAAAATCATCAATAAAGGTAACAAAGTAGTTTGATCCTCCCTTGGATCTTGGATTTATGGGACCAACAACATCAGAGTGGATTAGTTCCAGGGGATAAGAAGCCCTTTTGTCTTTATTACTAGAAATAGAAAATGGCAATTTCTTCATCTTGGATTCCATGCACACTGTGCATTGGTTGTCACTTCTTTTTTCTCCAATATTCATTTTTGCAACAGCTTCCTTATTAAGATGTCCTAAACGTCTGTGCCAAATGTCCTCCTAACTTTGGTAATCCTGGCACTATTATTGAATTCTTCAATGTAGTAGGTGTTTCCATTTCTTGGAGCTGTTACCAATAATTCACCTTGTTGGTTTAAAACCTTGACATTCCCATTTTCAAAAATAACAGTGTTGCCAAGTTTCTCAATTCTTCCAACAGATAATAGATTCCCTTCGATTTCAGGAACAATGAGAACATTCTTCAAGAAAAGACTTCCGCCACCATTTTTGTTATTTACCTTGAATGTGATATCTCCCATTTCTGTGACATGAATTGATTGTTTATTTGCTGTTTCTATTACTGAGGAGATTTCCCGAATATTGGTTAGCTTGCTTCTATCAGATACCCTGTGTTCTGTTGCTCCACTGTCAAGATACCATAAATGAGATTCTCTGTTGCCTTCCCTGAAGAAAAATGCCTTTTGTTTTGAGATTTTATCAGGATTAGAAAGCAACCTCTTCGCTTGTTCTTTATTTTCAGTGAAATGAAATCTTTCCTTGTCCGCAGGGTTGAATCTACAATTCTTTGCTATATGTCCCATTTTGCCACAACAAAAATATTTGACAGCTTTGGCTTCAGTATTCTTCTGATAATTGTGGTATGTGCTAGCTTCTTGGGTTTTCTCTGCAGGATGATACTTTCTTCTTTCATGGAAAGTTGGCTGTTTTTCTTCCTTGATCACAAAGGCCCTTGAGGTGGTTTCTTCTTCAATGGTGTCATGTCTGAGTTGTCTCTTTTCTTCTAGTAACAGTTTAGCCTTGACTATTTTCGTTGAAAGTTTTTCTTCATTTTGTTCCAAATTCAGGATCATTGCTTCATAGGTCTTGGGCAACCCCATTAGCATTATGAGTGCCAATTTTTTTTTGCTTATCCCTAGTACACGTGGTACAGGCCATGATAATCATGGTGGGTAGTTAGCGACTGCTTTTTTTTTTTTTTTTTACTGTAAGCGCACCACATGTCTACACATGTGAAAGCAGTTCGACTTTGCACTTACAAATGTGCCAGAGCCCCATTTGGTTACTTGCACTCGCTGGTGGGGTTGGACTTTTGCAAGAATCGGGGGGCCAATTTTGTATCCTTGAAACCATGTCCTCCTCTCTCTCTCTCTTTCTCCAGTTTTCTGTGGATGTTCATTATCCTTGCTATATAATCTTTCATTGATTCATTCATTTTTGTGATATTAAATATATATCTCGAAGTAATTGCAGAATGTGAAGCAATCCATATTTGGTGTGTATTTCTTCTAAAATATTCCATGCTTCACTTGCTCTTTCACAATCTCCAATATCATCTAAAAATTCGTCTTCTGCAATTAAAAAAATCTGTTGAGCTGCAGTTAGAGTTTCGTCAAAACCTGGATCAACCGCTTCCCATACACCTTTTTGTATTAGGGTAGCCTCAGCCCAAATAGACCAAGCATGGTAATTTTCACAATTTAATTTCGTTATTTTAAGTCTTATGAACTCATTGTGAAAAAAAAAAAAAAAGATATTCAAGAAGTATATTTACCCCAAAAGATGTTTCTTCTTCTTCAAAAAAAGGATAGGCAAATCGTCTTTGTTTTCCAAAAATGCAAATGCGATCGGTGTCGTCTTCAAAGATTGCACAATAAGCGATGGCGAGATTTGCAAAAACAAAGAAACTTTTTATTTATATTTACCGTCTTCTGTTATGCTGGCCATAACCTTTGTTAAAGAATTTGCAGAGTTTTTATTATTAAGGAAATGTTTAATTGAACATTTTTAAAACAAATATCTTCAAAGAAAAAAAAAAAAGTGGGTGAGCCTTTTTTTTACAACAAACAACAACAAGAGTAATAACAAGAGTGCCGAGTGCCAGATCATTAAAAAATAAAATATCTTAAACGTCAACCAAAATAAAATCACGGACACAAAAAATATTTTAACACTTGTCACAATAACTTTGTTTGATACTCTGCTCTACCTAGCCGTACCCATTCACACGTTGCTGTGTTTGAACAAAAAACAGTTTTGATAACTCTCACAGTCCTCCCCACACAGGAAGGCTATTTTTGGCGCCAGCACATGGTCATCCCTTCCCTCATCTTCCCCCAATTTTACTCTGAAATCTTGGCCTTGTCATCCATTTTACAATATGTACAAAACATAGATATACATAGTTGATGTAGAATAAACATGCTTCTTCACTTGTGATATTTAACAATATTGCAAACAAATTTCAATTGAACAATAATTTTGTAATTATTAAATTTCATCATGAAAGTGTCTAAATTAAAATAAAAAAATAATAAATTTAAAATGTCTAAATAAAAGTCAAAAACCCATATATACAGTAAAACCCCTCTATAGTGAACCCCAATGGGACAGAGCTTTTGGTTCACTATAGCCACGGTTCACTATAGCCACGGTTTGGCTATTTTTTTTTACTTTTCAAAAATTTTAGACCGTATAATTAAAAAACAGCCATACACACAAGAAGAGGCTGCCTCTTAATAGTGGTCACTTTATTTTAATTCCCTTAATTGACTAATTTCCTTATATTAATACTGAATAATAATAGAAATCATTAGATAATAGGTTCTTCTTATGATTAACATACATGTATCTCTATGTCTAAGTTAAAAATCAAGACAAATCCTAGGCAAAGTTTTATTAAATATATATTCAAAGATATGAAATGATTTTAAAACATCATTATCACATTATATAATACAATTTTTACTTGAAAAAATGGCTCTAATACCTTGTTGTTTCAAAGCATTCTTCCAAGCATTTGCACCATTCAAATAAAGTTAGTGTTTTTCTTCCATTTCATGTTTCCCCATATTCTTCTAGGTCTAGATTTCGTTTTTTTTTTTTTTTTTTTAACCTGCCATGCAAAACATTGCTGACTTTAAAATCACCATAGTTAATGGCATAAAAATAATTTTTGTTTCATCACGGGACCGTTTATTTGGACCCTTTTTTTTTTTTAGTCCTAAAACGTACGATCGCGATCGCGGCAAAAGTTGAAGTTGATTCCTCTTTGTAACAATTTTTAATAACTTTATATTTTATCTTTTATAATAGAAAAGTTATATTCTCTTATTTTAATATGTTCTTAACATTTTGCCTATGTTGTTTCACTTTGAAAAGTTCTGAAAATGGCCTTTTTCTTTTTTTAATGAAATAATGCTTTTGTTTTTAAAATGCCTTTGTTTTCTTCATTTTGGAAGCCATTTGCATTTTTTATATTTCAAATTTAATGGATGCAAAGATATTCTAATTAATAAAAAGTATAATGTGTAAAAATGTATACAACATACAGCAAAAATAAAGTGCAAAATCAAACAAACAATGCCGCTAAATTTATTGTTTTGAAATCGCGATCCGCGAGCTTTAAACATGCTCAAAATTTTGTTTTTTAATTTTTTTTAAAATTACAATTCTAAGTTCGTTATAAGCATAGTATTTTTAATAGATTTTATCATTTTGGGACCCGAAATAGGTTCGTAATAGGGGTAGTTCGTTATTCTAAAAATCGCAAAGTTCGTTATAACGATGGTATTTTCAATGGAATGGAATTGGGAATCGGCGTGGGTTCGTTATAAGGGAAGGTTCGTTATATCCAGGGTTCGTTATAGCGGGGTTTTACTGTAGATTTTTAAACGTATATAAATATTGTTATATACGTTTAAACATATTTTTGAAACACATAATTTTTTGAAAACATTTATTAAATTTTAAATAAGATGTTTTCTTATAATATATAATAATATTGAAATGTCAAGTTTTTTACAACGTCATTGGAAAATTATATTACTAAATCCTCAAATTAAATATTAAATTTATTATACTTATTTTATTTCATCTAAAGCGCTATGTCTTCCCCCAGGGACACTTGCGCTGTCATATATGTATGCCTTTACATTTGTCTATACATATACAGTAAAACCCCTCTATAGTGAACCCCAATGGGACAGAGCTTTTGGTTATGGCTACAGTTTGGCTATTTTTTTTTACTTTTCAAAATTTTTAGACTGTATAATTAAAGGACGGCCATACACACAGGAAGATGCTGCCACATAATAGTGGTCACTTGGTTTTAATTCTCATAATTGACCAATTTCCTTACATTAATACTGAATAATAAAAGAAATGATTAGATGATAGGTTCTTCTTATCATTAACATACATGCATCTCTATGGCTAATTTTAAAATCAAGACAAACCCTAGGCAAAGTTTTACTAAATATATATTCAAAGATATAAAATGATTTTAAAACATCTTTATCACATTATATAATACAATGTTTACTTGGAAAAATGGCTCTACTACCTTTTTGCTTCAAAGCACTCTTCAAGCATTGCACCTTTCAAATAAAGTTAGTGTTTTTCTTCCATTTCATGTTTCCACATATTCTTCATAAATCTAGATTAGTTTTTTTTTAACCTGTCATGCAAAACATTGCTGGCTTTAAAAATCACCATAGTTCATGGCATAAAAATAATTTTTGTTTCATAACGGGCCCGTCATGGACTTTTTAGCCCTAACACGTACAATTGCGGCAAAAGTTGAGGTTGATTCCTCTTTGTAACAATTTTTAATAGTCTTCTTTAAATCTCTTATAATATAATTTTTTATTTTAACATGTTCTGAAATTTTGCCTGTGTTGTTTCACTTTGAAAATTTTTGAAATGGCCTTTTTTTTCCTTTAGTAATAATGTTTTTGTATTGAGAATGTCTTTATTTTCTTCATTTTGGGAGCCATTTGCATTTTTTCTATTTCAAATTAATGGATGCAAAGATATTCTATTTAATGAAAAGTATAATGTGTAAAAATCTGTACAACATACAGCAAAAATAGAATGTAAATCAAAACAAATAATGTCGCTGAATTTATTGTTTTGAAATCACGACCCTTCAGCTGAAGCATGCTCAAAATTTTGCTGTTTAAACTTTTTTTAAATTACAATTTTAAGTTTGTTATAAGCATAGTAGTTTAAATACAGTCGAGAACCTCTTTAATTCAACACCCCAGGGATCAGTTGAATTAAAGGAAGTGTTGAATTAAGGTTAGATGATTAGCTAATCATCTAACTCACTAAAATAATATTAAAAAAAAAAATTGCTTTAAAATATTAATTAATGATATTAATTGAAACCATTGTGTGTGCTTTATTGTATTTATTTTTTATTTTCATGATTAACTTTTAGTATCAGGGACAAAATGGCATTAATACATATTTTTGAAACATAAATAATTCCAAATAATATTTTATTCTAATTGAAGAATATAGCAGTTGAAAGAGAAAAAAATATGGAAAATAAAAAGAAAATTTAAATATAATAATTAAAAATAATCATGAAGATCTTT
Organism: Cordylochernes scorpioides; assembly: GCA_030710605.1. Lineage (NCBI taxonomy): Eukaryota > Metazoa > Arthropoda > Arachnida > Pseudoscorpiones > Chernetidae > Cordylochernes > Cordylochernes scorpioides. Next base: position 32,950,229 of record CP092870.1, read on the forward strand.
TTAAAAATTATTTTATAGAGATGTCTGTTTTTGTACTGAAATCCTATTCAGGATGTATTCCAGATGGTCTATTTAAAAAAAAACATGCATGTCTCTCTTCCTCTGAAATGTCTTTTATATAACAAAGAGCTTTTATTGTATTAAAGGCATCCACTGCTGCAGGTGTTATTGATTTTGTGTTTAAATCTTTTATAATAACACAGAAATGGAATATTAAAATAAAATGTTATCATAATCAGTGTGGCTACATTTTATGAAGATTTATTTTTTTAAAAGGAAATTATTTATAAATTTTAAAATAACTAAAATATTTCAATGTTGATATTTGAGAAGAAAATAATATTATTAATTAGCGCACAGAGCCTAAATTCCGGTTAAAAAAAAAAAAACAACACTCACAACTTGCGCAACGACACTGCAAAGTGAAATTTAAACTAACCAGTACCAAAAGTGCACAGGCGCGATCAAATCGGCGCCCGCCAATCGTCGCCACTTGCCGCAGCTGTAATACGTTTTTACCTATAAAGTTGTATTCAAAAAAACATTCAACAATTGAAATTTTGAATTTTAAAATGGTCGAACTATCGGAAGTGTCATATTATCGATAGTGTCGAATAACAGTTTTTTATTTGTTAGTGAACCGTGGCTATAGTGAACCAAAAGCTCTGTCCCATTGGGGTTCACTATAGAAGGGTGTTTTACTCTATATAGTGATCAAGCACAATTGTAGAACACAGAAGGGACACAGGACACAATAAATTCAATTTAGAAAACCCAAAAACACTGGACTATGAAAAAAATTATTACAAAAGACAGTTCAAAGAAGCCTTTTTCATCCAAAAGACATGTGCTTCAATTAATAGAATGGAAGAAAGGGGAAATATAAATGATATTTACAGATATGCCTTTAATTATATTTAAAAAAAAAAAAAAAATCCACTTTTAATTCTAAGAAAAATTTTTCAAGTTGACTTAAAAACTATTTTCCTTATCTGTTATCTTGTTTAAACACTTGATAACAGGACTATATAAGTACTTGCTGTAACATGTTTTCTCATTTATTCTTTTGTCTGATGATGGTGACAATGTTGTTGCCGAAACGTCACACACTAATAAATTATTTGGATTAGGTCTTGTTTTCTTTTATTACTCTATATAGTTAAAAATAATAATTACCTATTTTATAATTATAAAAAAAAAAAAATAGATCGAGGTCGGTGGAAGGCTGGTTAAACCGTTTGGTTTTCGACCACTACGACCTGGGTTCGATTCCTGCATTGGACACTTTTTTCTGATAAAAAAAAAATGCTACAATGGCCTCCGATTCTTGCAAAAGTCCAACCCCACCAGCGAGTGCAAGTAACCAAACGGGGCTCTGGCACATTTGTAAGTGCAAAGTCAAACTGCTTTTCAGATGTGTAGACATGTGGTGCACTTACAATAAAAGCGGTCGCTAACTACCCACCATGATTATCATGGCCTCTACCACGTGTACTAGGGATAATTAAAAAATAAATGAATTAATTTAAAAAATAAACTAGTATTTTATTTTTTAAAATGTTGCTAAATTTTTAATTGAGATCATGCAAAATACAAATTCACTCCACATCCTTATATCTATAAAAATGAAATCCAAAATCGATGTTTGTTATCGCGTTGTGCAAAATCTACAGAATAAAGTATTATGAAATTTTGCATGTAAGTAGCTGAAGATTTCGTTTAACATATAGGCTATTAAAAAAACTAAAAAGCTTAATGTGCTTTTTTAAAAAAATATAAAATCAAATGTGTTAGTTCCAGCCTTTTACCGCTTGGGCGCAGCACTGGTCGCGACGATAAATGAATTTGATTGGTTAATAATTTTACACGTATTTTGTTTACACGATGAATATTTTTAAAAGGTAAGATTATATCTACTTATATATTTGCCTTATTCTGTCTGTTTGTCTGTCTGAAGCTCACGGATGGGATTTTCATAACCATCGGTGGTTCAGCGGTAGAATGCTCGCCTGCCACGCGGGCGGCCCGGGTTCGATTCCCGGCCGATGCATTTTTTTTTTTACAACTTTTTAAACTCATTTATATATTATACAAGAATGCCATCCACGGCGCCAATTTATAATTGTAACGAATAGTATTTGAATAAAAGCATTTAATCGGGTAAAACCCGGGCGTTGCCCAGGTCATTCGTATATAATCTACTTATATATTTGCCTTATTCTGTCTGTTTGTCTGAAGCTCACGGATGGGATTTTTCATAACCATCGGTGGTTCAGTGGTAGAATGCTCGCCTGCCACGCGGGCGGCCCGGGTTCGATTCCCGGCCGATGCATTTTTTTTTTTTACAATTTTCAAAACTCATTTATATATTATACAAGAATGCCATCCACGGCGCCAATTTATAATTGTAACGAATAGTATTTGAATAAAAGCATTTAATCGGGTAAAACCCGGGCGTTGCCCGGGTCATTTGTATATAATAATTGTATAAACGAATGCAAGACAAAATCACCGCGAATGTTTCTTTTTTTTAAGGCAATTTCTTTTTAAGGCAATTATCATTATTTATCGTTAATTTTTGTTTCGATTTTATTGAAAAAAAAAACGATATGGTGCCTTTAAAAAATGATCTTTATTACTATGCAGTTTTCTATTTAGTCAATATACCTAAGTTCATGTTGCAAATGTAATTATCTCTATCGATTTAGTAGGTGAAATGCAAAAAAAAAAATCGACATGATGAAATCTTTATGAAAATTCACATTTTTATTTTTATATTTTCAAGACACACACAGTTTGGGGCGGGACGTTTCACAAGAGAGACATCCACGGCGCTAATTTATAATTGTAACAAATAGTATTTTAATTAAAACATTTTAAAAACACACAGTTTGGAACGGGACGTTTCACAAGAGTGACATCTATGGCGCCAATTTATAATTGTAACGAATAGTATTTGAATTAAAACGTTTTTAAAATATATACGCACTCGGGTAAAACCCGGGCGTTGCCCGGGCCATTCGTCTAGTATATATATATTTATATAGTGTAAAAACTATATGACAAAAATATAACAGTGATTCCACATTTAAAACTCAAGGAGCAAACTGATAAGAATGATAACTCATATCAAGTAGATTTGATTAGATTAGCAAGCTAAATCTAAATTAATTATAATAATAAATAGTTGTTTAGTTTTATGGTTTAGTTTTGTATTAAAATTATCCTCATTATTTTGATTATTTAAATTCAAATTATAAAATTTGTAAATTGTTATTATTTAGTAGAGAGAGAGAGAAAAAAAAATCCTTTACTTCTAACACATCATTCAGTTAATTATATATTTATAATTAATAACAATAAAATTTAACAACGTAACGTCTTTTGCATCGGCTTTTACACGTCATTTAGACATACTCTAACCTATATATAGAATAATAGAAGTGAGAATATATATAATATTATAAATTTTAGTAGTTAGTGAAAAGAGAGAAAGACAGAACCATGCACTTTTAGTCAAACTAATAATAAGAAAAAGAAAAGTTTTGTAAAGAAGGTAGATAAGATTGTTAGTATATATATATATATATATTTTTATAAATTTATATTTTAACCTTTTTTTTTTTTTAAATGATTTTTTAAATTTTTTTATTTTAAAATATGAATATAAATAGTTGTATTTAGTAATATATCTATAATATGAATTAACTTTTGTTATAAGTTTGGTTATTATGTTTTGAAACCCTAATGGTAGACCAGACATATACAAAAAAATTTAAATTGAAATAATTATTGGAAAAAGAGATCTGCTGGACCGGGAATTCTCAAATAGAAATGCCAGCTGGATTTCTTCAAGTAAACATTGTATTATATAATGTGATAATGATGTTTTAAAATCATTTTATATCTAATATATATTTAATAAAACTTTGCCTAGGATTTGTCTTGATTTTGAAATTAGACATAGAGATGCATGTATGCTAATGACAAGAAGAACCTATCATCTAATGATTTCTTTTATTATTCAGTAATAATATAAGGAAATTGGTCAATTAAGGGAATTAAAACAAAGTGACCACTATTAATAGGCAGCCTTTTCCTGTGGGTATGGCTGTCCTTTAATTATACAGTCTAAAAATTTTGAAAAGAACAAAAAAATGGCCAAACCGTGGCTATAGTGAACCAAAAGCTCTGTCCCATTGGGGTTCACTATAGAGGGGTTTTACTGTATTATATAAATATACAGTAAAACCCCTCTATAGTGAACCCCATTGGGACGGGACTTTTGGTTCACTATAGCCATGGTTTGGGTATTTAAATTTTTTTTGATGATATAATTAAAGGGCACGCGCAAAAAAAAAAAAAAAAAAAAAAGGCTACCTCTTAATATTGGCTGCTTTTTTCCCCCTAAATTAAACCTATTTCTATATATTAAAGCTGTATATTAAAATAAAAACAAAATCATGTGAAAATATTGCCTTTTTGATCAGTTCCTCTGATAATTAAATTAGTATAAATGCAACCTGCCCCCCTTATGTAAAAAAATCCAAGAAAAGTATACCTTATATATAAAAATTAAATAAAAACTTTATTAATAATATTTTAAAAGGAATAACAATATATTTTAAATAAATATTATTATATTACAATATAGGATACAAAGGCTTACTTGATGTAGTCTGTTATTTTTTTCTGCTTTAACATATTCCTCAATAATTTGGTTTCATATCTAGCAAAGAAATCTTCATTTTTTAAAATTTCTTCTGCAGTGAAGTCACAAATTCTAGAATATGTCTTCAACCATTTTAAAGATGACAGCACTTGTGATGATGATGGCATTTCCTCCTCCTCTTCTTCTTCTGGTAAATCAATATCAGGAACATTTGTAACCATTTTAATAATCTCCTCATCTGTCATTTCAGCGAAGACCTGTTCATTATCATCAACATGGACATATTGCTCAAAATTTGAGGTTGCTCGTGATATTTCTTCAAGGCTTAAAGAAATTGAAGAATCTTGTGGGGCTATTTCAGCTTGAAAGGTTCCAAACCCAGACAAGGAAAAGCAATTTACAATAGTTGATTTAGGGACAGAGTTCCATGACATATTCAACAATTCTATTGAATCAAGCAATGTAATATTTGTTTCTCTATCATTTTCCATGTCTATAAGGCATCTTTTTATCAACTTCATCCTGTATTTTCTTTTAATATCAAGAATAATCCCCATATCCATGGGCTGTAGCTTGGCTGTGGCATTGGGGGGGAGAAAGGATGAGCAGCACCTTTTTATTTTCACTGCCAAAATATTCATCTAAATAGTGAAGATATATTTTGAAAATTACAGCTGTCATCCAAGCTGTTTTATTTGCCTCATAATGGGTGGAGAGATTTTTTTCTTTTCTAAAACATCGTGGCTTGGCATATTTCCCTATAACCAGGAGAGGAAGCTTATCTGAGCCATCCATATTAGTCCCAGCCAAAAAGGTAATTCTCTCCTTGGACCTCTTTGTCCCAGAACAAGTGTCTCCTTTGAAGGTGAGTGTCTTGTCAGGCAAACATTTATAAAATAATCCTGATTCATCAATATTATAAATATTGGAGGGAGAATACTTGTCCAAAAAAGAAGGAATTTTCTCTTTCCAATCTTCTACCACCAATGGGTTCACTGCCCTTTCCTCTCCACAAATTTTTCTAAAAATAATATTTCTTCTGGCCTTAAATCTATCAAGCCAGCCATTACTGGCTTCAAATTCATCATATTTCATACCCATGGCATAATAAATGGCCTTTTGTTGTAAAATGAGTCCATTTAGTGGGATGTTTTTTAGCCTAGCTTGTACTAACCACGTATACAAGGCTTCTTCTAAAAGTGGATAATGACACTGACGATAGCGGCAATAGTTGGGATTGATTCCTTTTTGTAACATTTTTTTTTTATAGTCTTCTCTTTTGCCCCATATCGTAGAAATGCTACTTTTGCTCATTTTCATTTTCTTCCGAAAAGTTCCGCTTGCGATGTACCACTTTCAATAGCTTTTATGATGGATAATTTCTTTTCAAGTGATATCTTGGTACGAGCGACTTTTTCTTTGGCATTTCCATTATCTTTTAAAACTGGTTTTAAAAATTTATCCATGTTTAAGGAATTTTCCTAATGTATAGTTAAGAAATTTAGTTTTCAAAAAGGCATGAAAAATTTATAAAAGTGCGCAGTATAAAAATAGAATGTGAATAAAAACACCCAATGTTGTTAAATTCTTTGTTTTGATTTGCGATCTGTGAGCTAGAGCTCACACAAAATTTTAATTAGATTTGAAAATTATAATTTTGGAATTTTAGAATTAAAATTAAAAGTTCGTTATAAGCATGGTATTTTTGATAGAATTTAATATTTTGGGACCAAAATTGGGTTCGTTATAGCGATAGTTCGCTAGCTTGAAAAGTGAAAAGTTCATTATAACGATGGTAATTTTAATGGGATGGAATTGGGATTTTCGATGGGTTCGTTATAAGGGAAGGTTCGTTATATCCATGGTTCGTCTTAGCGGGGTTTTACTGTATAATGTTACACATATTATTATCGTTATTATCATAATATTCTGTGTGTTCCGGAATATTATTATCAATAATATTCGTTAGTTCACTCTGATAAAACCCGGGCGAAGCCGGGTACACATCCGCTAGTACTATATATGCAGTGAGTAGAGATTAAAAGTTAAAATAAAAGGTAAATATTATCAGAAAAGCTATTTACACATTTCTATAATATTCATTTTGAGATAAATAATTAATAAATAAAAATACATTAAAAAAAAAAAGCTTTCCTTTAAATGCACTAAAAAGTGAAAAACTAAATTATTTTTATTTGAAAACTAGTTGGAAGAAAACTTTATTATGCACTTTATAATACCCTAGATTTTCTAATAGACCAACAAGGAGTAATAGTTATTTGCCTTCTAAAAGGTTGGTTAAAATTGAAAAAGTAACTTTTTTTTTGGGTAAATTTTACCCCCTACTGAAGGATTCATTTTTTCAAATAACTTTTCAAACACTACATTATACAATGGCCACATTCATCCAAATAAAAATTTCTAAGAGTTGCATTGCTCAGTTAAAATATTTTTAATATAAAACTCGGGCGTTGCCCGGGTCATTCGGCTAGTTTATATATACAGTATAACCTCGTTAATTCGACACACCCCCAATTCGACACTCGGCGATAATTCGACCATGTTCCGATGTCCCGACCTCCGGCCTATCAAATAACAAACCGTAATTCGACAGTATCGATAATACGACAGTTCCGATAGTTCGACCATTTTAAAATTCGAATTTCGACAGTTGAATGTTATTTTACATGCAACTTTACCGCTAAACGGTATTACAGCGGCGACGATCGGCATCGGCGGGCGCCGATACGATCGCGCCTGCGCACTTTTGGTTTCTGGTTAGTTTAAGTTTCACTTTGCAGTGCCGTTGCGCAATTTCGCGGATGTTATTGTTGTTTTTTTTACGCGGGAATTTCGGCATCATGCGCTAACTAATAATAATTTTTATTTTTTTATTTTTAACATTGGAATATTTTAGCTATTTTTAAATTTATAAATAATTTCTTTTTAAATAAATAAATCTTTATAAAATGTAGCCACAATGATTATGATAACATTTTATTTCAATATTCCATTTCTGTGTTATTATAAAAGATTTAAACACAAAATCAATAACACCTGCAGCAGCAGTGGATGACTTTAATACATTAAAATTTATTTATTAAAAGACATTTCAGAAGAAGAAAGACATGCATGTTTTTTCAAAATGACCATCTGGAATAAATACTGAATAGGATTTCAGTGCAAAAACAGACATCTATAAAGGAATTTTTTAAAAGATCTCTTCATGATAATTTTTAAATAATATTTTAAAATTTTCTTTTTATATTTACCATATTTATTTCCTTTCAACTGCTATATTTTTCAATTAGAATAAAATATTATTTAATATATTATATTTAATATTTTAATGTCTGTAGAGTTAATATTTGATAATATTACTGAAAAGAAACACATTGCCAGTAAATTTATTTGTTACAATTATTTATGTTTCTAAAATATGTATTAATGCCATTTTGTCCCTGATACTAAAAGTTAATCATGAAAATAAAATAAAAACACACAATGGTTTCAATTAATATCATTAATTTATATTACAAGGCTATTTTTAAAAAATATTATCTTACCGAGTTAGATGATTACCTAATCATCTCACCTTAATTCAACACTTCCTTTAATTCAACCGAAAGCTCTGATCCCTTGGGGTGTTGAATTAAAGAGGTTCGACTGTATATGCAAAAATACTTTTTTTTTTCTAAGGATTCATACCCAAGTTGCTTAGAAATATGACCTTGGTTGAATGCTGTTCTAGATAAAATAACATTTTATTTACATATACCTATAGCCCCTTCCTCCCATTCGCAGGTGGCCATATATAGAAAAGCGGCATTCTATCATATTTAGGAGTCACACATGAAATTTATAACTAGTTTTCAATGCTTGGCATATAGATTTAAATTATATATATTAACACGTTTATATTAAAAATTCCATATTTTAAAAATTATTGACTCATAGTTTTAAAAAGCAAGCAGCAGCAGGCTTGTTTGAAACCTTGGTGCAAACTCCCTCCCAAAATAGACCTTAGAAAAACGACTTGAGGATCTATATTTCATCCATGTCAGAGACTTGTTATATTGGATCAAAGTCGTGATGTTTGGTATCCTAGTTATATTTTATTTATAGGGCTGTTTGTGGGAAAACTACATGTGACTGACCTCTTGACTGCTTATAAGTAGAGGGTGGTGCCCATAAGTTACTCCAAATTACAGTCAAACCTCTTTAATTCAACACCCCAAGAGATCAAAGCTTTCGGTTTGAATTAAAGTAAGTGTTGTATTTAAGTTAGTCAGAGATGATTGCTAATCATCTAACTCGCCAAAATAATAGATTTAAATGGAAAATAAAAAGATAAGTTTCAAAAATATTATTTTAAAGAAGACCTTTATTGGATGTCTGTTTTTGCACTGGAATCCTATTCAGGGTGCATTCCAGCTGATCTATTTTCTAAAGACTTGCATGTCTTTTCTCCTCTGTAATGTCTTTTAAATAACAAACCATTTTTTGTATATTAATGTCTATTTCTTCTAAAATATTTTTTTTCCCATATAAGTAAGCTGGCTATACTGACCACATTTCTGATCTTTTTTTGGAAGAACCTTATTCCAGAGTTGCATGGTCCACTGGGCGTATAAAAATCGAGTTGTTCATAAAAAGATTTTAATAAATAAAAAATCATTTTAAAAATGCGATTTTCATTTTAATATAATCCATAGAACTATTTTAGAGGCGTAATATTCTTTTTAAAATAAAACAATTTCTACTGTCCTTACTGCGATGGAAAAATTAAATGGAGGGCCTGGCTCATCAGTGGTGAACCCTCCCAGCGGTTTCGCCAGTTTAATCTACCATACCGCTGTTATATTGCATTTTTGGAACTTCCTTTTATAGGTGACTGTTGTAAGACTCTTGGAATGGGTATTTTAGAAGAACTATGGACATAAGCTTTTAGGACAGCAGAATTAAATATAATTATAAATATATATATATATATATATTTTAATTATTATTTTATTATTAATTTTTATATTGAATGGTAAATGTAGTAGGTACAGGTTACATCTAAAAATGGCGATAGGAAAGTGAGAAAAAAAAAATCCGCGCGAACAAAGAAAAATGAACAAACATGGAAGATAGGCAGGCAATAGGGGCTGCTAAAACGGCAGTCGCACATGACTTTTTACAGGTACATTGGGTTATAGCTAACATCCCCCAACACACTGATAGATAGGCAAGAAGATATGGGACAAGATCCCGGTAGACATGGCTTCACGTTGGCCGCCGGTGATTTTATATTTATTTTTTTGAAACGGGGACACAAATTCGCGTTCTATGGGTCCAAAGTGTTAAGCTAACTTGGAAATAGAATATTGAAATAAAAGGGGGGAATGCTCTCGGGTAAAACCCGGGCTAACTAACGGCTTAACTCTTTATAAACACAAGGTGATAAGACTAAATTCAGATAAGTATATAGTGTGTGACATTTCAGTAACAGCATTGTTACCAAAACGTCATACTATTTATTTATATGGATTTGGTCTTTTATTATTTCACACTTTTGATCAATTTTGACAATAATTCAACAGCAACTTTTTATTCAGCAGCAAGCTCTGATCTTTTGAGTGTTTAAATAAAGAAGTTTTATTAGAAAAAAAGATCCAATGGCATCAATTCATATTATAGCAAAGTATTTATTATATTTTTTAAATAGATTATTAATTTTTTGATATTTATATTATTTATACTTTTCTACTATGGAAACTTCCCTCATTGCGTATCTTGTATATTAAAAATGTGATTGTGTTTACATTCTTATGTTTGCCTTTCCTAATTTTCTACGACAAAATATTAACAACAGCTTTGGCTTCTTCCGCTAACATTACTTGTAAGTAAGCATGTGATAGGTCTAGAGTAGAAAATTCGGTGCTTGTAGATAATTTTGAAAAGATCTCATCGATCGATGGAAGTGGATACATATCTAATTCTATTGCTTTATTAGCTGTACATCTAAAATCACCACATATCCTTACACTCTCTCTCTCTGCCATCCTTTTTCAATACTGGTACTATTGGAGCGGCCTTTTTTGCATTAAATATAGGTTCTAAAATGCCAGAATTCACTAAACGATCAATTTTTCATACTCTACTTTGTTTTTTAGAGAGAAAGGTAAACTTCTGGCCTTACAAAACACAGGAGTCATATCCTTTTTAAATTAAAATTTATTTTAACATCTTTTAGACAGCCCAAAACTTTGTTAAACAAATCTGCATATCTATCAATCAAACTATTTCTATTAGATTCATTATTTAAATTTTTAATGCTAAACAATCTAGAATAATCAAGTTTTAACTGTTTAAGCCATTCTCTTTCTAACAAAATCACCTGGAATTTTCATTTACAACTATTAATCGTAAATATTGGTTGGCTTCTTTTACAAAAACATTTCTTTGCCCTATAATCTCTATTGATTTACCACAAAAGGATTTTAATCTTAAATTTGTTGGAAATAATTTTTTACCTTGCCAATAAATCTTATAAATATCTTTAGGTATTAACGTAACTGGACTTCCTGTATCTATTGTAAAGCACAAAGAATAACCATCTACTGTTAAATTTATTGTGGCATCAGCTTCGCCCTGTACAGAATATATAGAGTCCTCTTGTACATATTTACTTCCCCACATTTTTTTACTAACTTTGCAGACCCTACTTAAATGACCCAGTTTTTTACATTTTAAAACAAGTCTTTGTTCTATGAGGGCAAACAGAGGCCACGTGTGAATGTCTTTCACCACATCTATAACACATTATTTCTCCGCTTTGCCTGAAAGGCCTATGCTGCACCATACTATTATTGTACTCACCCTTTTTATCTTTTCCATTCACAGGGGATATCTTGGCCACTAATTTATCTTGTAATTCTCTTGTATTTATCTCCACCAGTTCGAACAAAATCGCCACTGCAAAACTTTATCCAGGGTGACATCGTCGTTTTCTTGTAGTAGCTTCTTTTGCAGGCTTTCCAACTTGATTCCAGCCACAAAACGGTCTCGCAACATGGTTCCCAGCAAATCGCCGAAATTAAAATTTATTGCTAAATGTTTCAATTCTCTAAGATATTCCGAAATTGATTCTCCTTCCTGTTGAATTCTCTTTATAAATCTGCATCGCTGTGGTATCACTTTCTTCTTTGGATCCAAATGCAGCTTAATTCTTTGAATGATAGTATCATAGGGTTGTTCTTTCATTAGGCCCGGTAAGATAAGGTCGTTTCCCAGCTTCAAAGTTTCAGAATCTAGTAGCGAGGTAAAAATCGGCACTTTCCTCTCCTCCTTCAGATCATTTGCCATAAAGGAAGCCTTAAACTTTTGTACAAAAAGATCAAAGGTATCTTCCACTGGGCTATAGCATCTAAAAGGTACTATTAATGTTGAACTTTTCATGCTGATATTTTCTACTCCTTTTTTTTTTCTTGATTCAGATAGTTCCAAAGAAGTAGCAGCTATACATGCGTAGACGCCGTTTTCCTCAGCATTTTACTGGCTCTGTAGACCCCGCATTTTTATCGCCACTTTTGTTGTGTCATAATTAGACATACAACAACTCAAACTTGACCATGATTCTTTATTTAGCTCTTATTCTTCGGTCCGGCCAACAACAATATGTCTAATTTTTATACACATATATTTTTACATAATGAGGCTTTAAAGAATGCAAATAGTCTTCATCTATTTACATACACAACAAAAATGAACTGCTTGTTCATAAACTAAAAATGCTTCTTCCCCCTTTACATGTCAAATAAGGGTTAATGAAAAATTTTGTAAAGGCTTTAAAGAAAGATAATGATGCTGTCATTTAATGACTATATTTCCGAAGATTAGTTGTTCTAAGATAACAGAAGGTATTTTCATTGGACCTCAAATTCGTAAACTAATAAATGACGAAGAGGTTATTGCAACATTGAAAGAAGATGAGAAAAATGTTTGGCTTGCATTCATTGACTTTGTCAAACACTTTTTAGGCAATAATAAGTCACCAAATTATTTGAGAATCGTAGAAAATATGATTTCCAAATTCCATAAGCTCGGGTGCTTAATGAATCTAAAATTGCATTTTATGGATTCACATTTAAACCTTTTCTCTGATAATCTTGGTGCAGAGAGCGAAGAAAAAGGTGATAACCAAGATATTAAAATCATTGAGCAACGATACAATGGTCTTTGGAATCAACATATGGTGGCGGATTATTGTTGGAATCTGATGCGTGATGACAAACAAGCAAAATATAATAGACTTCACAGAAAAAATCTTTAAATCCATGAATATAATTTTTTATTACTTCCTAAATATTACTGCATCTTTATAAATAAGGTTTATTAAACCAAATAAAATCTTTTTTCACATACGCAGCTTTTTGTTAAGACCTTCCATATTATATATGTTGAAGTTTGAGATTGAATCAAGGAATAAAAGGATTATTTATTAAACAAAGTAACTTAAAACAAGATGTTAAAGTAGCAAAGTTTTAAATGCAAGTATATGTATTGGAAGGCGAGAGACAAAGACTATATATATTGACGTCGACCGCAGCGCCGCCGCGGCCGTTGATTGGTTGATCCCCCAATGCTGCACGCCAATTTTTGATCGCTATTCCAACACTCCCTCTCGATCCAAAATGTTAAGTAGACCTCTTAAGTAGTGGAATTTGTTTCGTGGAAGAGGTTTAGTCATTATATCAGCTAGCTGTTTTGAGCTGCAAACATGATGCACTTTAAGTTCACCTTCTTCATGTTTGGATCTAATGAAGTGGTAGCGAACATCAATATGTTTCGTTCGTTTGTGGAATACTGGATTTTCAACAAGTTTTATTGCTGCTTGGTTGTCGATATAAAGTTCAGTTTCTTTAGTAATATCACAGCCGATGCCCTGTAGAAGTCTTCTGATCCAAATCAATTCCTTAGCAGCACTGCAGGCAGCGATGTATTCACTTTCGGTGGTTGAAAGTGCGATAATTGGTTGTCGTTGGCTTGCCCAAGAAACAGTTCCTCCGTTCATCATGAAGGCATAACCAGTCGTACTTTTTCTGGAGTCAACATCACGAGCAAAATCACTATCAGAGTAGCCAACAAGTTGGTCTTGTCCAGTGAAGAGAATTCCCATGTGTGGAATGCCTTTCAGATAATCTTTAAATAAGCAGAAATACAGATATTTACTTAATGATTGAGTCTGCATTGGGCCACAAATATCAGCATAAATAAACTCACCTAGCTGGTAGTTTTTGCCATCTGAGGGTAGCACGACTTTCTATGGGCTTTTCCAAGTTGGCATCCTTCACAGAAGAAAAATTCTCCCTCTAAATCTTGAGGCTGCAGACCATCCACCAATCCTTTGGTCGCCATCTCTCGAAGTGTAGCAACTGGAAGATGCGCAAGTCTCTCGTGCCACAACTGAAGCTTGTTCTCGCTGGTGATGTATCCTTGTGATGATGACGTAACCTTGAAGAGCATCCTGTAGAGGCCGTCATGACGCACTCCTACGGCTTTTAGGTCATTATCCATGAAGATCTGTAGCTTGTCATGTTTGATAATGACGTTGAATCCTCTTCTTGTGGACGTAGAAAGGCTATACAAATTTTTCTTTAGTTGCGGCGAGTAGAGCACATTTCTTATGTACGTATTGTACCATCCACCGTCGACGTAGGCTTGAATCTCGATGTCTCCCATGCCTTCTGCAAGTAGTGTCGAGTTGTCTCCCAAGTAGATTGGATGATCACTGGTGAACGGCGTGTAGGTCTTGAACCACTCTCGTCGAAATGTCATGCTGCAGCTTGCACCGCTGTCAGCATACCAAATATCATTGGGCTCTACTTGATTATCGCACAAAATAAGTCCATAATCACTTGAACTTCCTTTTGAATCATTAAGATTTTTGGATTTATTTTTCACATTAGCTAATCTTTTTCTACATTCGCGGCTCCAATGTCCAATTTTGTGACAATAGTGGCATTTAGTGTTCTTCTTGGCATCTTGAAAAGAACGTTGTGTATCTTTAGGCTTCGTTCGTGCTTGCCTGTGTAATAAGGCCTCATCTTGTTTAGAAGAACCGCTTTGTTGATTCCTTGTTTCTTCAATCAAAAGTCTTGCAGTTAAATTGTTAAGAGTTTGAGCTTTCGGATCTAACGATTCCCACGCTGCAACAAAGTAGCGCATACTTGAAGGCAAAGTATTTAAAATTTTTGCTACCTTTTGATCTTCCGTTATGGTTCCGCCCATTTGTGAAATTTGTGCAGAAATATTTTCAATTTTTGCTATGTAATCACTTATTGTTTCCGATGTCAATCGTGCATCGAAGAATTGTTGCCAAAGTAGGCCAATAGTAAATTCGGATTTTTGTTCATGAATAGCAAGTAATTTCTGCCACATTTGTGAAGCGGAAGTACAGTTCATCAGGGGCTGAAGAAACCTTAATTCGATTGCCTGTGATAATAACATCCTTGCCTTAACGTCCTTTGATTTCCAATTCTGTAGGGAACTTTCAGAGTTACTGTCGGAGGAAACAACATTCGGCTTTATTTCTAAGCCTTCCAATAATTCTAGTAATTTTTGTTGTTCCAAAAGAAGCCTGAATTGGAATTTCCATAGTGAAAAGTTTTCACCATTAAAAACTTTAATCCTTGAAAGACAATCTTCGCTCATCTTCTTTGTCTTGGAATCGGCCAACGACAAAAAGAAACTAGGGTTATGGTTGGCGGTTGACGCCTAAACTTCGAGCAAAACAAAGGCTTACTCACTGCTGGCGGTTAATCCTTTTAGGCGCAGTGGAAGCGTGCTGGGCCCATAACCTGTTGAAGTTTGAGATTGAATCAAGGAATAAAAGGATTATTTATTAAACAAAGTAACTTAAAACAAGATGTTAAAGTAGCAAAGTTTTAAAGGCAAGTATATATATTGGAAGGCGAGAGACAAAGACTATATATATTGACGTCGACCGCAGCGCCGCCGCGGCCGTTGATTGGTCGATCCCCCAATGCTGCACGCCAATTTTTGATCGCTATTCCAACAATATATAAAAATAATTCTCCAGAAAAATTTGAAAAAGAAAGGGAAAGAAATTAGATTTTTTAAAATATATAAATGAAAATTTATATGGATAGAGTAACTAGTTTGATAAATATATATATCTAAGGGCAGTTATTGAAGTAAAATATATACACATGCATATATGTATAACTAGGCGAATGACCTGGCTTCGCCCGAGAAATCCCTTGAGTGCAATTTCCTTCATAATGAAAGTACATCAATAATAAATAGTAGAAGTGCCATAGAATAGCAATACAGAAGTAACACATAAACCATATGAAAAAGGCGTGTGTGATTGCAAAAATTGTATTATATTTGTGTTTAGATATTTGATATAATTATTTTTTTGCAATCCATTTAGTGGTTTCAAAATCAATATAGTTTAAATCGAACACATGAAAAAAATAAATAGTCGAAAATACTAATCAAAGTGCATCCGAAAATTTTCCTCATGTTTATAAAAAGCGACATGCAAAATTTGGTATCAATTGGTTCAGTAGTTTTTTAGTTTATCACGAAACAGACGACAATGACTTTTATATATTAGATTATATAAAAAAAAAACAAAGGCCAGAACAAAAATTAATAAAAAATACGAAAGCCATTGTTTACATAATGTAACGCAAATTTTGTAGTTTTTTTTTTAAATTGCATTGTGTGCACTTACCGTAACTTAGTAATATAAATTTATCTCTCAATACTTTTGTAAAAAATGTGACACTCGTATAAAAATATATTTTAAAAAAGTACGCAAGCAACTTGAAAAGAAATGCAGGACGCTCATTGGTCGCTTAATTGGCCTCGTGTTGTTACTTCGCCTCGTATTTACTCAGCGTAAAAAAAAAAGTTCTTCAAATGAAAAAAGAAATAGCCAAAAATACTAATCAAAATGTAGTCAAAAATTTTCCTCAGGTTTATAAAAAGCGACATGCAAAATTTGGTACCAATTGGTTCAGTAGTTTTTGAGTTTATCGCGAAACAGACAGACATTGACTTTTATATATATAGAGATATTGTTTCTTCATTTGCACTATCTTTGGCGCATTTATTTATATAGTAATAAGTTTAATGACATAGCTTTCACTCCAATAGATGAATATCATGGCATAAAAGTCATTATATCCATAACTTGAGAAATTGAGCTAATCGGAAAAAAATATTGATACCACATTAATCAGCACAACAAGTTAACCCAGAAAATGTTTTGTTTATTTGAGGAGAATTTTTTTTCTTTTTGTGTACTTGTGTAATTAAGATTTAAAAAAAAGCTTTTATTTAAATGCACTAAATAAAAAGGAAAAAATTAAATTTTGTATCTTCTGTCATTGAACAATTAGATGTATCTGAGTGAAAATAAAAGCGGCGGGGAACGATCATATTTAGAAAAGAGGTAAAAATATAGCAAACACTTATAAAAATCGCTAATCAGTTGCTAAATATTAAATCACATTAGGTTCGAAATTCATGATGATCGTTCCCCCGCCGCTTTTATTTTCACTCAGATACATCTAATTGTTCAATGACAAAAGATACAATATTCTATTTTTCCTTTTTAGTGCATTTAAAAAAAAAATAAAATGTCCAAATAAACAGGCTCTGATGCAACAATTTTTTTTTTGCCATGAACTATGGTGATTTTAAAGCAATGGTTTGCATGACAGGTTCAAAACAAAATGAAATCTAGACTTAAGAAGAATATGTTGAAATGTGTGGAAGAAAATACTTTTAACTTTTTTGAGAGGGGCAATGCTTGAAGTGTGTTTTCTAGCAACAAATTATTAGAGACATTTTTTTAAGGTAAACTTCATATTATATGATAAATACAGTAAAACCCCGCTAATATGAACCCCGGATATAGAGAACCTTTCCTTATAACGAACCTAAGGCGATTCTATTCCATGAAAATACCATCATTATGACGAACTTTGCAATTTTTGATATAACGAACTACCCCTATAACAAACCTATTTTAGGTCCATAAATAATAAAATCTATTAAAAATTCTATGCTTATAAGAAACTTGAAATTGTAATTAAAAAAAAGTAAAACAACAAAATTTTGAGCATGTTTCAGTTCGCGGATCGCAATTTCAAAACAATAAATTTAGCGGCATTGTTTATTTCGATTTTTGCCCTTTATTTTGCTGTATGTTGTATAAATTTTTACACATTATACTTTTATTAAATAGAATATCTTTGCAACCATCAAACTTGAAATATAAAAAATGCAAATGGCTTCCAAAATAAAGAAAACGAAGACATTCTAAAAACAAAGACATAATTATTCAAAACTTTACAAAGTGAATCAACACAGGCAAAATTTCAGAACATGTTAAAATAAGAAGATAGAACTTTTCTATTATAGGAGAAATAATAGAAGGCTAATAAAACTGTTTACAAAGAGGAATCAACCTCTACTTTTTCTGCAATCGTAAGTGTTAAGGCTTAAAAAAAAAAGTCCAAATAAACGGGCCTGTGATGAAACAAAAATTATTTTTATTCCATGAACTATGGCGATTTTAAAGCCAGCAATGGTTTGCATGACAGGTTCAAAACAAAAGGAAATCTAGATTTAATAATATGTGGAAACATGAAATGGAAAAAAAAACACTTATTAACTTTATTTGAAAGGTGCAATGCTTGAAGAGTGCTTTGAAGCAACAAGGTATTAGAGCCATTTTTCAAATAAACATTGCATTATATAATGTGATAAAGATGTTTTAAAATTATTTTATATATTTGAATATACATTTAATAAAACTTTGCCTAGGATTTGTCTTGATTTTGAAATTAGACATAGAGGTACATGTATGCTGATGATAAGAAAAACCTATCATCTAATCATTTCTTTTATTATTCAGTATTAATGTAAGGAAATTGGTCAATTATGGGAATTAAAACAAAGTGACCACTATTAAGAGGCAGCCTCTTCCAAAGTGTATGGCTGTCCTTCAATTATACAGTCTAAAATTTTTAAAAAGTAAAAAAAAAAAGCCAAACCATGGCTATAGTGTACCAAAAGCTCTGTCCCATTGGGGTTCACTATAGAGGGCTTTTACTGTATATAACACAAGTAGACTATGTGTTGTTATGGCAATCACCTATCTCTTAGTTTGATTGAAATTATAACATTTTAAAATGAGTTCATTGCGTTAAAAGAGTGCTACCTCAGCCGCTCTTTTCGTTGAATTTTTACATGAGCTTGATGAAATTGTAGCCACACGAAATGGATTTAATGATGCTTGTTTCTATATTAATAATGCAAGAGCGTACACATCTGCAGAAACACGGACATATGTTAGTCTGCCAAGAAGCAGTGTGAAGTTTTGTCACTATTTTCATATATGCTAAATCCAATCAAATTTTCATTTAGCAAAATTAAAACATTGGTAAGGTCTCTGCTTCCTCGACGTGACATCATGTTAGGCGAGGTTATCACTGATGCAATCAGTAGAATTACATCAGGAGACTGTGAAGGATGGTATGCTCGCATTCGCAAAAATTGCTTCCTGGCCACACCATTTTATCCAATAAAATCTGTTTCTAATTTATTTCGTGGTTTTTAGCTTCTTTATTAGTGTTTTGAACTCAATGTCAAATGTATTTAATTAATCTTTATGATATTTGTCTATTGATTTTTACCCATAACAATCTTATTTTAAAAGGTGGCAAATTTATGTTTAAAAGTGACAAATTCACTCTTAAAATGCTATATATGCATATATTGCTTCTAATAAGACATTAGCTACACCTATGGTTGTATGGATTTTCTCTATTTAATTACCAGACCACATTCACACACTAAATTTATATTGTAGAACATTATGTGCTGTAAATTTTAGTTCTAACAGTGTTAATGTTTAGATTGACCTGGAGCCAGAGGGGAAGATCCATGTCATCATAGAGCTTCAGCCTCAAGGTTGGTGTTGGTTCATCCCTGTATTGTTGGCCAGTATGTGAGTGGGTCTAAAGAGAACACAAAAAAGTTCCAAATAAGCAAGTTGTTCAGAATTTGAAACCACTGAAGAGGTTCATCACCTCAAAATAGATTGGAATATGATAATATCCCTCTATATATGAGTCAATGTATATTTGTATATACAGTATAACCTCTTTAATTCAACACACGCAAATTTGACACTCTACCTTAATTCGACCATATTCTGATGTCCCGATCTCCGGCCTATCAAATAACAAACCGTAATTCGACAGTATCGATAATACGACAGTTCCGATAGTTCGGCCATTTTAAAATTTGAATTTTGACAGATGAAAGTTTTTTACATACAACTTTACCGCTCAAAGGTATTACGGCGGCGGCAAGCGGTGACGATCGGCGGGCGCTGATAGGATCGCACCTGCCCACTTTTGGTTTCTGTTAGTTTAAGTTTAACTTTGCAGTGCCGTTGCGCAATGTCGCGAGTGTTTTTGTTTTTTTTACATGGGAATTTAGGCTTCGTGCACTAATTAATAATATTATTTTCTTTTTAATTTTCAGCATTGAAAAATATTTTAGTTGTTTTAAAATTTACAAATAATTTTCTTTTAAATAAATAAATCTTCATAAAATGTAGCCACAATGATTATGATAACATTTTATTTCAATATTCCATTTCCGTATTATTATAAGAGATTTAAACACAAAATCAATAACACCTGCAATGGATGCCTTTAATACAATAAAAGTTCTTTGTTATTTAAAACACATTCTAGAGAAAGAAAGACATGCATGTTTTTTTAAAATAGACCATCTGGAATATATCCTGAATAGGATTTCAGTGCAAAAACAGACATCTATAAAGGAATTTTTAAAAAGATCGACATGATTATTTTAAAATTTTCTTTTTATTTTCCATATTTATTTCCTTTCAACTGCTATATTCTTCAATTAGAATAAAATATGTATTATTGCCATTTTGTCCCTGATACTAAAAGTTAATCAAAATAATAAAAATAATAATACAAAAAAGTACATACAATGGTTTCAATTAATATCATTAATTTATATTACAATTCAAGGTTTAAAAAAAAATATTTTAGTTAGTTAGATGATTAGATAATCATCTAATCTTAATTCAACACTTCCTTTAATTCAACTGAAAGCTCTGATCCCTTGGGGTGTTGAATTAAAGAGGTTCGGCTGTATTTTTGTCGGCTATACACGTCCTCATTACATAACTAATCAGGCTGAAATTTTAACAGTATCTAGGGGAAAATCTGGAGAAACTTAGAGTTGATTTTTCAGGCTATCTCGAATATCCTTGAATATATTTACAAATTTGTCGATTTCACTCACAACCAGCATCCCACTGCGGTGGAGATAGGTTTCGGTTTTTGCAGGAAGCCTGCTACATGCCTGATGACCTCGCATCTCTTTCTTTCAGGACTAAAAAATTAAGTAATTTATTTAAATATTAGTGCCTTAAAATGGCTATCATTTTGAGGTTACTAATTTAACATTTGAAAAAATTCATTTTCTTTTTAAATTTTAGATTGCATAAGAAATATAGTAAAACCCCGCTAATACGAACCCTGGATATAGCGAACCTTCCCTTATAACGAACCCACGGCGATTCCCGATTCCATTCCATTGAAAATACCATCGTTATAACAAACTTTGCGATTTTTAAAATAACGAACTACCCCCCCTATAACGAACTTATTTTCGGTCCCAAAATGATAAAATCTATTGAAAATACTAGGCTTATAATGAACTTAAAATTGTGATTTAAAAAAAAAATTTTTTTTAATTTTGAGCATGTTTCAGCTCACGGATCACGATTTCAAAACAAAAAATTAGCGGCATTGTTTTCATTTCCATTCTATTTTTTCTGTATGTTAAACTGTATAAATTTTTACACATTATACTTTTATTTAATAGAATATCTTTGCATTCGACAATTTTGAAATAGAAAAAAATACAAATGGCTTCCAAAATAAAGAAAAGAAACAAAGAATGGCGTTCTAAAAAAAAAAACCAGTGGCAGCATGCCCTTTTAGAAGCGTTCTATATCAAGTTTAACCAAGGCTAAAAAATAATTCCAAATAATATAAAGCCAGAAATGGTTTGAATAACAGGTTAAAAACAAAATTTAATCTATACTCCAGAAGAATATGTGGAAACTGGAATTGGAAGAAGAAAAAAAAAAAGTTCCCCTGTGTCTCATGGGCCACAAACAAATCTTATAAAATTTCAAAAAATACCACTACAGTTCTATTTTTAGAATGGAATTCTTGTTAGGTATATGACTCATTCAGAGTTTGCGTATATCCCCCCTGGCCAGCCGTTTTATTACCGATTTTTTGTTTGCAAAATAGCATTTTTATTCACAATTTTACCAATCATGCTATCGTATCAACATGTTTCGCGTCTAATTTTTCTGAATTGGATACTTTTGATTCATCTTCAATTGATTTAGAATACACAGAGCTTTATTCCTTTGATGGAAATAACGATATTTCAAGACAATTCGATTTTCAAATTTTACTTTTCACTTTCAAACAACAAGGTATTAGAGGCATTTTTTCAACTAAATTTTGTATTATATTATTTGTGAAAGTTGTTCTAAAATACTCTTATACCTTTTAAATATATAATTAATAATGTTTTGCCTAGGGGATTTGGCTTAATTTTAAAATAATACATAGGTTTATATCCATGGAAGCAATGGTCGCCTCTCCAGTCAAAATAAACGTCAGAATCTGACGCCATCTATTGACCGTCGCCGCAACTAGCGGCATCGGGCCAGTGACAAAGCCACAACAGCAACTTTGGCAAACTGATAAGCGTCCACCTATAGAGACCATGGTTTCGGGCTAATGGCCCTCGTCAGTCTAGGGCTGACTTTATTCCATGAGATCCACACGGGATCTAATGGAATCCTCACAATCTACCAAAGAGGTGTTTTGCTGGCAATGTGGCTGGGCCAAATCTATTGGCAAAACATAGATGGAAAATTTGCCGGGAGGAAATTAATCCATGGAAGCAATGGTCGCCTCTCCCGTCAAAATAAACGTCAGAATCTGACGCCATCTATTGACCGTCGCCGCAACTAGCGGCATCGGGTCGGTGACAAAGCCACAACATAGGTTTATATATAAACATGTATGCTAATGATAAGAAGAACCTATTATCAAATGACTTCTTTTGATATTCAGCATTACTGTAAATAAATAGGTCAATTTAGGGAATTAAAACAAAGTGACCATTATTAAATAGCTGCCTTTTCCTGTTTGTATGGCTGTTTTTAAATATACTGTCTAAAAATTTAGAAAAGTTACAAAAAAAAATGGCCAAATCGTGGCTATAGTGAACCAAAAGCTCTGTCCCATTGGGGTTCACTATAGAGGGGTTTTACTGTACTTTGTTTCTTAAGAACACTCTTCAATTTATAGGTTCATAATCCTCCTTTAAAGACTAAATTTCATCTTGATATAATTACACAATTTGGATTATAGATTAGAAACAATGTAATAAGACCACATTTTTAAAAATTTCATATCAATTCAGGGATTACTTCAGGTTCATTATAAGGGGAGGTTTGATAAGGTCATTTACAGTAGAGTCTCCCATGAAAGACCACCCAAAAAACACGGCAAACCTGGTCTCTCAGGAAGACGGGCTCTCATCGGAGACTCGGTCATGATAAGTCGGTGTACATAAGTTATGGCAGATTCTTTTAACGCAAAAATTTGTGTTTTACATTATCATTTATGTAATCTGCATAGGTTTAATATGTAAAACCTTTTATGGATAACAGCAGGTAGCTGAAATGTTGGAATAAAGTATTTGAAAAGGGTTAAAATAAATCATTTTTATTGCCCCCCCACAAACATTATTTTTAAAATATTGATTTAAAAAAAAAAATGAAAATAATCAATCTATTAGTTATATACGGGGGGTGGCTGTAAGTCCCGATACCATTTTAAAATTTTTTAACTAATCAATTTTTTATAAAATTTTTAAAATTAACATATGAGTGTGTTCAGGTTCCATCAAAGTTTAATTCAGAAAAAGTCATCGCTGGATATTAAAGAAAGAATTAAAATGATCAAACTCTATTAACAACATGGTAGTTTCACAACTCTACAACGTCAATTGTCAATGCATTCTGAGTCTTCTGCACCTTCTAAATCAACCATAACAAGAATAATTAAAAATTTTGAAACTACCAGTTGTGTGGCAGATCTCCCTAGATCAGGAAGACCACACTCTGCCACCTGTGAAACTAATATAAACCTAGTTAAAGCATCTTTAGAAGCTAGTCCTCAAAAATCAACAAGGATGTTTTCTCAAGAGCTAAAAATACCCAGAAACTCCATCCAAAGAATGCTAAAAAGTCTTGGTTATATGCCCTATATTCCTAAATTAATTCATGTACTTCATGATGATGATTGGGATAGAAGGATGGAATTTTGTAAAAAAATGCTTGAAATAATCCAAAATGATGAAAATTTGCCTAATCGAATAATGTGTACTGATAAGGCGATTTTTAAATTGATTAGCAATATCAATCGATATCTTTTTCTTCTTCTTTCTCATCTCCACACTGAGTGAAGTAGAATGCATCTGCCTTTGTCATTAAGACTGGGAGCACTACTCAGTGGCAGGCCGACTTAGCTCCAATATGAAATGGGCGCCTCTGACATGAGGAACAGATGCCATGTGCAGCTGCTCCTAACATGGAGTACAAATTCTGCTCATCCTGTATCCCTGGATTAGAAGCCCTTACAGGGTACTATCAGCCGGGCCAGCTGAACCCAGGTTTTTTAGCGAGCTTGTTACTGCTCCCCCTCCTTCTTTTTCATCCGGGCTTGGGACTGGCAAAGGCGGAGTTATCAATCGACATAATTGTATATATTGGACTTCAAAAAATCCAAAGGTAGAAATTGCGATGGAAGTTAATTCCCCTGGCTTAACTGTTTGGAGTGGAATTTGTTCAGAAGGAATAATTGGACCTTACTCAATTTAAAAGTAAATGGTGAGAATTATTATTTGAAAATTCTGGAAGAATTTATTCCATGCAAAATTGGTTGGAAAAACTTTTACTTCATGCAGAATTGTGCACTCGCCCATTACTCAAACATTGTTAGAAAATTTCTCAAAGTTCTCTCAAAATTGACGCCATTGACCCATTGATTGCCCTGCGAGGTCACCTGATCTTATTCCAGTAAATTTTTTTGTGGGGTTATTTAAAAGATGAATTTCATCATCAAAAACGCAAGATTTTAAAGCAACTGAAAATTGCACTAGAAAAAGAATTTAATCTTCTAGATGTAGATTTATGAGCTGGTGATTGTTAAAGTGTCCCTAAAAGACTTAGATTGTGTTTGGAAGCAAATGGAGGACATTTTGAATGACTATTAAATTTGCATATATTTGAAAAAAACTTTAATTTTTTTTTTTTTTTTTTTTCTTACCTAAAATTAAATAGTTTTAGTTTTTTATTCTAGTTTGCCTTTTAATTTTTGATAAAAAAAAGGGTTAACAACATATGGGCCACCCTGTACATCAAAATAAATTTTATTTATCTATATAAGGCTCACAAAAATTCAATAAAAGATAATCGGCTAAAGAGAATCTTTGTATAAATTATATTTTGCTTCTATTTTAACTATCTTAAAATTTTGAAAGATGCCTTGATCAAATAGCTGGCACTTGTAATATAGGGTGGTAAAATATAGAAATTCTATGTTTTGCAACTCCCCAGTCTTGTGTCTCAAAATTTTTCCCCAAATCCAAATTGTGCCTTATCCCCAAAATAAAATAACTTTTCTATTTCATAATTGTGTGTGAATAGACTCATTTATTGTTTATAATATATTAAACAAAAAAATAAGTCGGTGGATGAGAGGGTAACACGCTCGATTCCCGACAGTCATGAACCGGGATTAAATCCCGCGTTAAAATTTTGTTTAATATGTGAATAACCTTCACATATTATTCATTGTTCAATTATCGTGAACTAGGTTGCTCTTGCTGAGCGGTACCTATTTATGTGAATTTGAACCAGGATAATATATTATATAATAATATTATATTATAATATAAAATATTTCTTATCACAAAACATAGGAACCGGCAAACCTATCACCTGCTTGATATTTGTATATCTCCCTCCAAACGAACTGTACCAGAATAACTTAGTTAGATTAACTAAATATATGGAAAACAGATAACTGACGGGAAAGAACTAATTCTAATTGGGGATTTAAATATTATAACTGGAGGGCTCGGGGGACTGTATAATCCAACTGATCTTCAACTCTCTTTAGTTCCCGAAAGAAAAGCAAGAGATCTAATAATTTCACCACTGGCTGAAGGACTTCTCGAGGACAATTTGCTGACAATAATCAACGGAAGATCAACAGGAGACAGAGAGGGAGACTTTACATATGTTTCGGAGAGAGGCTCATCAATTATTGATTATTGCATAGTTTCACAAGGAATACTGGAAAAAATATCAGACTTCAGGATAGAAACTCAATACTCGTATTCAGATCACCTTCCTCTTACCCTGAAGATAACAGTTCAAAACACCTATGAAAATAAATCCATGGTAGAAGAATATGGTGTTACGAGATACAGATGGACAGCTGAGGGAATTAAGACATTTAAACAGGAATTAAAGGAATTGCAAGTAGTAAAAATATCAAATCTCGATAGCTCCGTAAATACTTTCACTCAAAGAATTACTGAGGCAATGTCAACATCAGGAATAATGTACTTAACTAAGGGTGCCCCCGGAGAATCTAAACCATGGTTTGACAAAAACTGTTACGAAATGAAAAAGTTAACAAAAGAAAGCCTGAAGGAATACCATAGAACCAACAGAAAGGAAGACCTTGAAAGCTATGCTCTGCATAGAAAGAAATAGCTCGGTTTATTAGATGATAAAAGGAAGAAATATATTCAGGAAAAATAAGAAATATTGAGATATATAAAAGATTCAAAGTCCTTTTTGAAGACCTTTGCGCCATTTAAAAGCAACAAAAATTCAAGGAGAAATTACTGTACAGGAATGGCACGATTTTTATTGCGAATTAATGAGTATTGAGAAAAAAAGAGAAGTGATGATTTCGCCGAGTGATCCAATACTTGATCCAGAAATAACTTCTGAAGAGATAGGCAGGGCAATCAGAGATTTGAAAAATAACAAGGCAAGTGGACCTGATGACATCCCCAATGAAATAATAAAAGTACTCCCAGACTCATACATGGGTTTATTAGAACCATTATACAATAGAGCTCTGATAATGGGACACTATCCTACAATATGGACTAAATCGATCATACATCCAATCTTTAAAAAACGGTGACAAAGACAACCCTTCAAATTATCGTGGTATAGCACTGATAAGCAATTTATCGAAACTTTTTACAACAATACTAAGATCAAGACTGAATGAATGGGTAGAAAGAAGAAACGTAATTCCTGATAAAAATGTATGAAAACTCAGATCTGACGAGTGTATACCTGCTGGAATTTGGTGACGTTTACCTGCTGATGTATGCAGATGTTATTTTATATTATAGGGGAGTCGAGGATAAACCTCCAAAAAAATATTAATATATTGAAAGAATATCTTGGTGAGAACTATATGACACTGAACGAGTCCAAATCGAAGGTTATGGTATTTCACAATGGTGGTAAACCCTCAAGAGAAGATAGATGGTACTGGAATGGTAAATCTCTGATGGTAACAAGAAGATATAATTACTTGGGATACCCTCTGGTCAGTACAACTAAAACCACTCAAGCCGCAAACTTTTTCAAAGGAAAAGCACTTGCGGCAATGAATGCTACAACCCCAATATTAGCAAAATCAAAAATTAATTCATTAAACTCTGCAATGAAACTGTTTGATTCTATTGTGATAGCTGTTTGATGTATGCTGCTCCAATTTGGGCAACAGAACATAAAGATTTATTGGATCATATACAAGATACATTTATTCGTAGGTTCTTGAATTTGCCTAGATATACACCAGGATACATAATAAGACCAGAAACAGGCCGCGTCTCATTAATAATAACAGCTCTGAAATTGACCTTGAAATACTGGCTGAGGGTGCTGAGTATGGATACAAATAGATTGCCTCAAATATGTTTAAATAGAATGAGGCAAATATCCTGTGCTACAGGTGCGCCCATCGGGTTTATAAAACAATTAAGCAATGGCTTACTTATTGTAATGATCCTGATTCATTAAGGAATGAGATCCCAGGAATATTAAGAACTGCGATAGAGCAAACAATATAAAATGACTTAAGAAGAATAACCCAATCAAAGTTATATTCCCACTATAGAGACATATATACAACGTTTACCACCGAAGAATATTTCTTAAGTGAACTCCCTTTTCCTGTCATCAGATTAATCGCGCAATTTAGAACCCTTTCAATTTTTTTCAGAGAACACCTTCTGATTTTAATGAGGGGTGAAGACTTGAAATGCACTTTCTGTGTATCAGGAATAACAATGGAGATGTTGCACTACTTATTTGATTGTGCTGCTCTGTCTGAGGAAAGACGAAAACTAAATGATAAAACGGGGCAACTTTGTCCTTCATTTCCGGCACTAATTAATGAAATATCAAAGAATAGGTATATAGCGGTGGCGATATTTGGATTCCACAGGATTATATCCCGGAAAAAGGCCACACAGTGTTCTCCCCATCCCTTGTGAACTGGCGAATCCTGTATAGGGCGGGAGGCCCTAAATAGAGGCTTTGTTGTTGTATAATATAAAATAATAATAATATTTAATAAAGTAAAACCCCGCTAATACGAACCCCGGATAAAGCACTTGCGGCAATGAATGCTACAACCCCAATATTAGCAAAATCAAAAATTAATTCATTAAACTCTGCAATGAAACTGTTTGATTCTATTGTGATAGCTGTTTGATGTATGCTGCTCCAATTTGGGCAACAGAACATAAAGATTTATTGGATCATATACAAGATACATTTATTCGTAGGTTCTTGAATTTGCCTAGATATACACCAGGATACATAATAAGACCAGAAACAGGCCGCGTCTCATTAATAATAACAGCTCTGAAATTGACCTTGAAATACTGGCTGAGGGTGCTGAGTATGGATACAAATAGATTGCCTCGAATATGTTTAAATAGAATGAGGCAAATATCCTGTGCTACAGGTGCGCCCATCGGGTTTATAAAACAATTAAGCAATGGCTTACTTATTGTAATGATCCTGATTCATTAAGGAATGAGATCCCAGGAATATTAAGAACTGCGATAGAGCAAACAATATAAAATGACTTAAGAAGAATAACCCAATCAAAGTTATATTCCCACTATAGAGACATATATACAACGTTTACCACCGAAGAATATTTCTTAAGTGAACTCCCTTTTCCTGTCATCAGATTAATCGCGCAATTTAGAACCCTTTCAATTTTTTTCAGAGAACACCTTCTGATTTTAATGAGGGGTGAAGACTTGAAATGCACTTTCTGTGTATCAGGAATAACAATGGAGATGTTGCACTACTTATTTGATTGTGCTGCTCTGTCTGAGGAAAGACGAAAACTAAATGATAAAACGGGGCAACTTTGTCCTTCATTTCCGGCACTAATTAATGAAATATCAAAGAATAGGTATATAGCGGTGGCGATATTTGGATTCCACAGGATTATATCCCGGAAAAAGGCCACACAGTGTTCTCCCCATCCCTTGTGAACTGGCGAATCCTGTATAGGGCGGGAGGCCCTAAATAGAGGCTTTGTTGTTGTATAATATAAAATAATAATAATATTTAATAAAGTAAAACCCCGCTAATACGAACCCCGGATATAGTGAACCTTCCCTTATAATGAACCTAAGGTGATTCCCCCCCCCCCCCCCCCCCCCCCCCCCGATTCCATTCCATTGAAAATACCATTGTTATAACAAACTTTTGGATTTTTAATATAACAAACTATAATGAACCTATTTTAGGTCCCAAAATAATAAATATATATTTAAAATACTATGCTTATAACAAACTTAAAATTGTAATTAAAAAAATTAAAATAACAAAATTTTGAGGTTGTTTCAGCTCGTGGATCGCGATTTCAAAACAATGAATTTAGCGGTTTTGTTTGTTTTCCTTTACATTCTATTTTTGCTGTAAATGTTGTATAAATTTTTACACATTATGCTTTTTATTAAATAGAATATCTTTGCAACCATCAAATTTGAAATAGAAAAAGTGCAAATGGCTTTCAAAATAAAGGAAACAAAGGCATTCTAAAAACAAAAACGTTATTACTTAAACGTAATAACATTTAAGGGGCAGAAAGGGGCATTTTCAAAACTTTTTAAAGTGAAACAACACAGGCAAAATTTCATAACATGTTAAAATAAAAAATAGAACTTTTCTATTATAAGAGATAAAATAGAAGGCTATTAAAATTGTTTACAAAGAGGAATCAATCTTAACTTTTGCCGCAATCATACGTGTTAGGGCTAAAAGAAGAAAAAAAAAGTTCAACAATTAGTGATGCAACAAAATGTTTTTTTTTTTTATGCCATGAACTATGGCGATTTTAAAGCCAGCAATGGTTTGCATGAAAGGTTCAAAACAAAAGGAAATCTAGATTTAAGAATAATATGTGGAAACACACATTAACTTTATTTGAAAGGTGCAATGCTTGAAGAATGCTTTAAAGCAACAAGGTATTAGAGCCATATTTTCAAGTAAACATTGTATTATATATTGTGATAAAGATGTTTTAAAATCATTTTATATATTTGAATAATAAAACATTGCCTAGGATTTGTCTTGGTTTTTAAATTAGACATAAAGGTACACGTATGCTAATGACAATAAGAACCATCATCAAATAATTTCTTTTATTTTTCAGTATTAATATAAGAAAATTGTTCAATTATGGGAATTAAAACAAAGTGACCACTATTAGGAGGCAGCCTCTTCCAGTGTGTACGTATGGCTGTCCTTTAATTTTACGGTCAAAAAATTTTGGAGTGTAAAAAAAAAAATAATAATAACCAAACGTGGCTATAGTGAACTGGGGCTATAGTGAACCAAAAGCTCTGTCTCATTGGGGTTTACTATAGAGTGGTTTTATTGTATATAATACGTAGAAAATTAGGAAGGACAAACTTAAGGATGACACAGTAATTTATTTAAGGAAAAAAATAAATCAACATTTATAAGATTCAAAATAAGCAATGAGTGAAGTTTCCAGAGTAACAAATTATGAATATAAAAATTAATAATTTCTGCATAAAATGTGATAAATACTTTGCTACATAGCTCCTTCCCTATGGAAGCGGTGTGAAGAATGACTTCGCCGTCATATCGTCAATAGAAATATAGTTTTTTAATTTTTTTTTATAAGAAAGTATTGATTTTGACATGACGGTGGAATCCTGGCGCCAATCTGAAAATGTAGATCATAGCAGCCATGGCTCCAAGATCTTCTTTGCGATCTTCAGTTTGTCTTCCCCAATCTACCCAGGATCTCCATCAAATTAGGAAAGACAAACCTTAAAATCACACGGCAATTTATTTAATGTAAAACCAAATTAAAACTAATAAGATAGAAGAGAGGCAATGAGGAAATTTTTTCATTGTATCAAAATACAAATATCGAAAATAAAAAAAAATATTTCCATTGAATAATAAATAATCGGCTACATAAAATATAATACATATTTTACTACAATATGGAGGCATACAATTTTTTAATTTAAAAACTAATTGAAATAAAACTTTATCACATACTTTATAATACCAAAAATTTCTAATAGATCAACAAGGAATAATACCTAAAAGTTTGGTTGAAAATCACATTTTTTTCAATAACTTTTTGAACACTACATTATACAATGGCCACAGTCATTCTGAATATAGAGCAATCCATAATATATATGTCGTAAACCTGGGTAAGCCAACAAGTGAGTTGGAAGCAGTCGGTGTTGAGTGGCAAGGCGTGCAGAGTGGGAAGTCCGCACAGGACAGTAAGGACAAAGTTTGGGATCAAAAGACGCTCTCCTAGTATGTCTCACGTGGCACCAGGACCAGGGGAAAGTTGAGGATTAACTGAGGAAAGTTCGGCGTCCTGCATGAAGCCTCGGGGGTAGAGAGTAGCCAAAACGGCGGCCACGAGGGCCACCTTGAGATGAAAAACGGCTCTCGTACTGCGCGGGTCTGTCCGAAATATCCACTGTAACCTAACTAACTGTCAACATCCGGACCAACGCCCCTTCTTTGTCCCTCTCTGGATCCCCCGGGTGTCTGGTGGCAAGCTGGTGTCACTTTGAGACGACTAGAAAAGACGTCATACTTTATTACTTACATATCACATTGTTTAAATTACAATAGAATGTGCCCCTGGTGAGAAGGGTTTGATTAGGGGAGTGAAATAAAATGGAGCGAAAAGCTAGCAAGCCTATTAAAAGGGAAATAATTTGGGGCACAAATTAGATACTAGAATAAAAATAAAGATAAAGGGGAGAGTAGCGGTTACACACTGATATAATATTATAAAACTACTAAAAATGTATATAAGGAGTACATAGGAAGGATAAATTTAAAGTAAACACACACAATAGCGAGGGTAAATATTTGGGAAAGTTAGGTATACTATTTACAGTTTTTTTGTTACTTAAGGTGCCATGAGTATTTACAACATAGTTTCAGGAATGTAATACAGGAACAAGGAGAAGTAGAGATAATAAAAGTAATATAAGATATAAAAGAAAATTAACTTAAGCAAAAGGTTTGGGATAGGCAGTGACGCAGTGAAGAATAAAGGGAGAGGGTCTGAATTGATTTCTGCAAAGGACATCTCAGGAGTCCTGCCCTGCAATACGAGCTTAGAAGCGCTGTATTGTTTGCAGGGATCAGAAATCTCAAGATGCCCTGTAAGTAGCATTAGAGAAGATGAGCAAAAGGCGTGAAGCTCGAAGGAGAAGTAGGTAATGGGAGAATATGGGGAAGAAAAGCTGGCTGAGAGCGGTTAAAAAGAGATGGAGGTTCAAGAGCTGTGCTGCTGTCGGTGATTGAGCTCGACCAGATAAAAAATAAAAGTAAAAGAAAAATGAGTGGGCGCATTATGCTGATGATTGCGATGGGTCGAGCGTGAGAAAAAAAAATCTCGCTGGTTACCCAAGCTCTCCGTGTGAAGTTAACATGGGGAGGAAGAGTGTACCAGGTCAATGAATCATAAAAAAAAAAAAATGTTGACGAGCAGGAATCTCAGGAACCGTTGAAGAGGTTAGAGGATGGAGGTAGATTGTGAAAACATGGTTCGACTGTTGCCATTGATTGAACCCGGGTTTGAGGAAAAAAGAATGAAATGAAGAATGCTGGGACGGTGACCCGGGTGTATATAAAAAAAAATAAAAATAAGCCATGGATTTTCCTGAACACACCATCAGGATGGGATGGCGAGGAAGGAGTAGTCCACTGGGGCAAATCAATAACAAAAAAAGTCTGCTAACAGGAACTCTGCGATGGACGAGGGGTGGTTAGAACGAAGATATAGAAGGCCTAAGGAAAAGGATCAAGAGACGTGAGAAGTATGGAAGGCAGAGTTGGAAGTATCAGGATATGAGAAGGGACAGTTGGTAGAAAGGCGGCACTGTTGAAAAAAAATTTTTAAAGTTGAATTATCTTAGACGTAGGCTATGGAAAATTAAAACAAATGATGTCAAAGAATATAAGGTTTCAGATGGTGTTTATATAGGTTGGCTAATGGTTTTAGCTGTTTAGGGATGGAAGGAAAAGAAGTATCATAATGTAAAAGAAATATCCATAAATATATGGATTGATTCTACAATATAAAATGGCACACATCAAGGATCGTAAAAATATAAATGAATAAGATAAAAAAATATAGTAAGTATTTAGGTTAGTGTGTTCCCCACGTGATGCAATGCTTATAAACGCAAATTAGACGATGTTTGAAAAAGTCAAAAGTGTTAAATAAATTGAAATGCCATTATGGTTTATTTTTTATTTTTTCATAATTATAATTTCAGAGACGTCTCACATGGTGAGAGAGAGAAAAAGGAAAACGAACATATCAAAAGTAGTAAAATATTACAAGTAAACTTATAAAGGATCTCTGAAGGCTTAGAGTGACGCAGTGGTAAAAAGAGAGGAAGTCTGAGTTGATTCTTGCAATGGCGTTCGGCAATGCAATACGTGCCTGTGTAAGTGAGGTATTGTTTTCATTGACCGAACTCCCAAGACTTTCCATAATCAACATTAGATCAGACAGGGGAGGTAGGTAAGTTGAAAATGGATAAATGGGAAAGGTGGAGTCAAGAGTTGCTTTGTTGCCAATGATGATTGAGCTCGGATGAAAATTGAAAAAAAAAAAAAAAAGGAATAAAATGGTAAAAATGATGGTTGTAATCATGATCTGAGCATTGAGAGAAAAAAAAAAAAACTCGAACTGGTCGCCTGAGCTCACTGTTGGGAAATATACAGCTAGGAAGGTTGAGCCAGCTGTTTGTATCAAAATTAAAAAAAAATAATAATAAAAGTTTGTTTGGCGAGCAGGAGACTCTTGACTGCGGGAAATATGAAAGGTGAGGATTGTGGAAGGTAAAGAGTACTGTTGCCATTGATATTGAATAACCCGACGTGGTTGAATGTAATGAATGATGTTGTCGGGTGATGGATAAAAAAAAATAATCTTTGGATTTCCTGAACTCGTTATCGGGAATTGTACACCGAGGAAGGATGGTCCAATAGATGAATTAATAAAAAAAAATTTAAAAAATGGGTGGCAACAGGAACCCTATGGGAGACTATGAGGTTGAGAGGAAATTGGTTAAGGAGGTGTGAGTAAGTGATATAGGATGGGAAGATAAGATTGGAAAAGAGAGAGAGGCGTCAATACGAAATAAAAATAATGATATCAGAAATAAGACGATCTCAAGGTATTTAAAAAGTGTATAAATGTTATAAAAAAAACTCGAATGATGTTTAAAAAGCTTGAATTTGTAAAGTTTTAGAATCTATATATGATGACAGATGAAAAAATAGTCAAATAGTAATATTCCAAATGATTGCTGATGGTTGAATATTCTAAGATATAATGACCAATGACAATAATATCTATATAATAATGTTGGCTTGGATGGTTTATAATGGCTGAGTGGCTGAGGTATAGAAAAATAAAATAAAGAAATAAATAATACCAATATAAAAAGGGTGATAGCTTGATTGATTTTAAAAATGCATGGCATTGACGAAGATGATTGTAATTAAAGATAAGGGTAACATTAAAAGATGGCATTCTAATTTAGAAAAATATTCCACATGGAGGTAAAAATAATGTAAAAGTAGTAAAACACACAATGATAATTAAAGATATAAAATAAAGCAAATAAAATGATATGAAAAAATAAAAGAAAATATAATAATATAAAAGAAATAAAATGTTTGTTCTGGTAATAGGATCGGGATGCCGAGTTGAGCTCATTGAAGAGCGACAGAGGCTCACCTTTGAGAAGCTCGTGGAGCCTCGCAGAAGTATACCTGATGTCGTCCCGCACTGCTTACAGTTGCCGGAAAAAGTTTCCCGCCAGATAGATGCCATAGTGGGGCATAGGCACGTGGCGGCATCACTTCTTGGAGGGCCTCAGTCAGTCAGTCTAGCAAGGTGTCCACGCTGGGCTGGATGTAAGTGGCGGGCACCTCAGAAGCGTCCACGTAGTGTTCCCCATCTTTGTCCATAGTCCTTTGTCCACTGTCCGTCATCATAATCCTGTTGACTTATACGGGTCTACTGTCGTAAACCCGGGTAAGCCAACAAGTGAGTTGGAAGCAGTCAGGGTTGAGTGGGAAGTCCGCACGGGACAGTAAGGACAAAGTTTGGGATCAAAAGACGCTCTCCTAGTACATCTCACGTGGCACCAGGACCAGGGGAAAGTTAAGGATTAACTGAGGAAAGCTCAGCGTCCAGCCTGAAGCCACGGAGGCAGAGAGGAGCCAAAACGGAGGCCACAAGGCCACCGTGAGACCTAGCACTGAGCGGGTCTCCGAAAATATCCACTGTAACCTAACTAACTGTCAACATCCGGACCAACACCCTTTTTATCCCTCCCTGGATCCCCCGGGTGTCCGGTCGCAAGCTGGTGTCACTTTGAGACGACTAGAAAAGACGTCATACTATATTACTTACATATCACATTGTTTAAATTACAATATATATATTTTAAAAATAGGGCTTATTTTCAATTTTAATATGAATTTTTATTAATCCAATATTTCGATGGACCAATCATCCATCTTTCACGAGGTTTTTTTGTTATGAAGCACATAGCAGGTCGCGTGCTTCAGGTGAGCCACAGATGTCTTACAAGATTATTGCGAGATAAACCATCTAATATATACATTTTAAACAAAGTAAATATAATTAAAAGAAAAACAGTGTAATATATATAAATAAATATTGATAATTAAGATATTTTGAAAAAATTAAAGAAATAAATAACTAAAAAAAGGACCATAAAATATTGAAATAACTGTGTAAAATAAAATAAATATATAAATAATATCATAAGCAACTTAAGCCTCTTACATTCTTGAATGTTCCATTTAGTACTTCTAATTCTTGATAAAATTTTACAATTGGGCTCTCACAATATCTAATTAATTTGATATCTTCAATCAATAACACCAAATGTTATTTATTAAAATATTCTGTTAATTAAAAAAGTTTTAAACCTCTATGTTTATAATTTTTAACAACATCAAAAAAGAACTAATCAATGAAGATTTTCCCATCAAGTTGATAGATAGAATAATAGAAGACATGAACCAAAAATACGAGAATAATAATTTAATTCAAAATCTAAAGTGCAAAAACAAAGAAACCAAATTTATCACATTGCCATTTATAAACCAAAAGTTCGCAAGAGAGAGTGAAATTTTACTAATATATTCAAAAAGTATGAAAAAATAAAAATTGCAAGGAAACCATGTAATCCTATTTCTCAATATATCAACAACCGTAAGAACACTCAATTACCAAAAGAGCAGGTTTAATTTATAAAGTGAAATGTGGAAAATGTGACCAATGCTATGTAGGACAAACATCCAGAAATTGACTCCAGAATGAAAAACCATGAATAAGCTTTAAAATGGGATAAAATAGAGAATTCTGCCCTTGTAGATCATAGAAAAATCACAGGGCATAATAATTTTAATTTAAAAGAAATAAAGATACTAGATTATGAGAAAAATTATTTTAAGAGAGAATTTAAAAAAGCCTTTTTCATTCAAAATAAATGTGCTACAATTGACAGAATGGAAGAAAGAGGAAATATCAATGATATTTACAGATATGCTTTTAATTATATCTAAAAAAAAAACTTTTCCACTTTTAATTCTAAGAATAATATTCTGTGTTTCTCATAAAACTATCTTCTTCTTATCTGATATCTTGTTTACATATTGATAACAGTAACTATTTGTTGTTGTTTTTGCTTATTCCTCAAGTCGTTTAAACTATCTCCATTAGGTTCCATTGTCTCAGTTTTTCTATTATAGTATTGGGGTTTTCCAAGAGGTCCTTTTTGGAGGATTTGATACAATTCAATAGATGTTCAGGACTGGCTGGTTGGGAATCGCATTTGGAGCATTTCGGGAATGTTTTGATTTTCCCATTAAATTTGAGCATTCTAAGATGTCCTGTTCGTAATCTTGAAATCGCCGTTGTTCTTCCCTAGTAAGGGTGTGGACAGAAGATTCGTTAGGAATGGGGGTGTACCAGGGGTGGTTTAGGGAGACTTTCCAGAGAGAGATTATTATTTGTTTGTGGATGGAAGAAAACAGTTACCATTTAAAACATGCTGTGGTTAATTTTCTCATTCAGTACTTTTGTCTGAAGATGGTAACAACGCTGTTACCGAAACGTCACACAATATTTATTTATTTGGCTTTGGTCTTATTACCTTAAAGTTAACAAGTGTTTTTGTTCAATTTCATGTTTACACATATTCTTCTCAAGTCTAGATTTCTTTTTTTTTTTTTAACCTGTCATACAAATCATTGCTAGCTTTCTTCCTCTTCCTTATCTCCACTCAATCATATTAGAGTTTGGGTGAAGTAGAATGGGTCTGCCTTTGTCATTAAGACTGGGAGCACTACTCAGTGGCAGGCTGACTTAGCTCCAAAAGAAATGGCCGCCTCTGACATGAGGAACAGACGCCATGTGCAGCTGCTCCTAACATGGAGTACAAACACAGCTCATCCTGTATCCCTGGATTAGGAGCCCTTACAGGATACTATCAGCCGGGCCAGCTATGCCCAGGTTTTTTAGCGAGCTTGTTACTGCTCCCCCTCCTCCTTTTTCATCTGGGCTTGGGACCGGCAAAGGCGGTGTTTGCTGGCTTTAAAATAGGCATAGTCCATGGCATAAAAAATAATTTTTGTTTTATAACGGGCCTGTTTATTTGGACACTTTTTTTTAGCCCTAACACATACAATCACGGCAAAATTTGAGGTTGATTCCTCATTGTAAAAATTTCTAATCACCTTCTATTTTATCTCATATAATAGAATAGTTATATTTTCATATTTTAACATGTTCTGAAATATAATGCCTTTGTTGTTTCACTTTAAAAGTTTTGAAAACGGTCTTTTTTAGTTATAGCTTTTAAATAATATTTCTCTCTCTGTTTACTTTTGTCTTCTTTATTCTTGAATCCTTTTGCATTTTTTCTATTTGAAATTTTCTGGGTGCAATGATATTCTATTTAATAAAAAGTGTAATGCATACAAATTAATACAACATGCACAGCAAAAATAAAATGTAAATGAGAACAAAAATGCTGCTAAATTTATTGTTTTGAAATCGCAATCCGTGAGCTCGAAATTTTGTTGTTTTAAATTTTTTTAATTCCAATTTTAAGTTTGTGAAAAATAGTACAAATGTGATATTGTACTGGGATAAGGTGCATAAATTAAGAAAAAGGCATCTCCTTATCGTGCAACTGAAAGTTGCTGATGGCTTGCACCATCTATCGGAATAAATATCAACTATTCTCGTAAGAGAGTAATGGTTATTTGGCCAATTCTGGAATAATTAAAATCAACGAGAATTGTTGATATTTATTCCGATAGATGGCACAAGCAATATAGATCAAATCCTAATTAACAAAAGGCATGTGACGCTTCTGCAAATGCATTGCTACCAAAATATCACACACAATTTATTAATTTCAATTTAGTCATGTTACCATATGTCCTTTAGTATTTTTTCAAGAGTTTTTCCAAAAGAACAACAAAAATAATACAGTAGAACTCTTCAGTATAACAACAAGGTTATGACATAATTTTAAGGTTCAAAGTAACGTTGTTATAGTAAGATTCAACTCTACTATAAAATGCAAATACAGTAAAACCCCTCTATAGTGAACCTCAATGGGACAGAGCTTTTGGTTCACCATAGCCATGGTTCTCTATAGCCACGGTTTGGCCATTTTTTTTTAACTTTTCCAAATTTTTAGACCATATAATTTAAAAACAGCCATACAAACAGGAAAAGGCAGCCACTTAATAATGGTCACTTTGTTTTAATTCCCTAAATTGACCTATTTCTTTACAGTAATGCTGAATATCAAGTCATTTGATAATAGGTTCTTATCATTAGCATACATGCTTATATATAAACCTATGTATTATTTAAAAATTAAGCCAAATCCCACAGGGCAAAACATTATTAATTATATATTTGAAAGGTATAAGAGTATTTTAGAACATCGTTCTCAAATAATATAATACTAAATTTATTTGAAAAAATTCCTCTAATACCTTGTTGTTTGAAAGTGAAGAGTAAAATTTGAAAATCAGAAATGCCTTAAATGCCTCCATGTATTCTGAATCAATTGAGGATGAATCAAAAGTATCCAATTCAGAAAAATCGGACGCGAAACATGTTGATACAATAGCGCGATCGGTAAAATTGCGAATAAAAAATGCCAATTTGCAAACACCAAATCGGCAGGGAAACGGCCGGCCAGGGGGAATATCTGCGAACCCTGAATGAGTCATATACCTAACAAGAATTCCGTTCTAAAAATAGAACTGTAGTGGTAGTTTTTGAGAATTTATAAGTCGATTTGTTTGTGGCCCATGAGACACGGGAGAACTTGGGAGAACTGTTTTTTTTTTCTTCATCTTCTTCCAATTCCAGTTTTCACATATTCTTCTGAAGTGTATATTAAATTTTGTTTTTAACCTGTTATTCAAACCATTTCTGGCTTTAAAATTATTTAAAATTATGTTTTAGCCTAGGTTAAACTTGATATAGAACGATTCTAGAAGGGCATGCTGCCCTGTTTTTTTTTTTTTTTTAAAGAACGCCACTCTTTGTTTCTTTTCTTTATTTTGGAAGCCATTTGTATTTTCTTCTATTTCAAAATTGTCGAATGCAAAGATATTCTATTAAATAAAAGTATAATGTGTAAAAATTTATACAACATACAGCAAAAATAGAATGGAAATGAAAACAAATAATGCCACATTTTTTTTTGTTTTGAAATCGCGATCCATTAGCTGAAACATGCTCAAAATTTTATTGTTTTAAAAATTTTTTAAATCACAATTTTAAGTTTGTTACTAGCATAGTATTTTAAATAGATTTTATCATTTTGTGACCGAAAATAGGTTCGTTATAGAGGTAGTTTGTTATTTTAAAAATCGCAAAGTTTGTTATAACGATGGTATTTTCAAGGGAATGGAATTGGGAATCGCCGCGGGTTCGTTATAAGGGAAGGTTCGCTATATCCAGGGTTCGTATTAGTGGGGTTTTACTGTATTTCTTATACAATCTAAAATTTAAAAAGAAAATTAATTTTTTCAAATGTTAAATTAGTAACCTCAAAATGATAGCCATTTAGCCATATCTATACAATAAACTCTACTAAAAATAAACTTAAGATATAGTGAACCTCTTCTCTAATAATAACCTAAAATGATTTAATATTAGTGGAACCATATAATGTATCAAAAGTTCAATCCCATTGGGGTTTTCTCTAGATTTTTCTGTAGATAACAACTCATATGAAGTTAAATCCCACACATTCTATGATGTAACCCAGGGAATTGACAGAGTGTGCAGACAATGCTGCCAAGAAGACAAAGGAGTTCAAGGAGAGGCAAGGCCTCAACAGGCGGAGGGGTGCCATGCGAAGACGTGTACACCAGGTCAACGGTCACAAGTTTATGGCTACCATCCTTCGTCAGCCCACCTTCTGCTCTCACTGCCGCGAGTTTATTTGGTGAGTCCTTTGGGGACTACTACTACTGATTTGAAGGATTGTATTCCCTTTAAATTATGGCTCTATTTTTTTTTAAAGAGACTTGCAGGTGTATCACAATTTGAATAAGGTCTTTTAGTATTATAAGAGAAATACATATGATCCTATATATTGTCACGAAGTTGGTTTTATATAAATCAAATTTAAAGCAAATGTCTTTATTATTAAATATGTAAATACTTTTATGTTTAATGTTATATAAGGAAGATATGTAAATTCTGTAACTGATTTTTCATTTTCTTGTTTCTAGTTTTGTTGTGAGGGAAATATCACTCACAAATTGTATCAATTGATTAATAAAATTTTCATTTAAACTGTGACAATTGGTGGAGACGCCGGGTAAAGCCTTGAAATAATAAAAATGGCTAAATTAAATTTGAGGAGACTCTCTTCAGGAAACTCCGGTTGGCCACCCAGACCTATCTCCAGGTGAGGCAAACCCTCCTGGATCTCTACCCGGAATCCAACAAGGTGTCCTTCGCCAAGTACTTCGCCCAGAAGCTTGCTAGGCAGGCAAGCCTGGAGGAGTACTACCGAGGGAAGACAGTGCTGGGCACACAACTGGGTCTCCCACAGGAGGTAATCCTCGAGACGCTGACGGAGGGATTGCCGCTCTCCGACCAGCGCCTGCACCGCCGTTGAACTGCAAATTCTGCGTAGCCCATCATTAGCTCTATGAGTGCCGCAACAAACAGGCTCTACACGCGAGCACGCGGGCAGTGCGCCCCGCCCAACATCCACCACAAGCCCAAGCCAGACAAGCCGCCCGAGACGCCCCAGCCTTTCGCCAACCAGGTAGGAAGGCACTGACTTTTGGTCAGCCAGCTGACGATTAAACTGTTCATCACCCATGAGCTCTCACACCCTTTCATAATTGACACAGGCGCAAGTTTGAACATAGTGCCCCATAACCTCTATAAAAAGTTTAAAAATAACCTCCCTCAATTGCAACTTAAAAAGCAGCCCATTGACCTACAGGCCATAAACGGTCCTGTACCGACCTTAGGTCAAATAACCCTCCCCCTGACAATAGGTAAAATAACCAAAAACGAGAATTTCCATGTGGTGGAAGCACCTCTACCATTTGTGATTCTTGGTGTAAATACCCTCCGCAAATTTAAAATTACAATAGATTTTAACCAATGCACTATGCTCCAACTCGCCGCCCCATTGCACCCTACCACCTACCATTTTGCTCATATACCAAATGAATGCGCCTATTGGGAATGCCAAGCGGAGTCACAAAGAGCTCACATGGCACACAAGCCTTCCACACACGGCATCCAATGCGCGCATCCATTGGTCAAAAACCATTTGCCACCATGCCAATCTAGATCATGTCACGCGCACGCACACCAATTTTTCACCAGGGCCAATTGCCCTTATTATACGCCCTCAATACACAAGGCCACAATGGCCCAAACTTACAACAAAAATGCCCAAACAGGGTCCATCCAAAAGGACAACCCTCACATTAGGTACACATTAGGGTCCAGGACCCTCCAGTGTCGAGGTTTCTTTCCATCATCTCCCATCATCATCTTGTAATATATATGTTTTCATATATGTATATATTTTCCTTCTCTCTTTCTTTATGTAATATATTTTCTCTCTCTACTTCTTTGTTTGAAAATGTGTAAAATTGTCTAGATGACAATAAATATTTTTTAATTGTCAAAAAATTGTCATTAGGTACACACATCACCACACCACTATCACACGCATAAACATCACAAGCGCGACATTCACACAAAAAAGCAACAGAAACACCTCACAGACACATACACAATCACTGCTGGTACCACCACACCACAAACACGAAACATAGAAACCATTCACGCCATTCAACCACCACACAAT
Organism: Cordylochernes scorpioides; assembly: GCA_030710605.1. Lineage (NCBI taxonomy): Eukaryota > Metazoa > Arthropoda > Arachnida > Pseudoscorpiones > Chernetidae > Cordylochernes > Cordylochernes scorpioides. Next base: position 32,993,160 of record CP092870.1, read on the forward strand.
CGCAAAACATTGCGATCCTCCTTTGGCACTGTGAAGGCTTATAACAAGTTCATTCCAGACTACGCCCGCTTGCGGACGCCACTTAACAACCTTCTCAAAAAGGATGTCATGTGGGTCTGGGATGACAAATGCCAGAAAGCGTTCACTAGCCTGAAGGAAAGCCTCACCACACACCCCATCTTGCACCTTTATCAGGAAGTCTGCCATGCCAGGTGTACTGTGACGCCTCAACATTCGGCATAGCAGGCATCCTCAAACAGGAAAGAACAGGAAACATGGAAAGACCTACCCAGTCCAATACCTCAGCTGCACCCTTCGTTCACACGAACGGAATTACTCCATCTCTGAATTAGAATGCCTAGCAATCTTTTAGAGTGTGGATAAATTCCGCGTCTATTTGATGGGCAGAAAATTTACCATATTTTCTGACCATCACGCATTGCAATGGCTGAAAACGATCAAAAACCCGTCAGGCTGATTATTCCGATGGAGCTTACGGCTGTATATATATATTGCGTATGATATTGTTTTTTACAGCACAATACAACAATGTTGGCAAGTTTCTCTAGAGTGGAATGTCGAGGTGACGAGTAAAGACCAGGATATCCTAAAGGATATTACGGCTGTAGAGCTACGAGTATGAGGTTCGTTACATAAAGGGAGCACAACAATATGAAGCGGACCTCCTATCTCGTAACCCGTTCTGTGGCTTCTTAGACGCCCCCCTCATTAAGAGCCATCAGTCTTCCCCATCTGGAGATTCTAAACTGACCATTGATCACAACGGACTTCATACCATTTCCCGCAAAACTGTAACCAAAATAAGAATCCCAAAAACACTCGCCAACGAACTACTTCAATCAGTACATACCTGTTAGAGGTGATCATCTTTTCATTAAATGTAACATACTTTAATATTTGTAAATTATATTGTTTAAATAATTTGTATTTTTAAATTTAATTATAAAAAAAATGTAAATTTATATATGTAAATTCTTGTGCAAAATTAATCAATAATAGAGGATTTGCATATGTCTAGTTAGCTAAAAAAAGAAAAGTGTAGTTTTTTGTTTGGGCAGAGAAGCTAGATGCTCTCAGGTTAGTTTTTCTCTTATTGTAAATATGTTTATATAATTTCTTAAGAGTCTCTACTTTTACTTTATTGTTATAATAAATATAATTTCTTCATAGGGGTATATTTATTTTTTCCTCTCTAAGGGCTTCAAGCATTAAAAGAAAATATTATTAAAAAAGGTACCATCCATATCCTCCTTGCACCCAACATAGGTTATGGGCCTACTTGCAAGCTTTTAGCTGAATAATATAGCTATTTAAGAAAAAAATTGGCTAAGCTTTTGTTGCCGTATTAAAAGTTAAAAATGAATGATTCAAATCCTAAGCTGAATGCTTTTAACTATAATATTTGGAAAGTGGATATGAAGGTCTTTCTAATCGATAGAGGAAGCTGGGATTTTATCATAGAAGATGAACATGATCTTCCAGCTGAGGCAACAGCCAAAGATATAAGGGAATTCAAATGGAGGAAGGATAGGGCTTTCACTACAATTTACCAAGGAGTAGAAAGAAAATACCAAACGTTGATTGCCAATGCTGCTGATGGAAAAGAAGCTTGGAATATATTAAAGCAGAATTTTGAGCCAAATTCAAAGGCCAGACTGGCTGGATTGATTGACCAATTTTATGAACTGAAATTTGCTCCTGATGAAGAAACTATTGGAATATTTATAAAAAGAGTCCAAGAGAAAAAACAACTGATTAAAGAAGCTGGATTTGATCTACATGAAGTACTTGTGTGTTCTCAGTTGATAAGGAAATTACCTCAAGATTATAATGGCATTGTCCAAGTTCTATACAGACTAGAAGAAAAACACTTTAATGTTGAAAACATTGAAGCCCATTTAATAAATGAATCGGGAAGAGTTCAGCAAAAGAAAAAAGATGATGGACTTTATATTGTGGCAAACGCTTATCAAACAAAAACTCCCAGGATGTACCAAGGAAATAAAAAGAAAAATTATTTTTCTGCAAAAGCACAGTATAGCAGTGGAAGCATGCTGGAGCCAACTGCATCCAAGAACAGCAAGAACCCATGATATGAGGAATTGCTCCTTCTGTGGGAAAACTGGCCATCTTTTAAAAGACTGTTTTCTTAGAAACAAAAACTCTCAATGGCAACACTACAGAAAGGATCAGAACTACAAGGGAAAATCTTCTGCATTTCATTCAGAAATTCTAAGCTTTCACCACATTTGTGAAAGAGCAAGTGATCCAACTAGTGAATGGGGAGAATGGCTGATAGACAGCGCAGCTACATCTCATTTTTGCAAAGAAAAGGATTGGTTTGTGAACTACCAGGATATCCCCCCGATGGACGCTTTGATTGGAGATGTCGACTGCAAGTCAACAATCTTAGGTAAGGGAGATATCAACTTTGTTTTAAGAGACATAAATAACACATTTGTAGAGGTAACTCTACTTAATGTTTTATATGCACCAAACATGAGAAGGAATCTCATTAGTGGATCATGCATAGACATAGCAGGAAATAAGATTATATGGAAAAATGGTAAAATTACAATCTTTAAAAATAATGGGGAATATTTATTTACAGCAAGACGAGTAGATAAATTATATATTGTAAATGGATACCCTAATAAAGCCAAAGCTCAAAATTATTCAGTTTCCTTTAACTCAAATCTTCATTTTTTCCATAAGAGATTTTGTCATATTAACTCAGAAATACTGAATTCTTTGAGTAAAAAGAATACTGTCAAAGGATTAGAAAAAGTTAAGGGTAATCCAACCACATGTGATATATGTAAAGTAGCTAAGATCACCAGATCATCATTTAAATTTAGCTATACAATTCTGACTAGAAAACCTTTAGAAAAAGTGCATATGGATATCTGGGGTCCTGCACCAGTGAGATCACTTGGTGGCAGTATCATAGATGACTACTCTAGAAAGGTTAATATTTATTTCCTAAAAGAAAAGTCAGAAGTTTTAAACTATTTTAAGCAATACTTGCATGAGTCTGAGAGAGCATTAAATGCCTAATTAAAATGTATTAGGACAGATAATGGATTAGAATTCTGTAACAAAGAATTTGAAAATTTTCTAGTAAATTTGGGTATTAAAATAGAAAGAACATCAACTTATAGTCCTGAACAAAATGGAATTGCTGAAAGGTTTAATCGAACTGCTATTGAAGGTGTTCAAGCAATGCTTTTAGATAGCGAGTTACAACCCAGATTCTGGGCAGAAGCCCTAAATACCTTTGTATATACTAAAAATAGATGTGAACATGCTCTAACAAAAGGAGTAAGTCCAATGGAATTATGGTTAGTACATAAACCATCTGTAAGACATTTAAAAAGTTTTGGCTCATTAGCTTATGTACATGTCCCTAAAATAAAAAGAAATAAGTTACAACCTAAGGCCAATTCAGGCATAATGGTAGGTTATGCAACCAAAACAAAAGGTTATAGAATCTGGTTACCAGCAGATAGAAAAGTAATAGAATCCATTCATGTGTGTGTATATATTGATGAGGCTAAGAAAGGTGTAGATACTTTATTTGGTACTGCTTCTAGAGTACAATATGTTTTTTATCCACAGGATGATAATTACCCTTATGAAAATAATGATAGTGATAACCATAATTTACATACACTTACCCCAATAGACATAACTAAATGGAAAAGACTAGAAGTACCTAGAAAGACAGGACCACGAGTAGATGTATACTATTATCCACCTTCTAGTGATCAAAAATTAAGATCATTTAATGATGTACAAAAATATTGCGAAACACAAAAGCTTGAATTTAATTCTGAAATGTTTTCATTTAGACCACAAAAAACAGATATAAACGAGGAAAATGAAGTTAAAATAGAAACAAATTGTTTAGAAGATGATTTGTACGAAAGTATTTTCCATGAGGAAATCTATAATGTAGAACTTCCAAAAAACTTTAATGATGTACAACAATCACAGGAAAAAAGGAATTGGATTAGAGCAATGGAGGATGAACTTAAGGTGATTAAAGATAGGAAAGTATGAAAATTAGTAGATCCCCCACCTCAAGGTGTTAAAATATTAGGCAATAAATGGATATATAGCGTAAAAAGGGATGATAAAAATAATATAAAAAGATATAAAGCTAGGCTTGTGGCACAAGGTTATAGACAGAAATATGGAATAGATTACACTGACATTTTTCACCAGTTGTAAATTTTTCAATAATTAGATTCCTGTTTGTAATCTTAGTATCTTTGCTAAGATGGAAGCATGTCCAGTTAGATGTTAAATCTGCCTATCTTTATGGAAATTTGAAGGAAAAAATTTACATGCAACAACCTGATGGATTCAAAATGAAAGGTAGTGAAGATAAAGTTTGTCTTTTAGAAAAGACTATGGGTTACATCAGAGTGGAAGAGAATGGAATAAAGAATTGGATTCAATTTTGAATTCAATAGGATTTGAGACCATTAAATGGTGCAACTGTGTATACAAAATGAATAATAGTGTTATCTTGATAGTATATGTTGATGATATCTTGTTATTCGGAATAGAAACCTCTGTAATTGGAAAAACTATTCAAATTATTAAAGAAAAATTAGATATAAAGGAATTAGGAATGGTCAAATATCTGTTAGAAGTTAACTTTGAAACTACAGACAAGGGCATATACTTACATCAAGAAACATATATAAACAGACTTATAACTAGTTTTACAGATCTACCTAAGACATTGGTAAATTTACCTTTTAAAACAGGGTGCTGGTTACCACCAAAAATAAGGAAGATGAAATTATTGAGACTGAGCTCATGAGAAAATACCCAAATAGATCAATAATAGGTTGTTTATCTTTCCTTGCAGACAGAAGCCAACCAGATATTTCTTTTTCAGTAAACACATTGGCTCAATTCTGTAATGGATACACATATCAACTTTGGAAAATCGTAGATTTAATGAATTATGTCTCTAGGACAAAACATTATAAAATAAACCTATCAAATGTTAATAGAGGCATCTTAAATGCATATTCTGATGCAAACTGGGGAAGTCTTTTGACCAATAGACACTCTACAAGTGGATACATACTATATCTAGATGATACCCCATTTACATGGAAATCGAGAAAACAAAAGTGTATTGCATTAAGTTCTATGGAATCCGAATTTATAGCCTTAACTGAAAGTGTAAAAGAAACAATATGGTATTTTAATATATTAAAAGAAATAGACGTACTACCTAATGTGGGAAAACCTATTCAATTTTGTGACAATCAGTCAGCTATATATTTCTGTAAGAATAGTGTAGAAAATATAAAAACCAAGCATATTGATATAAGACTACAATTCATTCGAAAACTTGTTGAAGAAGAATTCACTTTGAAATGTATTAATAGTAATTTAAACTTAGCTGACTTCCCCTATCTAAACCTTTATCTAAAGAGAAACTGTTTTGGAGATGAACTATCTACAAATTAATTCAAGACTCATCTTCAGACAAGACTGGACCCGAAGCAGGAGGGAGTATGAAGTCCACTACTTGTACAAGTCGACAAGGGACTCTGCATCATCTGTAAATTCCTTCACTGTGTTGTCCTGTTTATCTCATTCTATCTCATTATACTTTTGTGTAAATATAGCTATGATGTTGTAAATCATGAGAAATGATGATCATGGGGCCGATTGTTAGAGGTGATCATCTTTTCATTAAATGTAAGATACTTTAATATATATTTGTAAATTATATTGTTTAAATAATTTGTATTTTTAAATTTAATTATAAAAAAATTGTAAATTTATATATGTAAATTCTTGTGCAAAATTAATCAATAATAGAGGATTTGCATATGTCTAGTTAGCTAAAAAAAGAAAAGTAGTTTTTTGTTTGGGCAGAGAAGCTAGATGCTCTCAGGTTAGTTTTTCTCTTATTGTAAATATGTTTATATAATTTCTTAAAAGTCTCTACTTTAACTTTATTGTTAAAATAAATATAATTTCTTCATAGGGATATATTTGTTTTTTCCTCTCTAAGGGCTTCAAGCATTAAAAGAAAATATTAAAAAAGGTACCATCCATATCCTTCTTGCACCCAACAACATCCACTACAACCACCCAGGCATCTCACAGATGACGAGACTCATAGAGCTCCTGCATTAACTTCGTCGAGATTTAGGAGCTTCCTGCTTAACAGGAGTATCCATCCGTTACTCACCACCAGCAATAACCCACAAGCCAACGGTCTATGTTAACACCTAAACGCCACCCTTACAGGAAAACTTAGGCTACTCCATTCGGAGAATCCTAAGGTCGCATGGACCAAGTTGGTCAAACAAGTTACCACTATATACAATAATACCCCCCACTCTATCACCGGTTTTCAGCCCATCTACCTGATGTTTGGCGTTCTACCCCCGGGACTTTCCGACCACACCACACCTTACCCCAACATCGACAGAGCCAGGAAGATCGCACACACGAGAACTCAAAACAAACACCTACGAGACAAAAACGTTTATGACCAACGACATTCAAAACCACACTTTGAGGTAGGCGACCTGGTGTTGGTTAAAATATATCACCACCCCAACACAGGGAAACTTGCCCCATATTTCACAGGACCATACACCATATTAGAGATCATCTCCCCAAATGTGGTCCGTATCGATAGACCCAACCAACCTCTCCAAAGAGATACCGATACAGTCCATGTAAACAAACTTAAACTATACACAATATATCCAGTACATAACACCACATATACAATAATACCCCCCACTCTATCACCGGTTTTCAGCCCATCTACCTGATGTTTGGCGTTCTACCCCCGGGACTTTCCGACTACACCACACCTTACCCCGACAGCGACAGACCCAGGAAGATCGCACACACGAGAACTCAAAACAAACACCTACGAGACAAAAACGTTTATGACCAACGACATTCAAAACCACACATTGAGGTAGGCGACCTGGTGTTGGTTAAAATATATCACCACCCCAACACAGGGAAACTTGCCCCATATTTCACAGGACCATACACCATATTAGAGATCATCTCCCCAAATGTGGTCCGTATCGATAGACCCAACCAACCTCTCCAAAGAGATACCGATACAGTCCATGTAAACAAACTTAAACTATACACAATATATCCAGTACATAACACCACCCATAGCAAAAAAAACACCATCTACGACATAAGAATAATTACACGTTCCCATTCATACACCTTACCCCTGACATTTTTCCAACAGAGCCACTGACAATCAAACTAACGTACAGCAGCCCTTTCATTCATTTAGATCCCACCATTTTCACCATAACCCAATTTACACCAATCACCAATAACAATATACACGACATCGCCTCTCCACAGATAGATCCAATTATAACTAACCCGCCATCCAGTCCGCCACAACAAATCGTATTACAACATGACCCACAGAGAACTCCACTCATGGAGAACATACTGGAAAACATGTGCAGATTCCCCATATTCCACTTAATACTTTTTATCTGCCTTCTGACTATGCCATACTCCCTCGCCCCATTTACCATAGTAATCTACCTTGGACTATATGCCTAACAGCCCCAAATGCTTTACCAATTACAGGAAGCCATCTTCCATATAGGTAGTGCCTTCCATACATTTCTAACTCTCGTCCTGGACACCCTGGGAGAAAACTTCCAGCGGACATTTAGATCGTCCCAGATCAATCATGGGAGGGGGAGTCAGAACTAATTTAGGAAATCCCCCGCATGGGTCCCTCGCTTCCGGTCAGAGATGACGCCCGTCGATCGAGGTCACCTCTTGGCCTCCCGACTTAAAAAACGTTCGCCATCTTGGCTGTCACCGAATGTCGTCCACACCATCCCCACAGCTTGGAAATCCCAAGTTTCACAATGAGTTGACATCTCGATTTTTTTTTTACAAAAACCACTCACAAATTCAAAATTTAATTCTCAAAACACCACCATTCAAATGAATTAAAAATATCGATTCTTTTCCCGACACTCCCAAACAACTTATTACATTTTACCCACATAAGACACGCATCCAACACTCACGACCAATACGAAAACTCAGATCTAAAGGCCAAATACGAACAAGAACACGCACATTACCACTTCAAAGATAGGATAAAAGAAAAAAAGTAAAGCCCCCCCCCCCCTTCGAGCTTACATTTCTCCGAAAGGAAGGAACGACCACTTAAAAGGGTCGAGGACTCTCTTCGAACCCTGTATTAAAAGATTCGATTCCAGTCACGACCTCCCGATAACGAAGTGGATATCGGGCGAGCATAACTTAAGTGCCCTAGGGGACAGCATAAAAACCCCTAGAATGCATTAGGCTCGGGACAAATTAATACAAAACACTCGGCCTTGAGATCTTTAAAGACACTACAACCCCAAAAACATTACAACAAATACAAATACAACCTTAGGGTTAATTAGATTCCCGTGTCTCCTGTACACATAATATAAACGCAATTTTGGGAAGGATCATGTTTCCACCCACAAAATTCGCACAAGAGAAAAAATCTAAAAGATAATCAAACTTTGACAACCAAAGGACAGTTCTCAAACTACGACAGGCTCGCCCCACGAGTGATATAATTAAAGAGGAAGTGCCCTTGATGTAGCTTTCCATACCACGAGTTGAATAATTGTATAGGCATCATCATTTTATTTTTTTTCTTCCTTCTACTCAACAATTATTTCACCAGCACAATTCGCTCTCACCCTTTTTATTTCACCTATGATACTTGTATATAACCTCACAGTGCTTCCTAATTAATTTTTCCTCACAAAATTACTTTTCTCTCACAGAATTCAATTCAGGCTACCCCTTTTTGAATTCTTCACATGTAGGGGACGCATCTGTGATAATTTGTATATAGCAATATGTAACCCCACAATCTATGCAATGTATCGTCAAAAGAATTAATAAAAGTTAGGCTTCGCGAAAAAGGGAATAACAATTTACAGGATTGCATCATCCAGGAAGTAAAGGTCACTGCCCAGGACCCATAAAACTAAAGTTCAAAGACCTTCTTCTTCCTGGAAGATTGCAATCATGGCGACAATGGAGGTACTAAGCCAATCACAGTTAAGCATGACAAATCAACAACCAATCACCTTTAAGCATGACCAACTGGTAGCGAATCAGAAGCAAGCACGTGGAAAGATCTCCACCAATGAGAAGCAGAGAGAGTTAATGATGATGATCTCGGACAAGAAATAAGGGAAGGTAGGGAACCGGGCTAGAAGCAAGGTGTGCTCGACTTAGGCTCCAACCAAGGTAGTGTCCTCTCGATCATGTGAAAGGCAAAGTACCTCCTCCAGTCTCATCACTTTCTCCCTTTCGCAAAGTCTATTTTCTATCCCATCCAGGTGTGCTCGTATTTCCCCTGTGAAAAACCACCATTCGACCAAGACTGCGCCACCAATCACCAATTCAACATAATTCGACATAGGATTCTCACCACAATTCACCAGGATTCAACCAGATCTCATAGTAAGTTCGACAACTCATCCCGAATATTACAGTGAGTCGACAGGATCTAATCGAATTATTATATATATATATATATATAAATATCTAGAGATATACTACATGATCTTAGCCAAAAGGCAGAGAAACATATTTTATATATAGTGATGACCTGGCTTCGTGTGTCTTCTGCTCGAGAGAATGTTTCGCCGGTAGAATTTTGTTTCTGACTACTAAAAATTATTCTAATTCTGATTATGAATGGGATGATGTTACAGAAGATTATAGAGATCCACAAAACGTATCATTATCCACTTCACCCCAAAATTTTGAGCATGTTTCAGCTCATGGATCGCGATTTCAAAACAAAAAATTAGCGGCATTGTTTGTTTTGATTTACATTCTATTTTTGCTGTATGTTGTATAAATTTTTACACATTTTACTTTTATTTAACCCTTAACTGGACAGGTTGGGTAGATTCTGCCCATGCATAAATTTAATATAGGAAAAAAATGTTTTTTGTTTACCTAGAGCTACCAGCTTTCATGTATTCTAATTTTACAGTGATACAAACATTTCCATCCATCGTTTATAAATTTCAGTTTTGGGAGGGGGGTTAAATTTGCATGTGTGGGCGGATTCCGCCCAGCCCGTCCAGAAGCGTGAGAATTTTTCGTGTCAGTGTTAGCTCGTGGCTCATAGTTGAGTCTCTATCTTCCGCTATTTTTAGCTTCCTTTTATAAAATAACACTTCTTTCTTTGGATAAGTAGAATAATCAATCAAGTCAACAGAGAGAACTATCCCTGCCAACCCAAAATATATATCTTTTAGAGATTAGTCGACCACACTTTGTAAGAAATATTCCAGCAGACAATTGATTCACTTCAGTAGAATTAGTTGATAAGTTTAAAGAACATGGCCTTACATATTTAGGAATGATGAGAAAGAACAAACCTTAGATTCACCACAATTTCAACCGCACCCTAATAGAGAATCAGGGACCTCTTTTTTTTGGTTTCTCTGGAACAACCACTTTAGTCCCCTATGTTCCAGAAAAAAAAAGAAAAAAGAAAATCAGTAATCAGATTGATAAAAAAGGTAAAAAAGAAAGGAGTCATTTTATTGTTGATCTTAGGAGAGCATTGACTGATGAACACCTGGCCACACATAATCTCAATTCTCTCCCACTGCAATTACAGGCGACAATTCAAGAAGAATGATGGTTCAAGTTAACCAAGTGAATCTACGATGCCACAACAATCTGATACTCCAAAAAGTTGCTACAAATGTCCATCAAAAAGCGCAGTAAACAATAAAAACCCTTTGCTCTGTATGTCAACTAAGCGTTTGCAATAATCTTTCTTTATAATTTGTGAAAACTGTAAATAGATTATATTAAGAATTTTTAAAAGTCAAAATCTGTATATTAACTATATATTAATTAAATATTTTTTTAAATATTGATTTCAATCATTTTTTAGCGCTCATTTCATAAAGATACATAAGTGAGTTGAATCTACCCAACCCATCCAGTTACGGAAGAAAAATTCACCTGTCCAGTTAAGGGTTAATAGAAGAACTTTGCATTCTACAATTTTTAAATAGAAAAAAAAAAATACAAATGGGTTCCAAAATAAAGAAAAGAAACAAAGAATGGCGTTCTAAAAAACATTGGCAGCATGCACTTTTAGAAGTGTTATATATCAAGTTTAACCTAGGCTAAAAAATAATTACAAATAATTTTAAAGCCAGAAATGGTTTGAATAACAGGTTAAAAACAAAACTTAATCTATACTTCAGAAGAATATGTGGAAACTGGAATTGGAAGAAAATAAAAAGAAAAAAAAAAACAGTGCCCCGAGGCTTTCAAAACAAATTTTCAACATGATTTTTAGTAGCTGGACTTCCATAAGTGTACAATGTAATGTTTTTCATCACATTAAACACTTATTATAGAAAATAAAGAAAACATTTCATGAGATCACTGCTGAAAGCAGTCAAACTAGCTTAAAGTTGCCTCAGTAGAAATAGATGAAGTTTTATTTCCACAACGTATCACTGCATCCTCCATTTACTTCATTCAATTTGGTGTTTGTTGCAGGGGCCTTGGGAAGCAGGGTTATCAGTGCCAAGGTAAGTGCCTCACCTCACCAAATTATAATTTCTTTTTAACATCATTAAAAGTTACCTAAAGTAAAGCCTCACTGAAATGAACTGCAGATATAGCTAACCTTCCTTTCTAGTGAATCTAAAATAAACCCTACTCTTTTATTTTTAACCATGGCCATAGTGAAGTTTAGTTCCATGCTGGTTCAGTGAGGTTTTACTGAATCAAAGCACTTTATTAGTTTTCCAAGTCTGTTTCATTGAAATCATTCCTTACTGCAGTGGTGACACCACCATCAAACTGTTCGACCCTAAACTTATCTACAAAGGATGGCTGCTGCACTGCCACAAATTTTATTAGTAACACACTTTGCTTGCTTGGGGGAATGGTGGAGGCTAAACAAAGTTCAACTAAAAAAATATTTATATATATGTAGTAATGTATGGTTGTTGTATCTTGTTGGATGAATGTAGTGTGGCATGTTGGTTGCAGTCGTGGTGGCCACAATGATTAGAGTGGTTTCAGGCGTGATTGGAATTACACAAAAGGACGAGGCATGTTGGATGGCACCATAGAGATGGCGAGCGAGTGAGTTTAGCCGACACTGGTCAGGGGAGCTCTGTCATTCCTGTCTCAAAGCGGACTAATCTGTTTGCGTAAGAAGGGGGCATACCCGACTTGTTTTTCGGACCCTTTTCCTGCGTCGACTGTCACTCACTCGAAATTTTATCTGTCACTTTGGCAATTACATTATAACTACAATACATGGAGACATAGATATACAGTAAAACCCCTCTATAGTGAACCCCAATGGGACAGAGCTTTTGGTTCACTATAGCCACGGTTTGGCTATTTTTTTTTACGTTTCAAAATTTTTTGACCGTATAATTAAAGGACAGCCATACACTCAAGAAGAGGCTTCCTCTTAATAGTGGTCACTTTGTTTTAATTCCCTTAATTGACCAATTTCCTTACATTAATACTGAATAATAATAGAAATCATTAGATGATAGGTTCTTCTTATCATTAACATACATGTACCTCTATGTCTAATTTAAAAATCAAGACAAATCCTAGGCAAAGTTTTATTAAATATATATTCAAAGATATAAAATGATTTTAAAACATCATTATCACATTATATAATACATTGTTTACTTGAAAAATGGCTCTAACACCTTGTTGCTTCAAAGCATTCTTCAAGCATTGCACCATTCAAATAAAGTTAGTGTTTTTCTTCCATTTCATTTTCCCACATATTCTTCTAGGTCTAGATTTCGTTTTTTTTAACCTGTCATGCAAAACATTGCTGACTTTAAAATCACCATAGTTAATGGTATAAAAATAGTTTTTGTTTCATCACGGGATAATTTATTTGGATTTTTTTTAGCCCTAAAACGTACGATCGCAATCGCTGCAAAAGTTGAGGTTGATTCCTCTTTGTAACAATTTTTAATAGCTTTATATTTTATCTTTTATAATAGAAAAGTCATATTCTCTTATTTCAATATGTTCTTAACATTTTGCCTGTGTTGTTTCAGTTTGAAAAGTTCTGAAAATGGCCTCTTTTTTTTTTTTAAGAAATAACGCTTTTGTTTTTAAAATGCCTTTGTTTTCTTCATTTTGGAAGCTATTTGTATTTTATATTTCAAATTTAATGGATGCAAATATATTCTATTTAATAAAAAGTATAATGTGTTGAAATTTATACAACATACAGCAAAAATAAAGTGCAAAATTCAAAACAAACAATGCCGCTAAATTTATTGTTTTGAAATCGCGATCCGCGAGCTGAAACATGCCCTAAATTTGGTTGTTTTAATTTTTATTTTAAATTAAAATTCTAAGTTCGTTATAAGCATAGTATTTTAAATATATTTTATTATAGATTATATATGTCTGTTTTTGCACTGAAATCCTATTCAGGATATATTCCAGATGGTCTATTTAAAAAAAAAATGCATGTCTTTCTTCCTCTGGAATGTGTTTTGAATAACTATTGTATTAAAGACATCCACTGCTGCTGCAGGTGTTATTGATTTTGTGTTTAAATCTTTTTTAATAATATGGAAATGGAATATTGAAATAAAATGTTATCTTAATCATTGTGGCTACATTTCATGAAGATTATTTATTTGAAAGGAAATTATTTGTAAATTGTAAAATAACTTGAATATTTAAATGCTGAAATTTAAAAAGAAAATAATATTATTAATTAGCGCGCGATTCCTAAATTCCCGCGTAAAAAAAATAATAATAACACTCGCGCCATTGCGCAACGGCACTGCAAAGTGAAACTTAAACTAGCAGAAATCGAAAGTGCGCATGCGCGATCCTATCGGCACCCGCCGTCGTCGCCGCTTGCCGCCGGCGTAATACCCTTTAGCGGTAAAGTTGTATGTAAAAAACATTCAACTGTCGAAATTCGAATTTTAAAATGGTCGAACTATCGGAACTGTCGTATTATCGATACTGTCGAATTACGGTTTGTTATTTGATAGGCCGGAGGTCGGGACATCAGAATATGGTCAAATTAAGGTAGAGTGTCGAATTTGCGTGTGTCGAATTAACGAGGTTATACTGTATACAGTAAAACCCCTCTATAGTGAACCCCAATGGGACAGGGCTTTTGGTTCACTATAGCCACGGTTTGACCATTTTTTAAACTTTTCTAAATTTTTAGACCATATAATTAAAAAACAGCCATACAAACAGGAAAAGGCAGCCACTTAATAATGGTTACTTTGTTTTAATTCCCTAAATTGACCTATTTCTTTACAGTAATGCTGAATATCAAGTCATTTTTGATAATAGGTTCTTCTTATCATTAGCATACATGTTTATATATAAACCTATGTATTATTTAAAAATTAAGCCAAATCCCATAGGCAAAACATTATTAATTATATATTTAAAAGGTATAAGAGTATTATTAGAGTATAGAACTATATTTATTTGAAAAAATGCCTCTAAAACCTTGTTGTTTGAAAGTGAAAAGGGAAATTTGAAAATAAGAATTGTCTTAAAATATTGTTATTTCCATCAAAGGAATAAAGCTCAGTGTATTCTGAATCAATTGAGGATGAATCAAAAGTATCCAATTCAGAAAAATCAGACGCGAAACATGTTGATACGATAGCGCGATCTGTAAAAAATGCCAATTTGCAAACACAAAATCGGTGGTAAAACGGCCGGCCAGGGAGAATATCCGCGAACCCTGAATGAGTCATATACCTAACAAGAATTCCATTCTAAAAAAGAACTGTAAAGGTAGGTTTTTGAGAATTTATAAGTCGATTTGTTTGTGGCTCATGAGACACGGGGAACTTTGGGGAACTGTTTTTTTTTTTCTTCTTCTTCCAATTCCAGTTTCTACATATTATTCTGAAGTGTATATTAACTTTTATTTTTAACCTGCTATTCAAACCATTTCTGGCTTTAAAATTATTTGGAATTATTTTTTAGTCTAGGTTAAACTTGATATAGAACGCTTCTATAAAGGCATGATGCCACTATTTTTTTTTTTTAGAACGCCACTCTTTGTTACTTTTCTTTTTTTTTGAAAGCCATTTGTATTTTTCTTCTATTTCAAAATTGTCGAATGCAAAGATATTCTAATAAATAAAATTATAATGTGTAAAAATTTATACAACATACAGCAAAAATAGAATGGAAATGAAAACAAAAGATGCCGCTAATTTTTTGTTTTGAAATTGCGATCCATGAGCTGAAACATGCTCAAAATTTTGTTGTCTTATTTTTTTAATCACAATTTTTAGTTCGTTATAAGCATAGTATTTTTAATAGATTTTATCATTTTGGGACCAAAAATAGGTTCGTTAAAGGGGTAGTTCGTTATTTTAAAAATCGCAAAGTTCATTATAACGATGGTATTTTCAATGGAATGGAATTGGGAATCGCTGTGGGTTCGTTATAAGGGAAGGTTCGCTATATCCAGGTTTCATATTAGCGGGGTTTTACTGTATATAATATTACTAGCGGGTGTACCCGGCTCCGCCCGGGTTTTACTCGAGGGAATGTTTGTAGTCTAGTATGTTGATATAATAAATCTATCTGAATATTAGGAAAGGTCAGGTAATTTTTTTGTAGGGTGATGCTCTGAAAAAGAACGCTATACCACTTTATCACTACACAAATTGGCGAGTCAAAAATAAGCAACCTAAACAATCCATTAGCTTTGCAAGATAAGAAAAGAAATAGAGAAATGCATGCAAAATTCTCAACGCAAATCAAAATCTTTAATCCTCAGAAGTAATGTATATTAGGTAGGATGAGGTTTATTTTGTTTCTATTACATTACATCATCTTTAAATCTCAAAGCAGAGCAAAACTGGCATACCCGAGACATTTGGCCTATATCGACAGATGAATCAGCTTTATAATCAATATGGGCATTATACTGCAAACCTCAAAACGGCTTATGAGTCCAAAGCTGAATACGCTGAACAGGAACTTGCATAGTTTGTGTAGCTGCGATGCGGGCTTCAGAATACCTAAGACGGCGAAGCGCACGACGCGTCTCACTTTGAAGTGGTGTCTCAATAGCTCTAGCATTCCTATATCTCCTGGAAGCAGCCGTATTCCTACCAAGTAAATGTCGGCTGTGGCGAGGCATATTCTGAAAAAAAAAATTAGATTGAGATTAATAACAAAAGCTTCAAAACCAGCAATTTCTAAACAAAGCATAAAAATTTCCTGTCTTTTTGAGGTAAAAATCAAAATTTTTAAATTTTTTATTCAAAATAACCTTCAGATATGTTAAAAAGATTTTAAAAAACTAAAATCATAATATTATATTACCAAAAAATTAATGTACAAAACCAGTTATCATTAAAAAGCTTCAAAAATAGACCAACCGCTGGATACGGCAATGAAAAAGCATGCTTTTTTTTAGGTAAAAAATAGAAATAATTTTCTAAAATACAAAATACAACCCCTATATGTTAAAAAAAACTATAAATAATCTAAATATAAAATATTTAATCAAATAAATTAAAATATCTTTAAAAAAATTTTGAAAAAGGACTTCAAAAAGACAAATAAATGAATCCGTAAAAGAAATCCTTTGCTTATTTAAAAATATAAATAACCTATTTTTTAGATACAACCCATATATGTAGAAAATATAATAAATAAACTGTATGGCATATTCTGAAAAAAAAATTTGATTGAGATTAATAACAAAAGCTTCAAAACCAGCAATTTCTAAACAAAGCATAAAAATTTCCTGTCTTTTTGAGGTAAAAATCAAAATTTTTAAATTTTTCATTCAAAATAACCTTCAGATATGTTAAAAAGATTTTAAAAAACTAAAATCATAATATTATATATTACCAAAAAATTAATGTACAAAACCAGTTATCATTAAAAAGCTTCAAAAATAGACCAACCGCTGGATACGGCAATGAAAAAGCATGCTTTTTTGAGGTAAAAAATAGAAATAATTTTCTAAAAATACAAAATACAACCCCTATATGTTAAAAAAACTATAAATAATCTAAATATAAAATATTTAATCAAATAAATTAAAATATCTTAAAAAAAATTTGAAAAAGGACTTCAAAAAGACAAATAAATGAATCCGTAAAAGAAATCCCTTGCTTATTTAAAAATATAAATAACCTATTTTTTAGATACAACCCATACATGTAGAAAATATAATATATAAACTGTATTTAAAAGATCAATGCAATAATTAAAAAATTCCATAAGAAAATTTAAAAAAGGACCTCAAAATGACCCAAAATTGAACACAATGAAATTGCTTGCTCTTTTTTGCGATTAATAATAAAAATACCCAAATATTTTTAAAAACACAACACCTATATGTTATAAATACCACAAATAATTTGTATTTCAAAGATCTAAATAATTAAATAAAAATTTCTTAAGAAATATTTGAGAAGGGCCTCATAATGACAATCACATAAACATATCAATAAAATATCTTGCATCTTAGTGAAAAAAAATAGAAATAACCCAAAATTTGTTTACAAAACAACCCATATACAGTAAAACCCCGCTAAGACGAACCCTGGATATAACGAACCTTCCCTTATAACGAACCCACGCCGATTCCCAATTCCATTCCATTGAAAATACCATCGTTATAACAAACTTTGCGATTTTTAGAATAACGAACTACCCCTATAACGAACCTATTTTCGGTCTGAAAATAATAAAATCTATTTAAAATACTATGCCTATAACAAACTTAGAATTGTTATTTAAAAAAAATTAAAACAACCAAATTTTGAGCATTTTTCAGCTCGCGGATCGCGATTTCAAAACAATACATTTAGCGGCATTGTTTGTTTTGAATTTTGTCCTTTATTTTTGCTGTATGTTGTATAAATTTTAACACATTATACTTTTTATTAAATAGAATATATTTGCATACATTAAATTTGAAATATAAAATTACAAATGGCTTCCAAAATGAAGAAAACAAAGGCATTTTAAAAACAAAAGCGTTATTTCTTTTTAAAAATTAAAAAAAGGCCATTTTCAGAACTTTTCAAAGTGAAACAACACAGGCAAAATGTTAAGAACATATTAAATTAAGATAATATAACTTTTCTATTATAAAAGATAAAATATAAAGCTATTAAAAATTGTTACAAAGAGAAATCAACCTCAACTTTTGCCGCGATCGCGATCGTACGTTTTAGGGCTAAAAAAAAAAAATCCAAATAAATGGGCCCGTGATGAAACAAAAACTATTTTTATGCCATTAACTATGGTGATTTTAAAGTCAGCAATGTTTTGCATGACAGGTAAAAAAAAAAAAAAACGAAATCTAGACCAAGAAGAATATGTGGGAAAATGAAATGGAAGAAAAACACTAACTTTATTTGAATGGTGCAATGCTTGAAGGATGTTTTGAAGCAACAAGGTGTTAGAGCCATTTTTCCAAGTAAACAATGTATTATATAATGTGATAATGATGCTTTAAAATCCATTTTATATCTTTGAATATATATTTAATAAAACTTTGCCTAGGATTTGTCTTGATTTTTAAATTAGACATAGAGGTACATGTATGTTAATGATAAGAAGAACCTATCATCTAATGATTTCTATTATTATTCAGTATTAATGTAAGGAAATTGGTCAATTAAGGGAATTAAAACAAAGTGACCACTATTAAGAGGAAGCCTCTTCTTGTGTGTATAGCTGTCCTTTAATCATACAGTCTAAAAATTTAGAAAAGTAAAAAAAAATAGCCAAACTGTGGCTATAGTGAACCGTGCCTATAGTGAACCAAAAGCTCTGTCCCATTGGGGTTCACTATAGAGGGGTTTTACTGTATGTGGAAAACACCATAAATAATCTACTTTTAAAATATCTAAGCAATTAATTAAAATTTTGTTAAGGTCCTCAAAAAAGACATGAAATTGAGCACATTAATGAAATTTCAAGCTTTTTAGTGAAAAAAATAGAAATAACCCAAATTTTTTTTACAAAACAACCCATATAAGTGGAAAACACCATAAATAATCTGTTATTAAAATATCTAAACAATTAATTAAAAATTTTGTTAAGGTCCTCAAAAAGACATAAAATTGAGCACATTAATGAAATTTCAATCTTTTTTTGTAAAAAATAATATAAATAACCTTAGTCTTATAAAAATACTAACCACGTAAGTTAGAAATAGCATATATAATCTGTATATAAAATAAAAAATAAATAAATTAAAATTAGCCTAAAAATTTGTCTAAAATATAAAATTGATCTCAAGTAAGGCTTCAACTTTTTTTGGTATAAAATATGAAAACTATAAAATAAAAGTATCTTACCATGTATAAAAGTTATTAAAATATATATAAAAAAGATTAAAACTAATTTTCCAAGAAGTGCAAAAGTGTAAACACTTTTGAAAAGCCTAAAAATTTATCTAAAAAATAAAATTGATCTCATCAAGTAAGGCTTCAACTTTTTTTGGTATAAAATATGAAAACTATAAAATAAAAGTATCTTACCATGTATAAAAGTTATTAAAATATATATAAAAAAGATAAAAACTAATTTTCCAAGAAGCGCAAAAGTGTAAACACTTTTGAAAGTGTAAACTCTTTAACTCTGTTGAATTTTTTTGTATTTTATCGATAACAGCAAAGTTATGTATGTTAAAGTTAGGAAAAATATTTTGATGTTAAGCAAAACCTGCTCCATCTCGTTTTACATAAATTTTGAAAATTTGGTCGAAATTGATGCATTGTAACGAAAGTTTTTAGTGATGTCCACTTATGAAATTTCAATTTTATTAATATAGATTACTATGTTTATATTTTAAAAACCATCATATACAAGAACTTATTGGAACTACAATAAACTCTCCTATAACGTGATTAATGTGTTCTGTGTTGTATGAAATCGTGTTATAGGAATTCGCGTTGTACGAAATAAAACTTGTATAACACTAATGTTGTTAGGGTAAATTGTTAGTGACAAATATCATGTAAAAATATATTGTATAAAATGATGTATATAGGGAAAATTATTATATACTAAAACAAAACTAAATGTTATAGTATTTTATATGCAAATGTATATTAAAAAAAAAAACAAATTAAAATTTATTCACTACGTAATTTATTTATTTTTATATACATTTGCATATAAAATAATATAACATTTAGTTTTGTTTTAGTATATAATTATTTTTCCTATATACATCATTTTATACAAAAAATTTTTACATGATACAGTATATCTCCTTTTCAATTTTTCTTTTTTTCCAACTTTATTCATCATGCCTGGGGAGCAAGTTTCGTAATTTTTTATATTTGCAAAATATTTACATGTAAATTCTAATTTGATACCTTATATGCGTTAAAAATATTATTTTAAGCTTTAAAACTCAATTTAACACTATTTTAAAAATTTTACTTACAGAAACACATGTGCAATTAAATTGACAAAGTATACAACACTACTTCGTTCAAAAACAAAAAAAAATTGAAAAACACGTGTGCAGAAAAATTAAATGTATTGTACAGTTGTCAATACCTCTCCCGGCGGCTCCCCAGGACTGCCTAACTTCAAATCACTGGAAGTCGTAATTCTCTTCCAAACATTATCTTGGCTTATGGCTCGGTACGCCATAAGAAATGGCGGCAGTCTTAGGTCCCAATCCCTTTGGTGCTGCTCCACCACTTTAGACAAATGTTCCTCCATCGTTTTATTGAAGCTTTCAACCATTCCATCAGATTGGGGGTGAAGGGGAGTAGTTCTTGTCTTCCGAATCCCCAACAGCCTACATAATTCTTGGAACACCCCTGCCTCGAAGTTTCGTCCTTGATCCGAATGCAATTCCAGTGGTACTCCAAACCGGCAAATCAGGTTGTCCATTAGAACTTTCGCAACTGTCGTAGCCTCCTGATTCAGGATTGCGTAGTCTTTGGGCCACTTAGTGAAATAATCCATGGCGACCAAGATATATCTGTTGCTGCATTCTGTAACTGGGAATGGACCGGCCACATCGATCGCGATTCTCTCAAATGGTGCTCCCATATTGTATTCTTTCATCGCTCCTCTGGACCTAGTTTTTGGTCCTTTGCTTGCGGCACACCTGTCACATTCTTTGCACCACCTTTCCACATCCTCGTGATAGAATACCCAATAGAATCTCTCCCTAACTTTCTTTAGTGTTTTATTAATGCCAAAATGAGCCCCCGATATTCCATCATGTATTTCCTGTAGGACATTGGGAATCTGGACCTTAGGGACTAATAGCTGCATGGTTTTACTCTTTCTATCTGCACTTTCCCAAATTCTTTTCATCAGTCCGTTATCTATACTGAGGGAGTCCCACTGTAACACAAGGCCTTCAATTCGGGGCTCTTGTCGGATATCATTTCCCAGCTTGGTCTTTTATTCTCCCTTTCTTTATACAGTATAACCTCGTTAATTCGACACACCCCAATTCGACACTCGGCGATAATTCGACCATGTTCCGATGTCCCGACCTCCGGCCTATCAAATAACAAAATAATAATACGACAGTTCCGATAGTTCGACCATTTTAAAATTCGAATTTCGACAGTTGAATGTTATTTTACATGCAACTTTACCGCTAAACGGTTTTACGGTGGGGGCCGATCGGATCGCGCCTGCGCACTTTTGGTTTCTGGTTAGTTTAAGTTTCACTTTGCAGTGCCGTTGCGCAATTTTGCGGATGTTATTGTTGTTTTTTTACGCGGGAATTTCGGTATCATGCGCTAACTAATAATAATTTTTATTTTTTTATTTTTAACGTTGAAATATTTTATCTATTTTTAAATTTATAAATAATTTCTTTTTAAATAAATAAATCTTTATAAAATGTAGCCACAATGATTATGATAACATTTTATTTCAATATTCCATTTCTGTGTTATTATAAAAGATTTAAACACAAAATCAATAATACCTGCAGCAGCAGTGGATGACTTTAATACATTAAAATGTATTTATTAAAAAAACATTTTAGAAGAAGAAAGACATGCATGTTTTTTTCAAAATGACCGTCTGGAATACATCCTGAATAGGATTTCAGTGCAAAAACAGACATCTATAAAGGAATTTTTTAAAAGATCTTCATGATAATTTTTAAATAATATTTTAAAATTTTCTTTTTATTTACCATATTTATTTCCTTTCAACTGCTATATTTTTCAATTAGAATAAAATATTATTTAATATATTATATTTAATATTTTAATGTCTGTAGAGTTAATATTTGATTATATTACTGAAAAGAAACACATTGCCAGTAAATTTATTTGTTACAATTATTTTTGTTTCTAAAATATGTATTAACCCTATAAGCGCCACTGCCGGAAGTGCCGGCGTGACGTAATCGGCCGTCACCATTTGTTCGCCCAATTGTTTCCTCTGCACTGTTCTTCTTGTTTCCTCATAACTCCAAGAAACACTTTTCAATATTGAAAAACAAAATGATTTTATTATCTAGAAACATTGTTCTTTAAAATTGAATGGCTAAAATAATTGTATTTGCTATATACATTTAGTTATTGATCGGCATATTTACAAGAAAAAAAAAAACAAAATAAAATGGATAATCTAAATTCAAATAGCAGGTATAAAGGTAAGAGATACAAAATATTTCACTCGGATTAAAATTTATGTACAAAGATTCTTCTTCATTTACAACGGTGATTCAGCGCGCATACTCCATGCAATCCCATTTTACACCCAGAACAAATAGTTCTGGATCTTCTTTTCTCTCCTCGAATCCTACACTCAACGCACTGTCGTTCCTTTTTCTCGGTCAATTTTTCCAATTGAATATTGCTGCTGGTGGTTGCTGATGAAGTAGATCCCTTGATAGTGCCCTCTACAAGGCTATTTATCACTGAGACCTGGTATTTCTGCCTGGTCAGCTTGGGAGAATCATTTGAATGTTGACTGTATAGGATGTAGGAGTTCAGAAGAGCTTTGTGTATTATGTCTATGACAACCTTTCTGTGATGTTTACGGCCCTTTCTTTCGTCCATATAGCAGTACATCATCATATCACTCAGGTCAACACCGCCCATGTATTTATCATAGACGGTTTTGACCTGAGGATATAAATGATGGGGGTCTCTTGAACTACCAGGTTTGGTCTCTGAAACGGCATCACAATAGGTGCTCAGGAAGTTTATTGATTTTCGTTTAGCTTTTTCTTTGTATGCTGCTGCTAGCTGCATATCACTTTTCATATAGATGACTACATCTACATGTAGGGAGGCTCTTTTCAAAGTTTTGGGATAGCCTCTACGATTGGACCATATAGTTCCAGTCAGATAGGTCTGTTTACCAGCTAGGTCTTTGGCAAGGTCCACACTGGTGAAGAAGTTATCCATTACAACATGATAACCCCTTCCTATCATATTTGTGTCGGTAAGGAGTTTCATTGGTACATCATAAGATAGACTTTTAGATATTTCGCTAAATCTACCTTTATATACATAAAACTGGAGACAGTATCCAGTTCTAGCCTCACACAACATCCAGAGTTTTATTCCAAAGCGGCCATGATGTTTGTTTGGCATGTATTGCAATAATCTGGTATGATTTTTCAGGCACACCAGACTTTCATCAATACTTAGATGTTGAGTGAGCTTATAATAATATAAAAATTTGAAGTTTACATGATTTATCAAGTCTCTATATTTCAAAGTGGGGTCATAGCCAGGGTCAGTGTGTTTAGGCATTTTATATGAATCACAGGTAGTAAAGAAAGAATAAATTAGCTCAAAACGGTTTCTAGACATAACATCAGGAAACCAATTTTGTCTAAAACATCTTTCTTTACTCCAGTAATTCATTATTTGATTCTTGGGATTCAGACCCATGTTGAAAATGATTCCAAAGAATGCCATCATTTCATTTGTGGTTATTTCTTTCCATTTTTGTAGCCTGGAATGTGAAGGTAAAGTTGCGATATTATCTTTCAAGTATTCCTTCACATATTTATGTGTATAGCCGACATAGATACCCACATACACACATAATACGAACCCTGGATATAACGAACCTTCCCTTATAACGAACCCACGCTGATTCCCAATTCCATTCCATTGAAAATACCATCGTTATAACGAACTTTGCGATTTTTAGAATAACGAACTACCCCTATAACGAACCTATTTCGGGTCCCAAAATGATAAAATCTATTTAAAATACTATACTTATAACGAACTTAGAATTGTAATTTAACACTTAGAGGACGAAGCTGAAATACTATTACGGCCCCCTCGGCCCAGCTAAAAAGTGTAATTTTTGAAAATTTTGAAAAATACTTTAAGCATGATCCAAATGAAATATTAATTGTAATAATGGTAAAAATAAGTGTTGAAAACATTATAAAAGATACATTTTTAAAATAAATTCAATATATATTTTATTATTAAATTTTGAAAAAATCAAAATTTTATTCAAAAATGAAAATCACTCCAACACAAAAATGATCCAAAAATAAATTTATATAATGAAAATGACATTTATTTTTTAAAAAATGAAGTAATTTATATATATATACAATAATTTAATGCGATAAAATAATTTTTATACCTTATAATAATCTTTTATTGTATGGTACAGTTTGAAGCAATCACCAAGGCATAGTGGAACTAGGCAGGTCTCACATTCATAGGCTGTATCTTTTCTTGCCTGCTTGCCAGTGGTTACCCTGCCTTTTTCAGCGCAAACTTTGCATCTGCGTTGGGCATATGTTTTGCCTTCAACTTTGATTCGGCGAATAAAATGACGTCCAATAAGTCGATCAGATTGTTCACCGCTTGAAGGTTGAGCATCAAGAATATCTTGATTGGCTTCTGAGCAAAGAGCTTCGCATATTGAAATATGGAAGTCCCTCAAAGACATTTTAGCATCAGGATTCAATTTATTGTAAATTATGCATGAATTTACAATAGCAAGTCCATATATATGGAAAAATAGTTTCTTCCACCATTTCATTGTGCGTCGATCAAAAGAATAATAGGAGAGCATCTGGTCACTTCGGTCCACTCCAATTTTATTCTTATTGTAGTCAAGAACAACTTGTGGTTTGAATATTGGAGCTTGCGAAAGTCCAGGTCTCCCCATGACTTCAACCATTTGATGGTCGTGAACAGTTGAGATCATCCAAACATCTCTGGTGTGGCGCCATTTCATTGCCATTAGGCTACCCTTGAATAGATGCATTTCTTCACCTTTCTTCAATTTTTTTGAAAAGGATTTCTTAGGAAGACCTTTCCTATTAGTTTTTACTGTACCAACAGCCATTGTTTTCTTTTCCCATAGATAGTTGAAGAGGTGGGGCGAAGAAAACCACCTGTCACAATAAATGATGTGACCTCTGTTGAAGAGATGAGAGGCCAATCGTTCTACCAAATTTGGTATAGAGTTATAGCCTTCTTCCTGGCTTGGATGTTTACCTGTGTATATGTTGATATTACAGGTATAACCAGAATTGGCTTCACAAATATGGTAGATCTTTATTCCATATTTGTGAGGCTTGCCTTTTATGTAAATACGGAACCTTATTCTTCCTCTGAATGGACAAATAGCTTCATCAATGGTCAGATTCTGGGTCGGGGAATAAAGGCATTGGAATTTTTTGGTAAGAGGATCTAGAAAAGTTCTTATTTTATATAGAGGATCATGTCCACTTTGTCCAAAAGGAATATAGGAAGAATTATCAGCCAGGTGAAGCATTGACAAAATTGCTTCGAACCTATTTCTAGCCATTATTTTTTTACAGAAAGTGGTATTGAGGACAGAATTGGTGGACCAGTAATCTTTCATTCTTGGCTTTATAACAAGGCACATGTGTATAATGCAGGCAAAAAATAACTTTATTTCTGCAATTGACACTGCTTTCCAATTAGCCAGAAAGCTATATGCCTTGAGAGGACCCCTTTTCTTCTGTTTATCAATTGTAGACCTTGCATACTTGTTTGTTTCTAATTTAATTTTCCTGTACATTTCTTCGTCAATAAAAGTTTTGAAAATATTATATGGGGACATTGTTTGTGTAAAAAAATCCATTTTAGGGCCAGGTTGGTCTAAGAAAACCGGACAGTTTACTGAGGGATTCCGAACATTTGCCCAACCCTCATCTTGGGGCTCTTCAAGTCTCCTTTGTTTAGATGGAGGCTGAGCAAATTCTCCTTCTTCCAAATCATATATTTCAGTTTCATCTGAATCCAGACCTTCAACATAATCTGGATCAACAACTGGATCATCAATTTCAGACCCAGAATCAGAGCAAAATTCGTCTAGATGTTTTTCATCAAGAGAAGATTTATAAAATGGACCTACCAATTTGGAGGTGCTTGGTTGACTAGGATCCATCATAAAATGAAAATAATCCTTCAAAAAGTATTTTATAAGTGAAAGATATTGAAAATAAGACAAAAAAACAAGAGCACTATAAATAGGTAAGTTGAGCACACTGCAGTTGTTTACAGAAGAGGAAGGAAGTGGGAAATCACGTGTGCCATGATGTAAAGGGGGTGGAAGGGGGGGCGAGAGGGAGGGGAGGAGCCTGTCAAGGTCATGTCATCATGAGACGGCCGCGAAAAGTTGTTGGGGCCAGGTGCCCAATGACGTGGATTGCCACCCGATTTTCTATTGATTTTTAAAGTTTCATGACGTGGATCAACGTCATTGGGGTTTGGTGCTTTAATAGCAATGACGTGGATCCACGTCATTGGGGTTGAAAGTAAAAAATTAAAAAACAAAATTTTAAGCTGTTTCAGCTCGCGGATCGTGATTTCAAAACAATAAATTTAGCGGCATTGTTTGTTAAATTTTTGCACTTTATTTTTGCTGTATGTTGTATACATTTTCACACATTATTCTTTTTATTAAATAGAATATCTTTTCATCCATTAAATTTGAAATATAAAAAATGCAAATGGCTTCCAAAATGAAGAAAACAAAGGCATTTTAAAAACAAAAGCATTATTTCTTAAATAAAAAAAGGCCATTTTCAGAACTTTTCAAAGTGAAACAACATAGGCAAAATGTTAAGAACATATTAAAATAAGAGAATATAACTTTTCTATTATAAAAGATTAAATATAAAGTTATTAAAAATTGTTACAAAGAGGAATCAACCTCAACTCTTGCTGCGATCACGATCGTACGTTTTAAGGCTAAAAAAAAAAAAGTCCAAATAAACGGTCCCGTGATGAAACAAAAATTATTTTTATGCCATTAACTATGGTGATTTTAAAGTCAGCAATGTTTTGCATGACAGGTAAAAAAAAAAAATCTAGAAGAATATGGAGAAACATGAAATGGAAGAAAAACACTTACTTTATTTGAATGGTGCAATGCTTGGAAGAATGCTTTGAAACAACAAGGTGTTAGAGCCATTTTTTCAAGTAAAAATTGTATTATATAATGTGATAATGATGTTTTAAAATCATTTCATATCTTTGAATATATATTTAATAAAACTTTGCCTAGGATATGTCTTGATTTTTAACTTAGACATAGAGGTACATGTTGTTAATGGTACAGGTACAGGTATGTTAATGATAAGAAGAACCTATCATCTAATGATTTCTATTATTATTTAGTATAAATATAAGGAAATTGGTCAATTAAGGTAATTAAAATAAAGTGACCACTATTTAGAGGCAGCCTCTTCTTGTGTGTATGGCTGTTTTTTAATTATATGGTCAAAAATTTTTGAAAAGTAAAAAAAAATAGCCAAACCGTGGCTATAGTGAACCGTGGCTATAGTGAACCAAAAGCTCTGTCCCATTGGGGTTCACTATAGAGGGGTTTTATTGTACATACATACATACATACATACGCCGAGTGTGCGGCCACGCTATTTTTTAGCTTCGCCGTTTTTCGCCTCTGGCGGGCGTATGAATGGCAAAAGAAAAGCCAAATTTGGTACTGGCGAGTAGCCCGGAAGCAGCTGAATCCGTGCCTGAAAGGCCCAGCTGTGTATCCCAAACCGGTGACGAGATATCACCAAAAATCGTTCTACAGAAGACTATTTCTGAAGAATCGCTTGAAAAAGCTAATCATGCAAAATCGCCGGCAGGCAACATGCATGTAAATTTGGCCGCCGCGCGTGATGTCACGGCGCCAACGACTGCTGCCTCTTCCAGCGTGAATCTAGCCAACCCGGCCTCGCTCAACTGGGCCGACCGCAAGATGGCCGAGGTGGACGACAGTTCATCGTCGTTGTTGCAGATCCACTGTCTTTTTTTGTGTGTGCGATTTAATTTCTCATTTTTATTTGAAGATATTGCGAGGGATGGCCTTCAAAATGTAAGAAAGCCGTGTAATAAGACGCCACCCCCCCCCCCCCCCTCGCGGCGCGAGCGGCGGCGATCACGCCCATGATGCAACTTCCGCTCTCTCTCGCCCCCAACGCCTGCCCGCGTCTCGAGACTAAGAACTCTATCTCTCTCTTTTAAAGTAATTCTTTAACTGTAATCTTGTATCAACTATAATAAATTTCCCTTCTTCACAGCAATCATTGAGTTGCTATAGTTTTAATTATTTTATGCTGGTTACACCGTCCAGTGATACGAATTTATTTGATCAAAGCTCAACATTTTTTGGCGTCCCCGACAGGATGGTACAACAGCATATTTTGTAATTCAAAATGAATCGCCTCAAGAAAGGAAGAAGGCCTGTTCGTGGCCAAATCACAAAGCTCATCAACAGTGTTGAAACAGCCCTGAAGAAGCCAGTAGAAGAACTGGACAAGACAGACTTGAGGGTCTCAGCACTACAGCTTGAAGATTTATGTCGAGATCTTCATGAATGGGATGAGAAAGTAACTGAGGCCATGTTGGATGAAGAAGTGACTGAAGCAGAACAGGAAAAAGAATATGATGAACGTCTGAAGTATGACAGACTAATCAAAAGGATGAGAGAAGAGTTAGAAAAGGTACTGAATCCGAAGAAAGGTGTGTCGCCCCAGCCTGATGAAACCTCGTCGGATACGAGCAACAGTACAACCCGGAGAAGGGTTCTGCTTCCCAAGAGAAAACTCCCAGAGTTTAGAGGTGATGTACGAGAATGGATCACCTTCTGGTCGAGGTTTGAAGACATCCACAACGACAAGGATCTCTCACTTCAGATAAGTACCAATATCTAGTAGACTGCATGTTGGAAAATTCCGAAGCTCAGCAACTAGTATTAAGTTATCCTGTCTCAGGAAAGAATTATGCTTCGGTTATCAAAGATCTTAAAGAAAGATTTGGGCGAGATATATAACATGCTAATAAAGGTCTATGTTCGAGATCTATTGTGGTTGGTCATCCGAAGTGCACAAGAGAGAAAGGTCAACTTTAAAGATCTTGTGACAAAGTTGAACTCTCTCAAATTAGGCATTTAAGTATGCTTGGTGTAACTACAGACAAGTGTGCCGATATATTGTATCCGGTAGTTGAATCATGTCTACCAGAGGATGTCCTCATTTCATGGCAGCGCAGCAGTGAACGTGGCAGTTTCTTCGTCGTGAGGTCAATCAGACTAAGGATAGAGAAATGGCCTACAATAAGCATTCAGATTCCTTAGCTCAGCCTACACCAGGGAAGATAGAAACGAAGAAAAGAAGTTTCCATACAAGGCGTGAAATTGCTACAACCTCTGGATTTATGCATTCCGACATCTCACCAACACTGCGTGAGAAATTTAAATGCATTTTCTGCGACAATGGTCATCCAAGTCAAGACTGTCGAAAAGGAATGAAAATGGGCATGGACCAGAAAAATGAGAAAATCAAGAGCTACAAGAACTGTTTTAAATGTCTGCTTCCAGGCCACAGAAGCAGGCAATGTAAAAAGAAAGTGCGCTGTGATTTCTGCAAAAGGGATGGGCATTATTCCATCATGTGTAGAGGTGCAGATCATGCTGAAACTGAAAGAAAGAGTCCACAACGACGACAGAATTCAACGTCAACTCCAGGTTCGAGTGATGTAGCTACGGTGAACGAGATGTCCAACTGTGTAAGCACCAAAGCATGCCTTGAAACATTATTAGTGAAAGTTTGGGGTCCCAAAGGTAGCAAAGTGGTACGGGCAGTAATTGATAGTGGATCATCCCAATCGTACATTTTAGAACACATTGTAAAGGATTTGGGTGTTCCTATCATATGGGAGAAGAAGAGCTTGATCATGAAATATTTGGTGGGATCAGGTATACTGATCAACATCGGATCTACTGCCTGACTCTATCAAGTATTGAGAATGATAGATGCATTTCATGTCCAGCATCAGCCTCTAATCAAATAGCCAGATGTATAAGAAAGCCTACATTTGGTTCATGGGCTCGTGAACTTGCGTCAAAGAAGATACAGCTCTCAGCATTTAAAGCCGAAAGTGATGTGGTAGAGCTTCTCCTCGGTGTAGACATTAACCCAAAAATAACTACAGCCAATATGATAAGATTATCGGATGATCTTATTGCTCGAGAAACATTGTTAGGTTGGGTAGTTCAAGGCAAAACGGAAGGAAAATTCCCGGATAAAAATCCTAACCATGTTCATAACAGTATGCTGATCACATCTTTAATGACACAAGAAATAAAGGTTTCCGATTTATGGTCTCTGGAAAATATTGGAGTCATGGATGATGGGCAAGCAGAGTCAAAGAAAGAGACAGATCAGGCTATTATGGATAAGTTTCGGACTGAAACAAAGCGATTGGAATCTGGTAGATACGAGGTGCACCTTCCATGGATAGAACCAGCCCAGAAGCTGAAAGAAAATAAAAGCCATGCCGAGAAAAGACTCCGGAAGATGACAGAGGATCTAAAGAAAAGAGGCCTTTATCACCATTACAACAAGATATTTGAAGAATGGGAGGAAAATGGGATCATCGAAAGAATCCAGACAGATAAAGATGATACATTAAAATACTTTCTACCACACCGAGCAGTAGTGAAATCTGGAAGCAGCACGACACCAGTACGACCGGTTTTTGATGCTTCCTGTAAGACAAAGGGTGGATGGTCTCTGAATGATTGTTTGGCGAAGGGACCCAACTTATTGGAGCTCATTCCGGATATCATGCTGAGATTTCGACTCAATAAAATCGGCGTAGTAGCAGACATAGAAAAGGCCTTCCTTCAAATATCAGTGGCAAAAGAAGACAGACAATTTTTGAGATTTCTATGGTGGGAGGACGGCAAGCAAGAGAATCTTCGGATTTATCAACACAAAAGAGTGGTGTTCGGAGTTACATCAAGTCCTTTCCTCCTAGCAGCTACATTGAAGTTACATTTGGAGCATTATGAAAGAGAAGTAATCCCATTGCTAAAATGTATGTACATGGACAACTGCGTCAATAGTGTTACTTCGTTAGAAGAGGCACAAGTCTTTCAACAGCAGTCTATTGACCTGCTCAGCCCAGCAGGATTCAATCTAAGAGAGTGGCAGATGGGAGGCCCCGGCATAGTTAACAGTGAGAATATTTCTGTGCTAGGTATGAAATGGAACACAACTGATGACACTTTGACAATTTCGGATAAGCTAATGATGACTCCAACCTAAAAGTCATTGGATCAAGAGAATGATGCCGAAATAGAAAATCAGACTCATAAATTGACAAAGAGGATTATGCTATCGGAGGCCCATGCTGTGTTTGACCCTCTCGGTTTGTTTTCTCCATTCACCATAGTGCCGAAGATCATCCTACAACAATGTTGGAAGTCTGAGTTGAAATGGGATCAGCCAGTCTCAGAGGACATTGCGAAGAAGTTTGTGGAATGGCAGAGTCAAATTCCCGAATTGTTGTCTGCCAGGATTCCAAGGTGGGTGATGAGAGATGGGTTTGAACAGCCATCACTGCATGTGTTTTGTGATGCGAGTCAAGATGCCTATGCAACCTGCATTTACTTAAGAACAGTGAAAAATAAAGAAGTAAATGTACAACTCGTCGCATCAAAGGCAAGAGTAGCTCCCAAAAAGAAACTTACTATTCCGAGATTAGAATTAATGTCATGCCTCATCGGATCCAGATTGACAAAGCAAGTCATGAAGATTATATCGGAATCGATTGCAATACCAGAGACCAATATTTGGTTTTGGACGGACTCCTCAACTGCACTTCGTTGGATTCAAAATGAGAAACCGTGGGCAACATTTGTCAGAAACAGAGTCAACGAAATCTGTTCTATTTCGAAGAAAGAAAATTGGCATCATGTGTCAGGGGTAAACAATCCAGCTGACCTTCCATCACGTGGGAGCAGTGTAAAGAAATTGATAGAGCATAAATGGTGGGAGGGACCCTCTTTTCTCTGGGGAGAAGAAGCAAGCTGGAATCAATTTTATCCGATTTTTGATGAAGAAGAAATCAATAAGGAATTGAAGAAGACAGTAATCATCGCCGTCAACAGCACGAAAGATAATTTCATGGACAAACTTGAGAGGTATGGAGATTATCATCGTATAGTACGGATTGTCGCTTATTTACTGCGTTTTAAAAGGAAGACTATCTCAGATGAATCGCGACCCAGACAACATGATAAGATGTCAAAAGAAATCTCTGTAGAAGAATTTGAAGAAGCTGAAAAGGTAGTATTACGGCATATCCAACTAATAAGTTTTGGGAGAGATGATAAGCGAATAAACAAGCTCAATGCTTTTACAGATGAATATGGACTATATCGAATCAAGAGTCAACTGTATTTTGGAGAAGACGACTATGATACAAGATGCCCGATAGTTCTTCCGGGGGAAAACCAAGTAGTCAAGCTTTTGATTCGAAAAGAGCACGAGATGATGTCCCATGCCGGAATTCAAACAACTCAACAACTGGTGAGATGCCGTTTTTGGATTCTAAAAGGCAAGAGAACCATAAGAAGTATCATCTCTGCATGTGCTACATGTCGTCGTTACAATTCCAAGAGAGTCCAGACTGAGAGCATTCCTATTCCAGCAACCAGGATTGGATCAACACCAGCATTTGGAGTGATCGGTGTGGATCTAGCTGGACCTTTGACTGAGACCGGTGGAAAGAAAATATGGGTAGTGTTGTACACCTGTGCTGTGTACAGAGCTGTACATTTGGAGCTCACAAAAACAGTGTCTACTGAAGGATTTCTTGACACTTTTCGAAGATTTGTTGCAAGACGTGGTAGACCGAGCATTGTGTACTCTGACAACGGCCTCAATTTTGTCGGATGCAATAACTTATTCAAGAAAGTTAGTTGGAATGATGTCCTACGTTATGCCACCGTACAACGTATTAAGTGGAATTTCAACCCCCCAACAGCAGCATTTTGGGGAGGATGGTGGGAACGCCTTGTGGGTCTCATGAAGCAACTGATCCGAAAAGTATTGGGAGACAAAACAGTCTCATATGAAGAACTACAGACTGTGATATGTGAAGTGGAGTCAGCAATGAATACGAGACCTTTGACCGCGATCAGTGAAGAATCTGGCTTGGTACCAATAACACCTGCCAAATTCATGTGTGACAACGCATCATGCTTATTTGTACCTGAAGCGGACATTGTCGACTCTAAGTTCCTGAAAGAAAGTCATGGAAAAGTACAAAAGTTACGCGAGACAATTCGACAGAGAAAAGAGTACTTAGGGTTTCTGCGACAAAATACTAGAAACAAGACAAAGTCAATTAAAGAAGGCGATGTTGTACTCATGGAGGTCGATAACAAAAAGCGAACAGAATGGCCAATCGGAGTTATTGAGAAGACCTACCCGGGAAAAGATGGTATCGTTAGAGTCGCTATAATAAAAACTAAACGTGAAAATTTTTTGCGACCTGTTCAACGGTTGTTCTTTCTTGAATCAAGCGAAAACCATTCTAAAGAAGATTTCGGAAAAGGCCGTGATCTAGAGAAAGAGAAGATAAATCTTGACACACCAAGTATATCGCAACGGAGCATCCGAGGGAAAGATTCACCTGTTATCACAAGATCAGGAAGAATTGTTAAGCCGCTTGACAGATATTGATCATAGTGAATCCAGAAGAATAATTACTCCATAATTATTGGTGGGAGTATGTTGCAGATCCACTGTCTTTTTTTGTGTGTGCGATTTAATTTCTCATTTTTATTTGAAGATATTGCGAGGGATGGCCTTCAAAATGTAAGAAAGCCGTGTAATAAGACGCCACCCCCCCCCCCCCCCCCCCCCTCGCGGCGCGAGCGGCGGCGGTCACGCCCATGATGCAACTTCCGCTCTCTCTCGCCCCCCACGCCTGCCCGCGTCTCGAGACTAAGAACTCTATCTCTCTCTTTTAAAGTAATTCTTTAACTGTAATCTTGTATCAACTATAATAAATTTCCCTTCTTCACAGCAATCATTGAGTTGCTATAGTTTTAATTATTTTATGCTGGTTACACCGTCCAGTGATACGAATT
This sequence comes from Cordylochernes scorpioides, assembly GCA_030710605.1. NCBI lineage: Eukaryota > Metazoa > Arthropoda > Arachnida > Pseudoscorpiones > Chernetidae > Cordylochernes > Cordylochernes scorpioides. The sequence continues at coordinate 33,027,684 of CP092870.1, forward strand.
TATTTGATCAAAGCTCAACAGTCGTCAAGAAAGGCAAGAAGAGGTGCCTTGGCTCAACGTCACCTGAGCACGCCGCAAGGCAGCCCAACAAACCTGGAGAGCAGCGCGGCTCCCAGCAGCGGAAGCGGCCAACAGGGCCGAGAAAAGTGCCGCCCCAAGAGATCAAGGCGACACGCAAGAACATCGCCGAGGCCAAGGCGAGGCAGAACTCATCTACCCACGAAAACTACATCTTCGTGGAGCTGTGCCCAGAGATCCCGGACTACACCTACCTAAAGGCAATGTCCAAGCTGGTCGGGGGGCCAAATTACATCACTCAATTCAACAGAATGAACGGCCACTACATCGTCGGTCTCGCTAGCAAGGACCTTGCGAACCGTCTGGTCGTGGACGGCCTGGAGATTGAGGGAACGTCCCTCAAGGTCTTCCCCTTCCGCACGAGGGCAGAGCGAATAGTCGTGTCCAACCTGCCCGGCTTTGTGGAGGACTTCACCGTCGTGAATGCCCTGAGCCCATCCGGGAGAGTCACCTCCATCGCCCCCATCCTGGTCAAAATGGGGGAGTTCACATTCACCGACGGCCGCCGGGAGGCCTTCATCCTGGACAGGCTGCCCACCCGCCTGGACATTCAATCCAAGGGAGATTCCCTGCCCGCCTTCCTTTCCTTTGGCATAAAGTGCTCAAAATGCGGAAAACAGGGCCACCGCAGAGCCAACTGTCCAGCGCTCGCCAGGCAGACCATCAGCTCCATGCAGACAGCGTCCCCCACCGACGCAGGGCCCCCTTCTCCTCCTCCTCCCCCTCAGCAGCCAAGGCAGCCATCACCTGCGCCCGCAGCGCCGGCGTCCCCTGTTCCACCTGCGGAGACGTCAACGCGGCTACCGCGATCCCTTCGGCGCCCCAGCCTGCCGAACCAAAGAATCACGCCCAGCCCGCCCCTGCTGCCCACCCTGCTCCTCTGGCTCCCCCGTGGCCCCCCGGGGCTAGGACCCCTCTGCTCGACTGCGAGATGACGAACGAGGAAGAACTTTCAACCTCTTCCACGTCTTCCCAGAAGCGCACCGGACGCGCCCAGCTCGAGAAACACCTTGACGGGCTCCCCACCCTCCCCATCGTCCAATCCGTGCTCCAGGACCTTGGCAGAGCTAAGACCTTGGATCTCCTCTCCTCCCGAAAGATGCTGAAGAAGGACCTGGCCTCGCTACCGGCCGCCCAAGTTGCCTCTCTCCTCGAGATGACCAATACCATCCTGGCCGCACACCCTGACACCGACTCCACTGTACAGAGGGTCCTCAGGAGGGTCAGGAAGCCGCTTGAGAAAAAGCGTCGCTGAACTACAGGGTCGCTACCATCAACGCGCGAGGGCTCGCCACTCGGCGGAGGAGCCTTGTCCTGTGTCATCTCCTCAAACAACTCCTGGACAAACGCATTTCACCTGGATAGCCGCCAAGACCTCTGCCTCGGCTACAACACTGTTGTCCTGACCCATCCCGTTGCCATCCCGGGATCCGGACTCGCCTGCGTCTTCGGGCCAGGCGTCGCCGTGCTACGACAGCGTGTCCTGTGGCCGGGCCACATCGCCTTGGCCGTCATCGATGTCCACGGCGAGGAGATGACTATCATCAACGCCCATCTGGCACACGACCCCCGCGAGCGGCGAGAGCAATTGGAGCTCCTGGCGGCAACAGCGATCCAAGAGGGGGCCTGGGTCCTCGGGGATCTCAACATCAGGGAGCCTTCGTCGTCCTCCGTGGATGCCCTCGCCGCTCTTCTGGACCTGGCTGCGCTGGTGGACGTAGCCACCCAGTTTGATGCCGCCCACCAGAGTCGCTAGCCGCGGCGACCAAATTGAGAGCAGCCGCCTGGACCGGATCCTCGTCCCTGCTGGAGTCCTGGATCGCGTGACCACCTACGCGACCAGCCACTACCACCTCTCAGACCACCGCCTCGTGCTGCTCCAGGTGGGCCCACACGCCGTCTCCCCTCACCAGCCTCGGTTGGCCGCAATGCTCCGCTCGGGCCTTGCCCTGGAACACCTGGCTGGCTACATTCGGGAGTTGGAGGAAGACCTTGCGCACGATGACGATGATGGGATCCTGTTGTGGGACAGGTGGACCACCATCAAGGCGGAGCTGTTAGCGGAGGCCAGATCCCTCCACGACCCGCGACACGCTGCCAGCGACCGCTACGTCGTCCGAGCAAGAGGATACATCGCGGCGCAGCTCGCGGCCTCCTCCTTCCGGGCCGACTACCCGTCGCTGCCGGACCTGGTGCACGCGATCCATCTTCGACGCCCGGTCAGCGTCATCAGGGACGACGACGACAACGTCATCGAGGGCCCCGAGCTTCGGCGGAAGGCGTACGCGATCTTCCAGCCCCCCTTCGCCCGTCCGACCAGCGACCCAGATGCGGGAGCCGCCTTCATCGGCAACAGCATGATCACCCCCATCAGTGAGCTGGGCGAGGAGGACCCTCTCCACCGGCCCGAAATCTGCCCCTGCTCCCTCGCGGAAATGCCCCCGGCTGGGACGGCTTGCCATGCGAACTCCTCGCCGCCTTCGAGGACTTCTTCGCCGAAGCTCTGACCCGAGTGTTCGCGGCGTCACGGCTCCGCTGAGCCCTGCCTCCGTCGACGCGGCGCAGCTCCATCTGCTTGGTGCCCAAGGCCCGCGGCAGTCGCGGCCTTGAGGGATACAGGCCCATCGCACTGCCCTCGGCCGACTACAGGGTGCTGGCTGCCATTCTCCACCGGCGCCTCAAGCCCCACCTACGAGCCCTGGTACCAGACTGCCAGACGTACGCCGTCCCCGGGAGGTCCCCGTCCTGGAACATCGCCAAGGTGACGGATGCTGTTGAGGAGGCAACCGCCATGGGCTCGCTGCTGGCCATCATGGGTGTCGACCTGGAGTCAGCCTTCGACTCCCTTGCCCGCGGCTTCCTGGAGACCCTGATGACTTCCCTCCGCCTCCCGCCGGCCTTCATGGGCTGGATTAACATCTTGTACGCCGGGGCGGACGCAATGATCAACGGCCTACGGCAGGGCTGCGCCGTGAGTGCCGCGCTCTTTAGCATCGCTACGGGGCCGCTGCTACGTCGCCTGGAGTCGACCCTCGGCGTGGGCAACGTCATCGCCTACGCCGACGACATCGTCCTCCTTATTCATCGCGACGATGAATTCGAGCGGGTGGCGACCGTCCTTGAAGACTTCAAGCGGGCCTCCGGTATCGCTGTCAACCTCGGGAAGAGCGCGGGCCTTTGGTGCGGCGCCTGGCGCAACCGCTGCGACTCCCTTCTCGGCGCCTCCTGGTCGACCACCTCCATCAGGGTCCTCGGGCTCGACATCGCCCCCAGGAGCACCGTCGCCCACCGGGAGCAGCATCTCCTGGCCCTCCTGGAGACTGCCTGCCGCAGATGGACGCCCTTCACCCGCGGCCTCTCCCTCGTCGGGCGAGCAAGAGCGGCGAACACGCTGGTGGGCTCTTGTCATCCAGCACCACCTGCATGGCTACCTACCATCACCCCCGACCTTCGCCAAGCTGCAGGCCCGACTGGCGAGATTCGTCTGGGGACAGGACCACATGGCGTGGCTTCCCGCCGATGTCATGGCGAGGCCAGTTGCCATCGGAGGCCTCGACCTCGCGACCCAGCTCCAGCTCGCCTGCCTCAAGGGGGTGCAGGTCGCGCTCCGCGGGGGCAGAAATGCCTTCAGCTGGCTGGTAGAAAGCGGTGAGGCCTGGATCCACCCTCCACCGGACGGCACCCGTCTCCAGCCCCGCTGTCTCCGGCTGCTGAAGCTGTGGGAGGAGGCCTCCAACATCCTGGGCCTCAACCAACGGGAGCTCCCCATGGCTCAGCTGCTGGACCTCCCCATCATCGGCGGCTGCCGGTTCCTTCGCCCTCCCGACCTCCTGGCCCCCGCCCGCTGGGGCGGAGCCCGAGTCCTGGACCTCATCGTGGAAGAACATCTCTAGCCCGCCCAACGCGCTCAGCCCTGGCTGACGCCGCGACCCTGGGCGCCTTCTGTCGGAGGCTGACCTCCGAGAACGCCGTGGGCTTCGGGGCGGAGTCCACGCCTTCTTCCAGTTCCCTAGCTGCGGCCGTGGTGATGCGAGGGACGGCTACGCCGTTCCTCAACGGCCTCACGACCCGCTCGGCCCGACGGGCCCTGGATCGCCCGCGCCTCGCCGCCACGCCCATCTCCAGATTCCTGCCAAAATGGACGCCCACCATCAATCCACCATCCAGGATCGACTGGGCCTTACTGCGGCGCTGCGCCTACTCGGGCCACGAGGCCGACGCGGCCCTCAAGTTGGCCCTCCACGCCTTGCCCCATCAGGCCCATCCTGCCTCGGTCGGCCCCTCCTGTCCTGCCTGCGGGTCCATCGACCGCTCCCTCAGCCACCGTTACTGGTGCTGTCCCTCCATCAGGCCCCTCATTAGAGAGGCCTTCAACATCATAGGGCGGCCCCCTGACCTGCAGGCTTGGATCTTCGGCGGGTCCGGCCTTGAGGACGACGCTTTTTCGATCCTGGCGTCAGCAAAGTTGTGAATCTATCGGTACTTTGTCCAGGTTGGGCTCGGAAAAGCGGTGGAGGACCCGCTCATCGCTTGGTCCAGGACCCTCCAGCGCCGAGGTCTCCTTCCTTTATCCCCCTTGTAAATTTGTATCAGATATGTATATATTTAATTCTTCATGTAATATATTTCTTTTCTTCTCTTTCTCTCTCTCGTTGCTAAAATGATGTAAAATTGTCTAGAAGACAATAAATAATTTTTAATTGTCAATTGTCATACATACATACGCCGACCGTGCGGCCACGCGTCGCGCGAGCTCCGTATGTTTCGCCTTTCATCCTGCTGACTGCCCCTTCTGCTCAACTTCAGCCACATCATTTGAATCGCCATAAGACGGGCCTCATTTTGATCCATCATTTATTAATTTTTATCAAATTTGAAATTTTTCTAATTATCCAATTTTCATAAAATCGCAAAACTACAAGTTGTAGTTTTGCAGCATCGTCATGGCAACGGCCAAGTTTGGCATTGCGTCATCACCATCTGCGAGCTCATTGGCTCTCACGACCATCAATCATTCATTCACTTCTAATGTCACGAATGCAAATTCGCCTACTTCATCAAATAAAGAAAATAAATCGACAAACATGCAAATTAAGAAAAGACAATTCTCTAAGGAAGAAAAAACGAAAATTGACCAACAAAGAAAATCGACCTACGAGAAACGTAGTAACTCCATCAAATCAACCATCAAATTTACTGCGATACAAGAAAAAAGCGCAGAAGAACACCTTGTCTCTATCGCAGAACTGGTTGGACATGCAAATATCCATTCTGTCGGAAAATTAAATGGCCAGGCAGTGGTTTCCCTGGCAACCAACGACCATGCTACCCAACTGATAACCAACAAATTCAAGGTAGGAGACACCACGATCTACCCCACGCCACTCTTCACAGCAGAAAGAAAATATAACCTGTCGGTGGTGATGGCTTTCATCCAAGACGAGGACATCATCAGGGCCCTTGAGCCCTATGGAAAGACATTGTCCATCAGACCAATCCCATTCCCTACCGAAAACCCCCTCTTCAAGCATCTATCATCTTTGCGAAGAGAGATCATCTTCATATTAAAAGAAAACCATGTAATGACAGCAACCATCATAATTAACTATATGGAGAATTCCTTCAGAGTCTTCATTGGCGAAGATGTCATCTGCTCCAGCTGCAGAAGACACGGCCACATTAAGAAACAATGCCCTTTCGACCCTGCGATCGCGGCAAAGGTCTCTATGACCTTTTCAGAAGCCCTAAACCAGACAGTCCCTCCCCCAATTCTGAAGCTCATACCCCAACCCAATCCGACATCAACGGCAGAATCAAGACCGACCCAGGAACCCATGGACTTTCTAACAAAAAAGAGGACATTAGAAACCTCACTTAACGAGGATAAAAGCCTGAATGTGGAAAGTGATAATGGAAAAAGGCCAAAATCATCCTCTACGGGCCAGGAACTTGACACCGACACTAACAGTCCCCAATATTTGACATCAACGACGACATCCTCGCAGCAAGACAAAAACTTGGAAGCGAGGAGCTGGCTCCAGCTGGAGTGGCCTCTCCACCTCTGCGGCGTGTCCGCACCGATACAGACTGTGAGGATTGGCTCCTTGACCTATTTAAAGATTTAAACTACGCGACCATCTTAAGTCCCATGCTGCAGTAGACTGACGAAGATCGTATCATCTGCATGATTCTGTACACCAATGCTTGTAGGGAAATACTTCCGAAAATACCGCCAGAACACAAGACCATTCTTTTTGACTTCATTGGATATGTCATCGAGCGCGCTCAAGGTGGCGATCAGAAAACCCTCAAGAAACTGACCGCTTTTAGAAAAGCTCTAAGTCGCTGAGACCTCGACTGTATATATTTTTCCTATTTCCCCCTTTAACTCTTGTATCTGATTGATTAGACGTCATTAAAATGTTTTAATTGTTACATACATACATACATACATACATACATACATACATACTCGGCCGTGTGGCCACGCATCGCGCGAGCTCCTGAGTCTTTCGCTTTTTCGCCAGCTTAAAGTCTGTTTTGCTAATTCAAAATTGTATCATTCTTCTCATCTCTACTCAGGCTTCATTTAAAACCATCATTCTTCGAATTTCATCAAATTTAAAATATTTCTTATTTCACAATTTTCATAAATTCGCAAAGCTACAAGTTGTAGCTTTGCCTCATTACCATGGCAACGGCCAAGTTGGTCGTTGCGTCATCAAACACGTCATCTGATGCTGAAGTCACATTGGTCGCTCTTCTCATGAAGAAAAATCATTTACATCTAAACCATTAATCGCTGAATTACCATCTTTAGAGAAAAACAAACAGCAAGGCAATTTGCATACCCAAAGAAAACAATTTACGCCTCAAGAATGGAAGAAATTTGAAGAATCACGGAAAGAAACATACGAAAAAAGAAGCAAAAACATAAACTCCACCATCCAGTTCACGCCCTCTCGGATTGCAGTGCTGAGGAGCACCTATCCTCAATAGCCAAAATCATTTGACACGAAAACATCCACTCGGTTGGAAAGATGAATGGCCAGGCCGTTGTGTCGGTTGCCAATGGTGAACAGGCCCTACTACTCATTAACAACGGCTTTGCTGTAAGAGGCAACACCATCTACCCAACGCCCCTATTCAACCCCCCAAAGAAATATATTTTTTCAGGAATCCTTGCCTTCATCCCAGATGAAGAGGTCACCAAAGCCCTAGTGCCTTTTGGAGAGATCCTTAGCGTCAGACCCCTGCCTTTCCCCATCGAGAACCCCCTTTTCAAACACCTTTCATCGCTTAGAAGAGAGGTCGTGTTGAAAAGAAAGGAATCCACTGACATGCCAGCTATCATCCCAATCGTCTACATGCAAAGGACTTTTAAGATCTTTGTGGGCCAAGATATCACCTGCCTGGGATGTAAGAGACATGGACATATTAAATCCAAATGTCCTTTCAACCCTGAAATCAGAAATAATATCTCAAGAACTTACCCAGAAGCAATCAACCCCACAGTCCTGCCCGTTATACCAGGCCCATCAAGAGAAACTGTCGCATTGAACATCACCGCAAAGAATGAATACCAAGATGATGAAACATCTAGCATATGCTCTATAGGCTCGATGGACTCCACCCAGCTCCAAAGAGAATTGATTGAATGCGAAAAATGTGAAAATCCAGAAGTAGAGAGAATAATTGCCGCGATCTACGAGAGGGCTGGTATCTCTAGAACAACTAAGGTCCTACGGCAGTTGGAACAACATCCTGACCTTGAGACCGAGATTTCCTGCTACCTCGAGAAACAGGAAAGTTTTAAATCCAAAAACTACAGCGACCTTAAAAGTGACCAGAGGAGAGCCCTTAACATCAAAATTGGAAAAATGAAGCAAATTCTAAACGAGATTACAAAATTGTCTACCGGAAATGAGGAAACACCGTCGTCGAAAAAGAGACCCTTTAAGGCGTCTCAAGATGACAATCTTGACCAACGAGAGAGAAAAAGACAAGACAAAAGGAAGAAATCTACCCCCCCAGGAGTGAAGACAACCCTACCGCTGTCCACTGACATGGAGACAGAGGCAGAAAATACCACAGATAAATCCACGATATCGATTATATCTCTCGACACTGAAAATGATACTTACAAAAATATCATCGAATTTATCATCTGCTTACACGACCAAATTAAAACTATAAGAGAGATGAAGGAAAAAAATCATTCCCTGGACCACCAAATACAAGTCTTCGCTGAGACACTCCGGGAAAGAAGAAAGAATCTCGAAGACCCTGTCAGTGACATGAAGATGATCTACGACAGGAAAATAGAAGAAGCCGAGTGGATCATGAAGAAATGGGACGAACAAGAAGATATCTCAAAAGAATTTTACACGAATTAGGGCAGGAATTTACCCCGGAAAGTAACTACCTCTCGACTGTAATTGCCTTTGACTAAATAAAGACCGTTTTTATCGTACATACATACATACATACATACACCGACTGTGCGGCCACGCGTCGCACGAGCTCCGTGTTTTTCGCCTTTTTCGCTTCCTAAAGTTGGTTTATTTAACTTATTATATATCATCTTGTTCACCTTTATTCGGGCATCATCTCAATTCATATTTCATAAATTTTCATCAAGTTTCAAATTTTCTAATTTTCATAAATTAGCAAAGCTACAAGTTGTAGCTTTGCATCATCGCCATGGTAACGGCCAAGCCGGTCGTTGCTTCATCCTCATCTACATCTTCGTCAATCGCTCATATTTCAACCATTCCATCAACTTCGCATATCATTTCTGAAAAACTACCACACCAATCAACAAAGGAAGAAAAAGTCATAAATATGCAAAACCAAAAAGTACAATTCACCTCGGAAGAGCGAAAAAAGTTTGATGAAAAGAGAAAAGACACCTATGAAAAGAGGTGTAGCGCTATTGAGGCAACGATTCAATTCAAATCGTTCCAAGACGCTACGGCGGAAGAACACCTAATTGGAATTGCCGAGATAGTTGGGTATGATAACATTCATTCCATCGGGAAAATTAACGGGCAAGCCATTGTTTCGGTGGCGAATATCCAACTTGCTGAAAAGCTCATAACTAAAGGGTTTAAGGTTAGAAATGAAACAATCCTTCCTACGCCTCTCTTCAAAATGTCCAAGAAGTATATTCTCTCCGGCGTTCTGTCCTTCATACAGGACAGGGACATCGAAAAGGCCCTTGAACCCTACGGGCAAGTCATCAGCATCCGGCCTCTTCCCTTCCCCACAGAGAATCCCCTCCTAAAACATCTCTCCTCACTAAGGAGGGAGGTTGTCTTCAAAACTAAAGAGCAATCATCAATGCCAGCTATCATTTCCATAAATTATATGGGTCAAAATTTTAAAATTTTTATTGGAGAGGACGTGATCTGTAATGGTTGCAGACGGCACGGACACATCAAGACGCAATGCCCATTCGACCCGAAGATTAGATCAGGGGTCACTAGAACCTTTTCAGAGGCCTTGAGGCCCCTACCCCAACCTGATTTGTCATCAACGACAGAGAGAGAGCCGACCCAGGAACCCAAGGACCCTCAAGCTAAGAAGAGGACCCTCGAGGCCTCAGAGAACGAGGAAAGAAGCCTGAATGAGGAGAACGAAGGTGGAAAGAGGTCAAAATCATCCTCTTTAGACCAGCAAATGGACACCGAAATTGACAATTCCCAGATGACAATCCTGAGAAAAGAGAAAATCTTCAAAGGTGAAATGCCTACGACAGAACTTCCAATGGCGGAGACCCTTTTCCTCCTCCCAGATTCGGAGCGCGAGTTCGATAACGATGCAACATCAATATGCGGCTCAGAAACATCAATGACATCATCGCAGCTGGACAAAGAACTTGAGAACTATGAAATGGGGCCAAACCCAAGAGTTGAGAAGGCAATCGCCGAAATTTCTAAAAAAACTGGCTTCTCGAGGGAAATAAAGATAAAGGAACAACCTGAGAAATACCCCGACCTTGGGCAGGACATTCCTCTCTACCTGGGAAAACTCCTTGAACTAAGAAAAACCAAAGGTAAAATAAAAGGCGATGAAAGAAAGCTACTAAACGCCAAAATACAAAGAACTAGAACAATACTTGAGACTTTGAATGAGATGTGATTTCCCCCCTTCTTTCTCAATGGAAAGATGGAACGATGGAAGAGAACTGACGGAGTCTTTTGATCATCATACTTTTGTTTGTACTATCTCTCTCTTTTACATCGTTTCTCTATCTTTTATTTCTCACTTTCTACTTTTATATGCTTTCTTCTCGCTTTCGATTATGTTGTAAATACATTCCTTCTAATTTTAACATGAATCATGAAAATTTCTCTTATAGAATTGTAAATAGTTATAAAACGAAGAGAAATTTTTTTTTAATATACATGGGCTACAAGCTTTCGGGCTTCACGCCCTTCGACGGGTACAACATATTGAGAGAGAAAATAACGCTATATATAGTATCGATATGTGAGGAATCTGCATACATAACCATATACGAGTTAACAATATCAGATTAAGTTATGGAAATAAGGCTTTTTTATAGAAATATTTGACGAAAGTAGGATGTGATGCTAATTAAAAATTAAAAAATGAACACTAAAAATTTTTTGACAGATTTAACATAACTAAGACTATTGCAATTTATAGAAGAACATATGATCATCTATGGATGTCAATCAACTTAAACCAATGTGATGTTATATTAAAAAACCAACAACAGTGAGGAACTATGGCATGGCCCGCCATCAGCGCGATCATCGGACAAAGGAAAAAATTATATAGGGGTAGGTGTCTGGGTGGGGGGTTGTTTGTTTGCGGTGGGATTAACAGTAAGATCAGGGAAAGAAGTGAACGGCCTATAGGTTATTACAAATATCTAAATACTGCGATGGTATGTCGATGTGTCTGTTAATGCTATGGTTATTGATGGATAAAATAGCTTCAATGATCAACCTTTGGTACTTGGTATTGACATTATAGTACAGGGTGGTAGGGGAGGAAAGGTTGAATGAATGGCCGGTGGTGTTAATATGGTTGAAAATGAGCGACCTGTTGTCTCTGTTGGCAATGCATCTACCGTGTTCGGTCATCCTGATGGCCACGGACCTACCAGTCTCGCCTATGTAAGATGCACTGCAATCGTTACAAGAGACTGAGTAGACCGAGCCACCAGAGGACCGAGCAACGGTAGATCTAGGTAATCTGGTGATAGGGTGTCTGAGGATGGCGCCGATACTATTGCTATTAGTAAAATGGGTGTTAATTCCGTGCGTTCTGAGGATGCGGGAGATGGCGACTGATTGGGTGGAGAAGGGAAGTAAACAACTGTTTCTGGTAATTGCAGGAGGTCAGGAAGAAGGGTCAAATTTATACTTATGTATGAAATGGGGGGGGGTATTGGGACCGGGCCAACTGTTTAATGATTAGGGAAAATTCAATGGTTCTAAACAGTGGAAGGGAGCAGTGGGTGAACAATCTCTTGGTAAGAGTACGGACAGTATTTATTTTATGCGATAGGGGACATGAAGATTTGAAGTCTGTATAGAATGTGGGATTGTTAACCTTGTGGTATACGGTGGTGTGGTAATGAAAGGCAGTACGTATGACCAGTATATCAAGATACGGCAATACGGACCTGTTTTCCAATTCTAAGGTGAAAGAGATCTCGGGATGATAGGAGTTTAGAGAATCTAAAATATTGATTTCTTGTCCGGTATCACATATGCAGAAGATATCATCAATATATCTCCGCCACATGTGAATGCCCGGTGCAATTTGCTGTTGGACCCAGTGGTCTATGTTGGCCATGACTATTTCTGCAAGTGGGGAGGATAGTGGGCTGCCCATGGGCGAGCCTCTGATTTGTTTGAACAACTGGTTGTTAAATGTGAAAGTAGTAAAGTCCAAACACAGGGAGGATAGTGCGACTATGGATTCTGCGGTACGGGGATCTACCTGGTTATCCTGTAAGAAATTAGTCAAGTGCCTAATAATAAGCTGATGGGGGAGGGAAAGATACATGACAACTACATCATACGACACCATAACGGTGTTGGGGACAGGGCAGAGAGAGTTAACGGATTGCACAAATGAAGGGATATCCCTAATGGCAGAGGATTGTGGACTGGCTTTCACCCAAGGTGTGAGAAAGCCAGTCAGATATCTGGACAGTTTATAGGCAGGTGAAAGATGGTAGGCTATGATGGGGCGTAGGGGGATGCCAGGCTTATGGGTCTTAGGAAGACCATAGATATAGGGGGTATTATTAAGGTCGGAGATGAAAGTACTATATTGATCCGGTGTTATGTGACCCGATTTTTTCAAACGCAATAACCCCAATCTGAAAGATTTAGTTGAGGCAGATGCATCAGACTGTGTAATGGGAACAAATGTATTGCGGTCGCTGAGTATCTCCGTCATCTTGGAGGCATAGTCAGCCGTGTCCAAGACGACGGTCTGGGAACCATTATCCGATCTGGTGACTATAATGTTAGGGTTTCGCCTTATGGTAGCCAGGGAGCGGTACTTACCAAGAGATTGGGACTGAGAAGGGGATTGGGACTGAGAAGGGGTGGGTTTCCGGAGGATATGGGCTATGGAACTCCGTATGTCATATTGGGCTGTGTGGGAAAGGGAGCTGATGGCGGGCTCAACACCAGAAATAATTTTTGGAATGTCAGGCGTTGTGGAAGGACGGTACTTGAGGCCTAAGGAAAGAACCTCGGTCTGCGAAGGAGACAACACTGTAGATGACAGATTGAGAAGAGTGGGAACCAGTTGGTTGTCAGGGTGAAATTCCTCTGGGAAGCCATATTTGCTGATCCAAAAGGATAGCTTCTTGTATTGACGCCCTTTAATGAAGCTGTCCTGCTGTCTGATGTCGGCGGTGAGGAGACCAAGGAGTTCAACCATATTGGATTGGGATATGAGATTGGTGACTTGGGAAATGACGCCTTTAATGGTCTTGGACAAGCAGCGTATTCGCGAATAACATCCCTGGGTTCTAGCCCATAGTAATTGGCGTTGGGATCGGAGGATAACCCTGTTCGAATGAGAATTTCCCACAGGATCTGCGACTCTGAGAGATGGGGGGATGAAACGGGCCCTTTGGCAAATCTTGTTGAAGTTGAGGTGCAATCTCCATCTGGCCAGCTGCAGCGACTTTCGACACAGATGTGTTAGGAGGCGGATTACTTCAGGATTGAGGTTGGTAAATCGACGGATAGCGTTCAAGGATAGTTGTGCTTCAAGGCCAATTGCCATCGGATATTAGAAGATAGAGCAAACGTAAAAGATTTTTAATTTTAACATGAATCATGAAAATTTCTCTTATAGAATTGTAAATAGTTATAAAACGAAGAGAAAATTTTTTTTAATATACATGGGCTACAAGCTGTCGTATGATGTAGTTGCCATGTATCTTTCCCTCCCCCATCAGCTTATTATTAGGCACTTGACTAATTTCTTACAGGATAACCAGGTAGATCCCCGTACCGCAGAATCCATAGTCGCACTATCCTCCCTGTGTTTGGACTTTACTACTTTCACATTTAACAACCAGTTGTTCAAACAAATCAGAGGCTCGCCCATGGGCAGCCCACTATCCTCCCCACTTGCAGAAATAGTCATGGCCAACATAGACCACTGGGTCCAACAGCAAATTGCACCGGGCATTCACATGTGGCGGAGATATATTGATGATATCTTCTGCATATGTGATACCGGACAAGAAATCAATATTTTAGATTCTCTAAACTCCTATCATCCCGAGATCTCTTTCACCTTAGAATTGGAAAACAGGTCCGTATTGCCGTATCTTGATATACTGGTCATACGTACTGCCTCTCATTACCACACCACCGTATACCACAAGGTTAACAATCCCACATTCTATACAGACTTCAAATCTTCATGTCCCCTATCGCATAAAATAAATACTGTCCGTACTCTTACCAAGAGATTGTTCACCCACTGCTCCCTTCCACTGTTTAGAACCATTGAATTTTCCCTAATCATTAAACAGTTGGCCCGGTCCCAATACCCCCCCCCCCATTTCATACATAAGTATAAATTTGACCCTTCTTCCGTTAGACCTCCTGCAATTACCAGAAACAGTTGTTTACTTCCCTTCTCCACCCAATCAGTCGCCATCTCCCGCATCCTCAGAACGCACGGAATTAACACCCATTTTACTAATAGCAATAGTATCGGCGCCATCCTCAGACACCCTATCACCAGATTACCTAGATCTACCGTTGCTCGGTCCTCTGGTGGCTCGGTCTACTCAGTCTCTTGTAACGATTGCAGTGCATCTTACATAGGCGAGACTGGTAGGTCCGTGGCCATCAGGATGACCGAACACGGTAGATGCATTGCCAACAGAGACAACAGGTCGCTCATTTTCAACCATATTAACACCACCGGCCATTCATTCAACCTTTCCTCCCCTACCATCCTGTACTATAATGTCAATACCAAGTACCAAAGGTTGATCATTGAAGCTATTTTATCCATCAATAACCATAGCATTAACAGACACATCGACATACCATCGCAGTATTTAGATATTTGTAATAACCTATAGGCCGTTCACTTCTTTCCCTGATCTTACTGTTAATCCCACCGCAAACAAACAACCCCCCACCCAGACACCTACCCCTATATAATTTTTTCCTTTGTCCGATGATCGCGCTGATGGCGGGCCATGCCATAGTTCCTCACTGTTGTTGGTTTTTTAATATAACATCACATTGGTTTAAGTTGATTGACATCCATAGATGATCATATGTTCTTCTATAAATTGCAATAGTCTTAGTTATGTTAAATCTGTCAAAAAATTTTTAGTGTTCATTTTTTAATTTTTAATTAGCATCACATCCTACTTTCGTCAAATATTTCTATAAAAAAGCCTTATTTCCATAACTTAATCTGATATTGTTAACTCGTATATGGTTATGTATGCAGATTCCTCACATATCGATACTATATATAGCGTTATTTTCTCTCTCAATATGTTGTACCCGTCGAAGGGCGTGAAGCCCGAAAGCTTGTAGCCCATGTATATTAAAAAATTTTTCTCTTCGTTTTATAACTATTTACATTCCTTCTAAAACTAACGCAAATTTTTACTCTTTTACTTATTTTTACTGTTTTATCTTTTTATCTCTTTTTATTCTTTTGTTTATAGGATGTTGGACTCTTGTGAGCCATCCTGCGATGCTGTAAATAATGATTTTTTAAGAATTCTAACGTTGAATGCCCGTGGAATCGCGAACAAACATAGACAAGATTTTTTAAAAGAATGGTTGAAGATAAACGTAGCAGAAATTTACGCAATTCAAGAAACGAATATTAAAACTTTCAATACGCGACAAGACTTAACAGCTTTTGATATCTATGTAAATGAACCTATTTCTCGCGGCGGCGGACAACTATTTTTAATACATCGCTTGATTTTTAGCGCGAATTTGGAAATACTAAAGAACGGGAAAATATGTGCCATACAGATTTTAATGAACAGAAACATCGTCTTTTTGATTAACGTACACCTCTCTCACGATCCCGATGAAGTTTTTAACGATTTACAACAAATACAAAACTACTTGAACGCTTACCCGAAAGATACCATGAAGTTCATATTGGGAGACTTTAACATTCGCGACAAACCGGGCAAGACAGACTCTCGTCGAAAATTCAACTTACTATCTGATTTTAATAAAAGAAACAATCTTATCGATATTTTTAAACATGTTTAATCCTGGACTTAACGGTTTTACGCATGAAGCTCTCATCCATAACTCGCCTTTTAGAACCAGATTCGATTATATACATTGCTCGACAAGTCTTACACCTAATCTTATTGAATGCGAAACCATTGCCTACAACTTATATGACCACAACGCTATTATCACGCGATTACGAACAAGGAATACGCAATTTTTTAAAAGGAACATCGACTCGAAAATTTTTAACTCTCATATCTTCAAAGAAATATTTTTATTCGAACACGAGAGTTTTATTACGAATTTTAATTACATTGGCCCGAAGGCACATTGGAGATGCCTGAAAAAACTAATTTTAGAAACCGCAGAGGTTTGTCAAAAATACACTTTTACAAAACTTAGACGCCTCAAACCCGCAATTACTGCAATCTACAATGACAACAATGAATTCCTCAACAACAACGACGCTATCCTAAACCATATTTTCACTTTTTATCAAAATAAAACGAAGGCAGATGATTCTATTATTTTAGAAGACATCAGAAATTATGTAAATATTATTCCGCGCCTCGATATCGAATTTCATTTCAACGAAGAAAATTTTATAACGAAAAACGACATTTCAAACGCGATTAAGCTCTTACCGAATAGAAAGATGGCCGGCGATTGTTAGAATGGTTTTAGGGTTTTATATTATTTTTGAAATTAATACATACGATTTTAGTAATTGAAAATAGTTTATTTATGCAAAACTATATCTTTCCATTATTTACAAGTAATAATATATAAGAATAGTGAGGAGTGATAACTATGCAAATATTAATGATGATATACCACAGAATATTTAAAATAATTATTCAGTGACAATATTATATAAAATATTAAAGTCTAAAATTGAATTCATATATTCAACACTCCTTCTTGAATTCATGTTTTAGAGTTTTAATTACTCTATCAAAACATCTGTAGCAGTGAAGATCTGTGTTTTTCAAAAGTTTCCTTTGGCAGAGGCTTGGTTAGGATATCAGCAACTTGGTCTTGGGTTGGGCAAAACTGAACAGCAACATTTTCTCTTATCTGATCTTTCAAAAAATGATATCGAACATCTATATGTTTTGTCTTTCTGTTCATTTGTCCTGTCTTCATTAAAGTCATTGCACTTTGGTTGTCAATATTTAGTTTAGCAAGTATGGTTTCATTTGTAAGTTCTTCAATTAGTGCTTTCATATAAATGAGTTCTTTCACACTTTCAGCTGCAGCAATATATTCTGCCTCAGTAGTGGATAAGGCTACAATTGGTTGTTTTCTTGAACTCCAGCTTATTGGTCCTTTACCAAACAAAATTGTATATCCGGATGTACTTTTTCTTGTTTTCATGTCTCCAGCAAAGTCTGAGTCACAATATGCATTAAGTTCCATATCTTCATCTTGTTTACTATAGTGAAGTCCAAAAGTTTTGGTTTGTTTCAAATATCTCATAGTTCTTTTAACATTTTGTATATCCTGGTTTGTCGGTTCATGCATCGAACGACTTTCATAACCAACTGCATAAGCAACATCTGGTCTGGTTTTGTTTGCTAAATATAGGAGACTTCCAACAGCTTCTCTATATGGAAAATTACCTTCAGATTTGTTTTCTAATATAGGATCAATTTTCACAGCTCCTACAATTGGAGTTGTCACTGGCTTTGCATCCAACATGTTGTATTTTTTTAGAACACATTCTATATAGTCATGTTGAGAAAGTATCAGTCCCTCATCTTTATTCATGATATTCATGCCAACAAACATTTCAGGATTATTACTTATTCTTATTTCAAATTCTTGTGCCAGTTCTACCAACAAATTGTCCATTTCTTTTTCATCACTTCCAAACAACATTCCATCATCAACATATAAAGCCAAAATTAAACTTCCATTTTGGTTTTTGAAAATGCAATTTTCTAATTTTGATTTCACCAGTCCTTTTGTTTTCAAAAAGGCTTCAAATCTTTTATTCCACTTTGAAGGTGCTTGTCGTAGTCCATAAAGTGCCTTCTTTAGTCGACATATTTTGTTATCTTCATATCCTTCTGGTAAATACATGAAGATTTCTTCATCCAAATATCCATAGAGAAATGCAGTTTTGACATCAAAAGTTTTGAACTTTAGATTTTTCTTAACACTTAAGGATAACAACATTCTTAAAGAAATTGTACTTACTACTGGACTAAAGGTTTCATCAAAATCTAGTCCTTTTTGTTCATTTCCTCTAGCAACAAGTCTTGCTTTATAATGTCCACCATCCTTTATCTTGAATATCCATCTAGAACTGAGTATCTTCTTTCCTTTAACTTCTTCAGCATTTACAAAATCCCAAGTTTCATTTTTCTTCAATGAATCTTTTTCTTCCTGTATTGCTTTTACCCAGTTTTCTTTGTCTACTCCGGTTACAGCTTCATTGTATGTTAACAATCCTATTTCTCCAGAAACAGAATTCAACACTTCATAATCTTTTAGTCTTTCAGGTCTATTGATATTTTCTCTATTCCTTAACATATATTTTGAATTGGTCGAGTTCTGTGGTTTATCATGGGTATCCAATTCCATTTTAGTGTCTTGACTTTCCTCTATTTCAGAATCCAGATCTTCTCTGTATCTTGGCTGAATGACACTGGTCATTTCATTTGTTAGTTTTCCTGTAAACACCACATCTCTTGCAATTATAATCCTTCTTTTCTGCATGTCCCACAATCTGTATCCATTTCCACTGTATCCGATAAGTGAATATTTTTCACTTTTACTATCCAATTTTTTTAGGTTTCCCAATTTTTTGACATACACTTCACTCCCGAATAATTTTACATTAGAAAGATTAGGCTTTCTTCCAAACCACATCTGTGCTGGTGTTGTTTGTACTGTATTTGAAGGGCTTCTGTTGATTAAATAGGCAGCGACTCTTGTGGCCTCTCCCCACATTTCCTTATTTAATTTGGAATCCAGCAAAAGTGCTCTGGTTTTTTCAATCAGAGTTCGATTCAACCTTTCTGCTTTTCCATTCAATTGTGGAGTATATGGAATTGTAAAATCAAGTATTATTCCTTTCATTTTGCACCATTCTTTAACTTGCGTATTGGCATATTCACCGCCATTATCACACCTTAATTTTGACACTTTCGCATTTAAAAATCTTTCCACTTCATTTACATATTCTTTAATATATTCTTTTGCTTCATATTTATTGCTGAGCAAATACACATAACAGAAATGTGTATAATCATCCAAAAATGTCATTATATATTTCTTATTATCATGTGTTAAGGGTTCTATTGGGCCGCACAAATCAGTATGAACAATTTCCAAAGGTCGGGTAGCTCTAGATCTTTCATTTCCAAATAACTTCCTAGTTTGCTTTGCCATGATGCAAATTTCGCACACATCATTTTCCTGTTTTTCCAATTTGTTAAGCTCCATACCATTAACCAAACTTTCAAGTTTTCTTAGATTCTGCATTCCAATGTGTCCCAATTTTCTGTGCCATTCTTGGGTTTTGTTTTCACTTGGTAAGGTAAGGTTCGAGTCATTTTGCTTTGAAAAATGTTGTTCAATATTTACAGCATAAAGTCCATTTTCAAGTTGATCTCCTTCTAGAACTTTTTTTCCATCTTTCAAAATTGTCACTTTATCACCTTTAAAATTTACTTCTCCTCCGTTGTTAACAATTGAGGTCACTGACAAAAGGTTTTTTGATAATTCAGGCACAAATATTACTTCATTTAGGTTACATTGTCTCCCCTTAAATTGTCCTGAAGTTTTTGCTCTCATAACTTCTTCTTTTTTGGCAACATTGATGTTCACATCACACTTTTTTTGATGATCAAGCAACTTTTCTTCATTAATCATGTGACAGGTGGATCCGCTATCAACAATGAAAGTGACTGATGATCTTTTATCATATTCTTCTCTTTGTTCAGCAATGAAAGCAATGGGAGGTTGCTTTTCTTTGTTCCTGAAATAGCAGTCTTTTTCTTTATGATTAAACTTTTTACATATTCTGCATTGTTCTTTGTTTACTTTAGCAGCAGGTTTACTGTTGTTCTTAAAGAAACAGTCCTTTTCTTCATGGTTAGTTTTTTTACAAAATTTGCAGAATTTTCTTTGGGTGCAATTTTTAGATATATGTCCTGGTTTATTACAAGTAAAACATACCTTTTGTTTTGTTGCATTCATAGCCACTCGGTCTTCTGGTTGGCTCTGTCTATTTCTTCTTATTTCTTCAGTGGTCAATCTTGATATTAGATTTTCAATAGTTTTTTCATCTTTTCCAGTTGACTCCCAAGCAGTACAAAAATAATTATATTCTTCTGGCAAAATTGTTAAAATCTTTGAAATAACAATATTGTCATCAAAGTTCTGTTTTAGATTATTGAGTTTAAAAGCCAAATTTCTTAAATTACTTATGTTGGATACAAGGTCTACATTTTTATCAAATTTATAAGTGTGAAATTCTTGTAGCAGCTTACATTTTAATTGTTCATCATCTCTTTCAAATATTCTGCATATGGTGTCATACATTGATTTGGCATTTTCACAATGTATTATGTGTGTTAATATCGTTTTATCGATGCTCGAAATAATATATTTTTGGGCTTTAGCATCTTTTATTATCCATGCGTTTTTTTCTTTTTCATCCTTTTGATCTTTAAAACACAATTTGCCATTTATTGTTTCAATTAAATTATTAGCTTTAAAAATAATGTTAATTTGAAATTTCCAAATATCAAAATTTTCAGAGTTTTTAATTTATCTATAATCGAAATATCTTCCATAACAGCAGCCATTTTTATTTTTACGATTTTAGATTTTAAGTTTTAACCACGCTTTATGCTGCCACTGTTAGAATGGTTTTAGGGTTTTATATTATTTTAGAAATTAATACATACGATTTTAGTAATTGAAAATAGTTTATTTATGCAAAACTATATCTTTCCATTATTTACAAGTAATAATATATAAGAATAGTGAGGAGTGATAACTATGCAAATATTAATGATGATATACCACAGAATATTTAAAATAATTATTCAGTGACAATATTATATAAAATATTAAAGTCTAAAATTGAATTCATATATTCAACAGCGATGATGGCATCCCCGCCGAATTCTATAAAGAACTAGCGGACGTACCCGGCTTCGCCCGAGGTTTTACCCGAGTAAAGGTTTGTCTACGAACATTTGTTAAAACAATTCTCTATAAACTTATAAAAAAAAAAGATATATTTTGATAATTTGAAACTCGTAAATTTGAATCTCTCGATAAAGTGAACATTTTTTCCCAGTCCCTGTGTGCCGTGTCATCCTGAATTTTGTCTTTCATAATTTTCTACATTAGAAAATCATTGTTTTATCTAGTGAACATATTTTCCCGGTCCCTTGAAAAATACTCGATAAGTTGAATAAAATCATGGTCGTGAATCTCTCGATAAAGTGATTATTTTTTCCCGGTCCCTGTGTGCCGTGTCATCCTGAATTTTGTCTTTCCTAATTTTCTACATTACAAAATCATCGTTTTATCTAGTGAACATATTTTCCCGGTCCCTTGAAAAATACTCGATAAGTTGAATAAAATCATGGTCGTTTATGGAAGATGGACGTAGTTCCCGGAGGTCACCCGCACCCGCGCGCCAGGACCTCTTGATCCCTCTGATTGGTCGGTGGGAACTTGGACTGACCGGCCGGATGGAGGGCGGGGTGGGGGGCAGACATAAGCCTATCTCCGTCGCAAGGTGGCGCTGCTTGAGAGTTAAAGCTACAAATCTGCAAATAACTCTAAGGATATTAAAGATATTCAAGAAATTATTTTTCGTAAACCTTTCCGGGGATATGCCTAATAATATCCCAAATTTTCACGGCGATTGGATGTATGGTTTTTGAATCCATAGAGGACACACACACACATACACAGGAAAATCTTCCTGCATCGCCTGCGGCGGACCCCCAGATATCCGGCATCGCTATACAGAATGCGCCGTGACGAAACCATTCATCGACAACGCTATTGAAGAATGCCAAAACGTCGACCCTCTATACAGGTTCAATCCTTCTAAATTTATCTTCGATAAGGAAAAGATCGAAAAACGACGCATTTTAAACAGAACAAAATACAATATTTATAAATTTTTCATCAATGTAGATTTTAATTGTAGCCCCTCCCCCACTAACTCTTAAAATTGTAACGTCGTTTTTATGATTTAATAAAAATCAATTTTGTTGTGTACATACATATAAACATACATACATACATACTCGGCCGTGCGGCCGCATTTCGCGCGCGCTCCGAGTTGTTTGTTCATTTTCTTTGTAATTGTTCGCTTTTTCTAAATTGAAGTTTGACATCTTCTCTCATCAAGTTTTCCTCCATCTAGTTCTGTGTTTTTCTGTTAAACTTGAAATTTCATCATTTACATAAATATTTCTAGTTTCAAGTTGAAACTAGATCATCGCCATTGCAACGACCGACCCGGTCATCCCCATCGTCATCCCCATCTCATCTACCATTGGCTGAAGATAGCGTCTCATCTAAAAAAAAAAAACTTTTTCATCCATAGTATTACCGAATTTGCATAATGAGCAACTCAGACTGAACAATGAATTTAAATATCAATCAAATAATGGACAAAACAATTCGCAAAAACAAACAAATTAAAAACAAATGAGTTCGAGAAAATCAATGAAATCAGAAATGATACATACAAAAACAGAAGCCTTTCGACTTTTTCTGCAATACAATTCCCAATAATGGAGAAATACAGTGCAGATACCTGCAATAGCTGAGGTCATTGGTTCCAAAAATATCCATGCAGCAGGGCGCATGAACCGACTTGCAATTGTTTCAACAGACAGTGAGGAAACCGCAAAGAAACTGATAGAAAATGGATTTAAAATTGGAGAAGAAACTATTTACCCTGACTTTGCCTTCAATGCCCCGCAAAAATTCATCATCTCAAATATAGCTTCATGTATTCCAGACGAAGTTGTCAAGAACTACCTAGAACCTTTTGGCCAAACTATCAGTATCAGGCCTATCCCTTTCCCAACTTCTAACCCCGAGCTTAAACATCTCGCAACTTTAAGAAGAGAAATTATGATTAAAACGAAAAACAATAGGAACCTTCCATCCAGTCTGGTGATAAAATACCAAGGAATAATATTTAATGTGTACATAAACGAGGACAGGATTTGTAATAAGTGCCGCAGACATGGACACACGGAGGAAAGATGTGGTATAAGCTTTAAATCAAAACTAACCGTATTGAACCCCCAAGCCAACCAAGTCCAGAGCACACCTCTTAGTGCGCAAACAGAACCCACAACTGGAATCGATCAGCATCAAACCGATCTACATAGCGAGGTGAGGGACAATCAGGAAAATACCTTGATGATCCCTCCGAAGGGGGACACAGAGAATGAACTAGAGACTCCTGAGGGCAGAAAGCAGTTAATCTCAAATGACAAACCAATATACTTGGCAACCCCAAGTCAGAATACACAGGAAGAAATAATAATGGAGGCAGTGGAGACTCGATCAGATGTTAGCGGACACGATGATGAAATGCACCTGGATAAGGTCTCCCTGAAGAGGAAAAACAACGAACTTGAAAAGCCAAGCCAATAAACTGAAGTGAATAAATCACGGAAAAAAAGAAACAAAAAACGTTCAATGTCCTCCCAGGCAACACCAGGAGACACTTCCGTTAATGAAACAGAAGAGGCCAGTTGCTCCATGACGGAGAAAATCACTGAAGATACAACTGACACCGGCTCAGAAGCAGGTTCCGATATATCTGGAATCAGCCAATCAGATGAATACTTTGTTGATGGAGATGGCACCAGGGAAAAGCTAAGAGAAGTAATACTAAGAATCTCCAAGAGAACAGGTGGAAAGAGAAGTGACAAGACTAGAAAAGAACTAATGGAATTCCCAGATTTAGAGCAGAAGCTAGAGAACTATTTAAAATTTCTGAAAGTAAAACCATCGAAGGAACTCATATCTGAGAAGGAAAACTCCTTCTCTCAATTAAAGAAAAAAATAAGCACCATAATAAACGAATGCAAACAAATCTCTAATTACCAATCTGTACCTCTTAAGAAACAACATCAACAATTAATGGAAGGAGAGTTCAACCCCAGCAGCCAATTACCCCCTACAGGTAAGGAACCAAGAGACCCTGAGAACATGTCATAAGCATAAAACAAGAAAACTACGAGGGCCTTAATTGGATTATATTTCATGATGGCTCTGAGATTTGCATCTCTAAATCTCTGCGGTATTTTATTTAAAACACGCAGAGAGGTTTTTTACAATGAACTACAAAATACAAATTACGATATTTTTGTCGCACAAGAGACGAATATAGAGAGATTTCTGAGGCCACGAGAGCTACAAAATTACAATTTTTACTTTAATGAAAGCACTGCCCATGGCAATGGACAACTTATAGCTCTTGGAGATTCGATTCCTGGAAATAATTTCCAAATCATTAAAAAAGGAAAAATCTGTGCAGCTGAGATTGTCCTGTACAACCATCTCGCAATTTTATACAATGTACATCTTAGCCATGAGTCTACTGAGTTCGCAAGTGATCTAAACAAAATTGAAACACACAGAAGTAAATACCCCTCTGGAGTTCTAATCGTGTTACTAGGAGATGTGAATACCTCGGATTGGAAACCTACTCGCGATTCCAAAAATAACAGCAGACTAAAAAACCTCCAAAAATTTATGAAAGACCTTAACCTGATTGACGTCTACGAACATCTATATCCACAAAGTGAGGGATATACCTATGAATGCAACAGAAAAGGAAGCATCGCGAAATCCAGACTTGATCGTTCTTTTGTATCCCCCTCCCTAATTACCAACACAATTGATTGTCGCGTTAAGGAATACATAAATTCCGATCACGACATGGTCATTGTCTTGTGCGAAAACCACGCTTTTGAGCCTACAGAAAGTAGAGATTCCTCTCCAAATAGAAATATATTTAAAACTAAAATTTTTGAAGAACTCTTCACTTCTTTATTAATGGATTCCCGGGAGGCTTTGGCTTCATTATCACATACCGCACATTGGAGGAATTTTAAAAGTATGTCCGTTGAAGCCGCATTGAGGGCACAGAAGTATACTTACGGCCGCAGGAAAGATAAAAATCGGAAACCAAGAATAACATCGATTTGTGATGAGAAGAATAATCTAATTGTTAACCCAGATGATATTTTTATAACTACGTGCTGGACTTTTATCGAGAGAAATCTGTCTCTTTGAATACCATTGAACCCCTGAAACGCTGAGGAGCGCGATTACAGGGCTCTTAAAAACAGCGGCAGACCAATCTATACAAAACGACCTTACAAGAATGAATAAATCTAAGCTATACTCTCACTACAAAGACATTCACATATCTTTCATGACGGAGGGATACCTTTTAGGGGATTTTCCTTTCCCGGTTGTAAGACTACTCGCACAAGTTAGAATACTTTCAAGTTTTTTTAGAGAAAACCACACCAAGATGCTCTGCGGTGAGAACCCGACTTGTACCTTCTGTAATTCAAAACTAAAAAATGAAATCACTCACTATATTTTTGATTGCTCTGCTCTGAAAGAAGAACCCTTATGCTCAAAACTGGGCAACTCTGTGCTTCACTTCCATCAATAATTGACAATATGACCCAGAATAAGTATATTGCTACGGCGTTTTATGGTTTCCACAAGTCCATATCTCAGAAGAAGGCCAAGTGATACTCACTCCTCACTTTCTTACTGCTACTCTTTTTGTGTTGATTTCTTGCTTCCCTCTTTCTTCTTATTATTATTTTTTTCCTTTTCTTGTTTTTTTTTTTTCTCTCTTTCTCTTTTTACTCTGTATATATCGTTATTTCCTTTGTCTCACTGCTTTGTTCTTATGCATACCTCTGCATACCTCTGATGAATCCTGTATAGGGTCAGTGACCCTAAATAAAGGCTTTTTTGTTGTTGTTGTTGTTGAATACCATTGAACTGAATGAACAAATCGACTATATAAAAGTCATCCCTACTCCGAACCCTGACTACGGAACGATGGAGATAAATACAATCTCTAAGAATGACATTATCTGCTCCATTAAAACCTTACACAATAGAAAAGCACCAGGAAGGGATAATTTGCCGACGGAGTTTTACAAGATATATCATGAGGAAGCTGCTCTTCGGCTGGAACTTCTCTTTGCTGACATATTTGCCAAACAGATACTTCCTGAATATATGAGGATTGGAGATATTATCTTAATACCGAAGCGTGACAATCCAACAACAATTTCTGATTGGCGAACCATCACGCTGATGAACATAGATTATAAAATCCTGACATCTATCCTCCTGGCAAAATTAAAACCTTATGCTCCTAATTTAACACCTCGGAACCAGAAGTATGCTATCCCAGAAGTCGAGAAACAAATTTTCGAATCGAATATACATAACACTGCTTGCGCGATAATTACGATCGATTTATCTGACACCTTTAACTCAATGAATAGAAACTTTTTAATCGAAACTCTTAATAGGATGAACTTGCCTAGAGATTTCGTGAAGTGGATAAGAATTATTCTGAAGGAAAATTTAGCCTCTATCAACATAAACAATAGAGCTTCTGAGCCTTTTAAAATCAACTGCGGAGTTAGGCAGGGATGTGGCCTCTCGGCATTACTTTTCGCAATAGCAACATCCTCGCTAATACATAATCTTAGAGCAAAGCTCCATTCTTCCACGTCGTTCTTTGCCTACGCGGATGACTTTGTTTTTATTATCAAGGAAGAAGATGAGTTTAAAAAGATTCTACGATGCTTCAAAAATTTCGAAAGAGTATCCGCTATTAAGACAAATGTTAATAAAACAAAAGGTCTCTGGTGCGGAAGCTGGAAAACAAGAATGGACAAACCTTTTGGCATCCTCATGGAGAACGAGAATATCAAGATTTTAGGAATAACGTTCAAAAATAATTTAGCGCCATGCAGGCTTCATCTCGAAAAAATTAAATGGAATTATACAAACACGCTAATTTTAACCAAAGAAAAATCAAGCATTTACCCCTCAAGAAAAAAGCACGCTATCTCAACGAATATTTTATACCCAAATATTTATACCATTTCAACGCAACGCTGCCGAGCGATACATATTTGACTACGCTTCAAAACCAACTCAACGATGCCTTATATTTAGATGAAACGTGGACGAATAATGATGTAAATTGTATGTCTTTGGGAGAAGGTGGTCTTGGTCTCCTAGACTTACGTTCTCAGAGAGACGTTTTCATCGTTAAGAGAATTCAGAAGTCGATGCGAAATGAACCTACGGACGACCTTTTATTTTTATTTGATAAAAGAAATCAAACAGATTTTTACAATCTTATTAACTACGATCTTTACCACATCGGCTCTCCGCGGTGCAAACAAGTTATTAGTGCCTGGGCGAGATTTGTAAATACTTGTCGTGTTGATCTTAAGAAGTTGTCGTTTAATGAATTTGCTAATTTGCCTTTTTTCAAAAACCGTTTTATGCAAAATATCGACGTTAGAAACGCCGCCTTAATGAATGCTCACGGTCTTCGAACTTTCAAAGATTTGATTGATTCAGATAATGGCATGAAACCAATCGAGGAGATAATCCCGCACCCTACCAGAAGCCTCATCATTGAATTTGGCAAGATTCGTGAATTCTACAACCAGATGACGGCTAACTATAAATTTAAAACGTGTAACAGTACTTCGACTCTGTCTTTACCTATCTCTACAGCCAGCTCTGGGAAGCCCTTCTCATATATTAATAGCAGCTCTCTGAGGAAGGAAATTTACAATTATTACATAGACAATAAAGTAATTAAAGAACGCTTTAAAAAGTGGAACTTCCACCAGGAACCAATTTGGACGACAGACGAAACTTCTGTACTCGACACTTTGTCATGGCGACTAAAATTGAGAGCTGTCCCATACCCTAAGAGGGTAGGTAGAAGTGTGTTTACGGCATGCACCGGTCCACCTACTCTGGCACATCGCTATCTTGACTGTCCAGCCCTCATAAATTTTTTAAGATCGGTCACTCAACTATGTACCACCTTTAATAAGAACTTTCGGTTTACACCAGAATCTTTTATTTGCGACCGCTGCGATAAAACTTCTTTAAAGATTTTGAAAACAGCCAAATACACAATATATAAGTATTGGGTCACGAAGGATTTCAACATAACATATGACATCGATGGTGAATTCCTGGCGAATCTGGAAAGGTTTTTTCAGTTTGGAAAATTCAATAATCTTTGGAAGCCTGACATTGTGACCGCACCAAGAATTGTACCATAGCTCTCCTTATTAGCAATATTGTCTTTTCTGCAATTGTTCCTTGACCCTTTTCTGCTTTGACCTGTAGTTGAAGAATAAATAAATATATAATAAATAATAATAATATTCAACCGAAAGCTCTGATCCCTTGGAGTGTTGAATTAAAGAGGTTCAACTGTATATTATTTATAAAAAATATCTAAAACATTAAACAATAAGTTTCTTCATTACAAAAACACTGCAAGCTTTCGAGCTTGAAAGCTCACTGTGTTTTTGTAATAAGGAAACTTATTGCCCATCTTTTTGGATATTTCTCATAAATGTATATCGCAATTTTCTTATATCGAAATATATTATTAAAAATTTTGTATAAAAATCATCCATATGCAGATTTCTCATGGTTCCTAAAATATGAATTAAAGAAGTATTACTAAATATAAAGTAGTAGGGCAAATTAAATATTTATAAATAAAATAATTCTATTCTTTATAGGGCATTTTTCATTAGAGAGAATTAACACAACTATAGTTAGTGTGTGTGTACTGATAAAGTGTGTGATGTGCAGTGTGCACCTGTGTGGTGCACAAACGCTGTCACGAGGATGTGGTGACCAAGTGTCCAGGCATGAAGGACACCTCAGCCGATGAAGTAAGTGAGGCACAGTGTTTAAAATGTTTTCAAAATGATGGGTAAACATGTATGTGGTAACCGAGAGGGCACTCAGGTGTGGAGAATTTTCCAATACCTCTCTGCACCTTGGAAGACCTTTCACAACTCTCACAGAGTACAGGTAGTCATTGTTGAGGAAGAATAGAAGACTTGGGAATGTCCACACGTAGAACGAAGGACACAGTTGCCCTGGGAAAAGTTCCATGAACAAAAAGAGATGAGCTAGCAGAACGATGGAGAGGGTTAACCCTTTCTGGTCCACAAGTGTTGTACATATTTTAATTATTTGTTACCACAGAGTGTGTGTAAGCTCACGGGTAAATAGGCGCTAAAAAACAAGAAAAAAGAGTTCCTTTGTTTTCAATATAAGTTTCCTTTTTATATTTTGTTACCTCTCTTGTTAATCAATAAATATAATGTTTAATTAATAATTATTGGAATCAGTTTCATTAATAATTCTAAGCAAAGTCAACAATTGGTAGCAGAGCGTGGTTTATTGATATAAAGCTCAAAAACGAAAATATTCAATCTGAAGATTAAGCAAGAAGTTTATTCTGATCGGTAAACTGAAGCACTTATAAGAAGATTAAAGGTATTTATATAGATTAAGTTAAATTATATCTATATATTGCATGTTTAAAAGCTACCCAATATTTAAATAAATTTAAAATATATATTTGTTTTAATTTATATATTGGTTTGTTTATATTAGCTCAAAAGACGAAAATGGCTGAATATAATGTTTTATCCCAAACAAAATTGAACCATTAACAGGAAATAATTATCAAATATGGGCGTTGAAAATCGGCGCAGTTCTGAGAGGAAGAAAATTATTTAAATGTGTAATTTCAGATCCAGAACCTGATATGGAAGACAAAAGTTCTTGGGAGATTTGGAGTGATAAAAATGATGAAGCTTTTGGGATAATCATCACTACTTTGACAAATGAACAAGCTGGAATGTTCATAGGAGAAACAAATGCTAAGAAAGTATGGGACTCACTGAGAAAAACATACACAGGCAATTTGGAAGATAAAATTATTGATATAGGCTTAGAATTAAAGAACATTAGAATGAAAGATAATGAGACTGTAGATGAATATATAACAAGGGCAAAAAATATTGCTGCTAGAAGTTCATCATTAGGGCATCAATTTTCCTCAAGAGAACTTTCATTTCATATTGTCAGAGGCATACATCCAAGGTATGAAAATATTGCTATTGTCTTACGATCAAAGAGAGAAGCAACAATTGAAGAGATTCAACAAACTCTAAGAGAAGAGTCAAGAAGAAATATGAGATTAAATCAATCGGTTGAGAATGGGCATGAACAAGCATACAGAATTAAAGATAGAAAAGTTCAACAATCTCAGCCAAAAAGATGTTTTGTTTGTAATAAAAAGGGACATCTAGCTAATGATTGCTGGTTTCGAGATAAACAGAAACAAGGATACCAAAAGAAATGGAATCCTGGTTATAGAAATCACAAATACAGTAGGGAACATTCAAATAACCTAGTGGATACTATGAAAAGTGGAATTAATGAGCAAGCATTTGAAACATATGTAAAAGAATTTGAAGATTCACCAGATGAGAGAAATGATAGACAAATATGGTGTATAGATTCAGGATGCACCGCACATTTAACCCCAAACCTAACTTTGATGGAAAATGTGGTAGATTATGAAAGTGAAATCAACCTAGCTGAGAAGGGCAAAACTACCCAAGCCATAGCCAAAGGAGATATGAGACTTACTACATGCACAAGTGAAGGCCAAGAAAATATTTGCATCAAAGATATCTTACATGTACCAAGTTTAAGGAATAATTTCTTGTCAATATACGAATTAGTCAACAAGGGAAATTCAGTTATTTTCAATAAGGATGGAGCAAAAATTTATAATGAAGGGAATGACTTAGTTGCTGAAGCATATATTAAAGATAGAATGTTTATGATGGAAACAAAACAAAGAAATGTACCAATAGCAAAAAATGAAAATGTCATGGTTATAAATACACATTTATCAAATAAAAATAGCAATATAAGTTTATGGCATAAGAGATTAAACCATATAAATGAAGAATACATGAAAAAAATGATTCAAGGACATATTGTAAGAGGATTGGATCTAAAATTCGAAAGGTTACCAGAGTGTGAAGCATGCATAATGGGAAAACTGGTGCAGAAGCCATATAATATTACAGAAAATTATACAGTTAAGCCCCTGCAGTTGATTCATATGGATTTATGTGGACCAATGCCATGTCAATCTTTAGGAGGATCTAAGTATTTCCTTGTTATAGTAGATGATTACAGTAGAAGAATCTTTGTATATTTCCTGAGATCAAAAGATGAGACCTTTGAAAGATTTGAAGAATTTAAAGCAAGAGCTGAAAACGAATTAAGTCATAGAATAAAAGATGTAAGAACGGACAATGGAACTGAATTTTGTAACTCTAGATTTGAAGGACTTTTCAAGAGAAGTGGGATCCATCACCAACTTACCACCACATACTCACCACAAAGTAATGGAGTCGCAGAGAGAGTGAATAGGACTCTTATAGATACAGCGAGAACCTTACTAATTGACTCAAAATTACCCATGATGTTTTGGGCAGAGGCAATTGCTACAGCTACATACATTAAGAATTGTACACCCCACAGGTCTATCAAGCAAAATACCCCTATGCAGAGATGGAATGGCAGGAAACCATCGGTCAAACACATTCGAATATTTGGATGTTTGACACATTGGCTTGAGAGCAAACCAAGAAGAAACAAGTTTTCACCAAAGGGTAGAAAGGGAATATTTATTGGTTATTCCATTAAAAGAAAAGCCTACAGAATATATGATATAATGACAAAGAGAATCCATGAAGTCAGATCAGTAAAATTTAGTGAAGATAAGAGAGGAATTGATTATGCAAATGATATTCAGGAAGATACTACTTGTGATAATTTGACCTATAAAGGAAATTGTGAAGAAATAGTTGCTGAAGACTTTCTTATCTTGAAAGAAGACAATCCTGTCACAGAGAGTAAAATGAAGTCTCAGGAGGATACTTCAGTAAAACTAGGTGGTGACTGTGAAAATGACTCATCACAAACTGAACCGATACAGGAAAGATGTGTAAAAGGAGGAAGAAAGAAAGGAGAAACAAAGAGCATCTTAGAAGAACGGCACAAAGCAAGACTTGAAGAACAAGAAAGGAAATTGATTGAAGAAGGAGTTCGACGCTCACAAAGAATAAAGGATAGGAATAATGCAAACTTAATTATGGAAATTGATCATTATATTCCGGAGAACTTTAAAGAAGCAATGGATAGTGGAGAAAGAAATGAATGGCACAAAGCAATGGAAGATGAGCTCAGTGAGATAGAGAAACATAAAGTATGGACACTAGTACCAAGGGAAAATGGTATGAAAGTCATCAATAGTAAATGGGTCTACAGTACGAAGAAAACACCAAGTGACGGCATATATAAACGAAAGGCCAGGCTGGTTGCTGTTGGATGCAATCAAAGATATGGTGTGGACTATAAGGAATCTTTTTCGCCTGTACTCAAAAAGGAAAGCTTGCGAACAATAGTAGCTCTTGCAACACAACATAATTTAACCATAAAGACTTATGATGTGAAGACAGCTTATCTCTATGGTGAGTTAAAAGAGACAGTATACATGAGACAACCAGATGGTTTTATACAAAAAGGAGAAGAAAACAAAGTGTGTAAATTGGAAAAAAGCCTGTATGGTCTACCACAATCAGGAAAATGTTGGAACAAAAAGATCAATGAAATTTTATACCAGTTGGGAATGATTAGAACCAAATGTGATCCATGTGTCTATAAACTCCAGAGAGGAGAAGAGTATGCAATACTGGGTCTATATGTAGATGATCTCATCATTGCTGGAACTAGTAAGGAAATTAATGACAACCTAGCCTCAGAAATAGAAAAATATGTTACTCTAACAGAAAAGAAAGATAGCGAACCATTTATTGGAATTGAAATAAAAAGGGAAGAAGATGGATTTTATCTATCTCAGACTCATTATATTGATACAATTCTTCACAGATTTGGACTGGAAGAATGCAACAGTGTGCAGACACCTGGAGATCAAAATCAAAATTTGGATGAATATTTGGACTCTAAGCCAGTAGATAAAACTGTATACCAGGAAATGATTGGATCACTAATGTACCTCTCTATGGGTACTCGACCGGACATATCCTTCAACGTCAGCAATTTATCACAGTATAGTAATGATCCAAGAGAAATTCACTTAACTGGAGTTAAAAGGATTTATAGATATCTGAAGGGAACAAGAGATAACATGTTGGCATATAAGTCAAAAGACAACAATATCACAATAAGTACTGATGCGAGCTGGTGCACAACCCGAGACGCAAAATCCTATTCAGGCTATACAGTCAAACTTGGCAACAACTTAATAAACTGGAGAAGTAGAAAGCAAAATTTAGTAGCCTTGTCTACATGTGAAGCAGAACTTATTTCAATATGTGAAGGCATTTCAGAAGTATTATGGTTAAAGGGATTACTAGAAGAACTTTGTGAAAATTTAACTTTCCCAATTACCTTGAAAAGTGACAGCCAGGCTGCAATAAACTGGATACAATCTGACAAAATTACTTCACGAACAAAGCACATAAACTGAAAGTATTATTTTGTGAAAGAGGAAATTCAAAATGGAATCAAGCTGGAATACACTAAAAGTGAAGACATGGAGGCGGATATACTAACGAAGAGTCTACCTAAGGACAAACTACGGAAATGTGCAGATAGCCTTGGACTTGCTGATTAGGGCTTACACACAGGGGAGCGTGTGTTGTACATATTTTAATTATTTGTTACCACAGAGTGTGTGTAAGCTCACGGGTAAATAGGCGCTAAAAAACAAGAAAAAAGAGTTCCTTTGTTTTCAATATAAGTTTCCTTTTTATATTTTGTTACCTCTCTTGTTAATCAATAAATATAATGTTTAATTAATAATTATTGGAATCAGTTTCATTAATAATTCTAAGCAAAGTCAACAACAAGCCACTGTCAGTGTTTATGTGTTAGGGTTGCTTCAGCCACAAGCCACTCTCAGTGGCGTTTGTGTAAACAATGGGTGGGGGATGGGAGAGGCTGGCACCCATGTCGTGTTTCCGGAAATCGCATGGTAATCTTGTTGAATCATTCTCCATTCCCTCTCACCTTGATTTGTTACTTATTTTGTTTGCATTTTTTCACTTTTTTTGAACGTCATTTTTACTTTCGTCCACTCACTCCAAATCTCCTTTTTTTGATGATTCTTGATTTTTGATGATTCTTCATTTACTGAATGTGTTTTTTTAAGATTCTAATGCTGATATTATTTCCTAAGCTACAGAAATTTACGTATTTGAAGAGTCTAGCTCATCTTAAACAGTTAAACGTTTTCATTTCTTCACTGATGAATTCTAGACAAATTTCACCCATATTGAAGAACTTTCTATAATTCATAGTTACCTATTTAGGACCATTATGCCAAACCAACAAGGACTGACACAAGAACTGAAAAAATATATACAGTAAAACCGCTCTATAGTGAACCCCAAATGGACATAGAATTTGGTTCACTATAGCCAAGGTTTGGCTATTGTTTTTTACTTTCCAAAATTTTTAGACCATATAATTAAAGAACAGCTATACACACAAGAAGAGGCTGCCTCTTAATAGTGGTCAATTTGTTTTAATTCCCTTAATTTACCAATTTCCTTACATTAATATTGAATAATAAGAGAAACCATTAGATGATAGGTTCTTATTATCATAAACATACATGTACCTCAATGTCTATTTTAAAAATCACGACAAATCCTAGGCAAAGTTTTATTAGATAATTTATTCAAAGATATAAAATGATTTTAAAACATCTTTATCACATTATATAATACAATGTTTTGAAAATAGAGCAATCCAAAAATAAATTAATTAAAAAGGCATATATTGGATCAAAATATCATTTATTTTTACCAATATTTCAGTTGGCTGAACGCCAACCTTTATCAAGGTGTTATAACATATTTAATGTGTATCAACAACAAACTCAGCGCCACATAACATCAACAGAATTAAGTTTTAAAAATATTTTGTTATATTTAATGGGGAGAAAAAAAAATTGATATATATATATTTACTAGACGGGTGACCCGGTCTTCGCCCCGGGATTGACCCGTGTGCATATCTACCCGAGTGATATATATTTAGGTAATATATTTTTAAAATAATTGTTTGTTATTTTAGCATTATCTATTTGTTTGCATCAGCATAATGTATGTATACATAAAGTATGTGTATATATATATACACCTTAATAGTACAAAAGCTACATACAGTAAAACCCCTCTATAGTGAACCCCAATGGGACAGAGCTTTTGGTTCACTATAGCCACGGTTCACTATAGCCACGGTTTGGCTACTTTTTTTTTTACTTTTCAAAAATTTTAGACCGTATAATTAAAGGACGGCCATACACACAAGAAAAGACTGCCTCTTAATAGTGGTCACTTTGTATTAATTCCTATAATTGACCTATTTCCTTACATTAATACTGAATAATAATAGAAATCATTAGATGATAGATTCTTCTTATCATTAACATACATGTACCTCTGTCTAATTTAAAAATCAAGACAAATCCTAGGCAAAGTTTTATTAAATATATATTCAAATATATAAAATGATTTTAAAACATCATTATAACATTATATAAAACATTGTTTACTTGGAAAAATGGCTCTAACACCTTGTTGCTTCAAAGCATTCTTCAAGCATTGCACCATTCAAATAAAGTTAAGTTTTTCTTCCATTTCATTTTCCCACATATTCTTCTAGGTCTAGATTTCGTTTTTTTTTTTTTTTAACCTGTCATGCAAAACATTGCTGACTTTAAAATCACCATAGTTAATGGCATAAAAATAGTTTTTGTTTCATCACGGGACCATTTATTTGGATTTTTTTTTTTTTTAGCCCTAAAACGTACGATCGCGATCGCGGCAAAAGTTGAGGTTGATTCCTCTTTGTAACAATTTTTAATAGCTTTATATTTTATCTTTTATAATAGAAAATTTATATTCTCTTATTTTAATATGTTCTTAACATTTTGCCTGTGTTGTTTCACTTTGAAAAGTTCTGAAAATGGCCTTTTTTTTTTTAAAGAAATAACGCTTTTGTTTTTAAAATGCCTTTGTTTTTTTCATTTTGGAAGCCATTTGTATTTTTATATTTCAAATTTAATGGATGCAAATATATTCTATTTAATAAAAAGTATAATGTGTTAAAATTTATACAACATACAGCAAAAATAAAGTGCAAAATTCAAAACAAACAATGCCGCTAAATTTATTGTTTTGAAATCGCGATCCACGAGCTGAAATATGCTCAAAATTTGGGTTTTTTTTTTTTTTTTTTTAATTACAATTCTAAGTTCGTTATAAGCATAGTATTTTAAATAGATTTTATTATTTTGGGACCGAAAATAGGTTCGTTATAGGGGTAGTTCGTTATTCTAAAAATCGCAAAGTTCGTTATAACGATGGTATTTTCAATGGAATGGAATTGGGAATCGGCGTGGGTTCGTTATAAGGGAAGGTTTGTTATATCCAGGGTTCGTATTAGCGGGGTTTTACTGTACCTATACTTTCGATATTTGCGGACCTATAATGAGGTATTGTTAACAATAGATTATTTAAGGAGCGACCCGCTCCAACACAATAGTTACAAAAACAACAAAGCGAGTGGGGGGGGGGGGGCAAAGGTGGCGTGGTCGTAGCCAACCAAAGAGAGAGCGCCATTCCAAAAAAAAGCAAACGGTGACAGGTGAAAAAGAATTGATGACGCTCGTAACTGTATATAGAATATTATGGACAAAATAAATTTTGTAAAATATGGGTGTGAATATTTTGAAAATTAACAATAACGCCTATTTTATATTTAAAATAATTTGTACTATGTGTAAAAAGATTTTTCGTATAAAAATAAAATAAAAATAACAAATTATATATAAAAGAAATATTAAACTAAATATTTTTTTACCAAAAACACAAAGCGCAAAAAATGTTTGAAAAGTTGGTTATATTAAAAAATTAAAATAAATTTAACCCTTAAGTACTCGCACCATTTTTTGTTACATAAGTACTCACGCGGGGTGTATCACACCCCATAATATAAACCTAAATCTAACATATATGATGTAAGCTAATAATAACACTTTTTATATTTATATTATACAGAAAAGAATATGTATTGATTAAATGTTAATAAAATATATAATTATTCCATCAAAATAAAAAGTACAAAAACATGTTGTATATAAATCCTATAAGTTTTTACAATTTTAATTCCTATACATTAATCACAAAAATAAATATTTTTTTCCCCATTAATTATCAAAGCATTCAGCACACATAATGATGGAATGATTATTGCAGATATTACTTTTGTAATTTTTGCAGGTATTCTTTGTTCTCCTATCCTTAGATTGGTCACAAAGATGACATCGCTTTTGCTTTTTTGAAGATGGTTCTGTTGGTCCTGGTTCCTAAAAAATCATTATAAAATTTATAATGTTTATTTATATTTGTAAATACCATTTCATAAAACATACTGTTTATTCACTTGCCACTCCAATTATCCTCTGAAAAACTTGTTTTATGTCTTTAGGTAGTGACACAATGCAAAGTCGTTCTTTGATATGATCATCCATCAAACTCGGTTCGATATTTTCCAAAAAAAGGCATCTTTTTATGGGCTCTTCTTAAGGGTGATTTGATTTATAAAGAACTTGTGCATCCAAATTTCTTTGAAATGCAAATGTGTGCACAATTATTTCCAATTATTATTATCAGTCCAAACAGACAGCGGATTTAATTTTCATTTGTATTGCGGCAATTTCTTTCCCTGCTATAATTTGGTCTGATGGTCTCAATAAAAATATTTGTGTATTCAACCATTTTTTTAATTATGTCATTACTAATAAATTTCGAAAAAGCATCTGATGGAGTTGGAGTGTTCTTTCCTAATATATTTATTTGAATAGAATTTTTTGCTATCCATTATAATATAGGATAAATGTAGGATTAGATGATGGCGAAGTGGAACTAATTCACACAAAAATAAAAAGGAAATTCATAGTGTAAACAAAGTATGTTACGTGAGAATTCAGCAGTATCAAAATTGGGCTGAGTGCAAAACTCTGTTACGTTAGTACTCGCGCTCGCGCGGGGTGTAATACACCCCATTCTGACAATAAAAATAAAATACAAATATTTTCCCTTTATTAATTTTGATGAAATTTTTGACATGTCTATTCACCACATTTAAATATTACCAAATACCAAATCCTTAGGTCGCTGGTTCAAATCCGGCTCGAGCATAATGTTTGTGGCTTGAATGTTCAGTAAATGATACTAAGAAGCACTTTGCCACTTGGCAATGCTCTTGCCAAAAGCAAAAGCAATGCTGCACTTAGTTCAAGTCTTGGAATTGTAATGGTCTTTAATGGTGCAACCTTAGTTTTTGAGGTTATCAGATTGATTTTGATCTTTTGATTTTTGAATCTAGTTTTCAAGTAAAAAACTGCTGAATAAGCATTAAGGGATGCATCACAAAATCCATGTAGTTGTAATTCTTCTATTTCCGAAGATGAACTGTTCAGGTATCTTGGTATTTTGATTTCCTTTAGGCACGATAGTTGAGTTTGGAATTTATTCCAATTTGACTTTATATCTGATTCAATTGGTTCATCCCATTTAGTTTTCTCAGTAGGAAGTTGTCGTTTTCGCCTATAATAGGGTGGTGGCTTTATCTTAGGAATAATCGAAGTTTCTTTCTTAGATGAGAGTGGTTCACTTGACTGAGAAGCGAGAGGTTGTTCTGGAGTGGATGGTTGACTTGATTCAGAAGGAAGTAATTGGTTTTGTTTAGAAGTAATTTGTGGAGTTAACTTGGAGATACGTGACTTTTTAGATTTACTTGGAATATCTTCAGATTTACTTAGATTATCTTCGGATCTACTTAGATTTTCTTCAGATTTACTTGAATTATCTTCAGATCTACTTAGATTTTCTTCAGATTTACTTGAATTATCTTCAGATTTACTTGGATTTTCCTGTAGCCCTTTTTCCAATGCTTGAGATCTTGAATCACCTAAATTGGGTGTTGATTTAAAAGGGAGATTGACTGAATATCTGCCCTCAATGTCTCTTTGGAGGTTTGACTTGAATAATATCTCACAGGCCTTCTTTGTACCCAACTGGGCCTTAGAAATTGGGACATCTTCAAGTTTCCAGAATTTTCTTATGCTGGAATCAAGTTCAGTGGTACAGTGATTGATTACCGAAGTATTCGACTTAATATTTGAATGGATTTTCCCAGAAACAAGCCAACCTAACTTGGTATTAAGTGCTATAGGATGGTGCTTTAAATCTGTTTTCTGACCTAGAATGATTTCTACAAAGGTATCTGCACCCAAAATTAGGTCTATGGGCTTGGTGACATAGAATTCTGGGTCTGCCAAGAGCATTGAGAAGTTAAATCAGAAGTTAAAATTTGGCACAAATTCAACTTTATTATTCAGGAAATAAAGGATCTGGAATCAAAGAATAAAGCTATTGTAGAATCCAAAAACATACATAGATTAAAGCTATTCCAACA
Organism: Cordylochernes scorpioides; assembly: GCA_030710605.1. Classification (NCBI taxonomy): domain Eukaryota; kingdom Metazoa; phylum Arthropoda; class Arachnida; order Pseudoscorpiones; family Chernetidae; genus Cordylochernes; species Cordylochernes scorpioides. Next base: position 33,067,229 of record CP092870.1, read on the forward strand.
AGAAGTTAATGAAAGGAAAATTAGCCTAAATCAAGTTATCAACACATTATTAGAATCAGAGTTAGATGAGACACAATATGACGATTATTCAAAGGCCAAAGGGGATATTTTTAATATGTTGGTGTCTATTGAAGAAGCTTTATCTTTGATTGAAACCAAAGAAAATACTCATAGTGATAAACAACTGCCCGAATCCAATGTTAATTTACCTAAGATAAATTTACCCATTTTCAATGGTGATTCAGCCAATTGGCTTAGTTTTAGAGAAATATTTAACTCCACCATTAATTCTAATCAAACACTAACTGAAATACAAAAATTTCAATATCTAAATGCATCTGTTAAGGGTCCTGCGGAAAAGTTGATTCGGGGTTTTCCCATTTCTGACAAAAACTACCAGCAAGCATGGGATACCTTATGCAATAGATTTAATAACAGAAGAGAATTGGCTTTTTCGCAAATCAACAAAATATTCTCCATAAGGCCATTAAAATCTATTTCGGCTGGTTCTCTCTATGAAATCCTTGATGTTTGCAATGAAGGCATTAGAAATCTCTCAGTGCTAGGACTTGAGAAAAACACATTAACAGATCTAATCCTGATCAATTTTTTTGAAAAAAGAATCGGTGAAGCCCTCAGGAAAGAATGGGAATTAACCCTTCAAAATGAAGAATATCCAACATTTGAAAACTTTGTGAATTTTTTAGAAAAACATGCTAGAAGCCTGCAAGGTATGAGAATTCCTTTGTTCCAGGAACAAAAAACCTCTAGCAAAAATATGATGGCTCACGGCCTTTATGTCAACAAAGGTCAAAATTGTATTTTATGTCATCAAATTCATAAACTAAATGACTGCCATAGATTCATAAATCTCCCCTTGCCTAAAAAATGGGAATTAGTTAAAAAACATAAACTTTGTCAAAATTGCCTTAGAGCAAATCATGAGATATCCAAATGTCTCATCACATCAAGATGTAAAAACTGCAAGCAGAACCATCATACTCTTCTGCATGGATACAACTCTGAACCATCCATTCCACAACCAACAACCTCTCAAGAGATGTTGATTTCAACAAATACCATCTGTAATGTGATGCCTTTGGAAACGGAAACAAATATTCTACTGTCAACAGCCCTTATTAAAGTCAAGGCGAAGGATGGCTCATTTGTGCTATGTAGAGCATTAGTGGACAATGGGTCCCAAACATGCCTAATTTCAGAACAATGTTGCCACAAGTTGGGACTTGAAAAAATGAAAAATTCTTATACACTAAAAGGTGTAGGTGACATTGTTGTCAACAGGACAACATCGCAGGTTGAAATAGAGTTCACCCCACATCATAATGATCAATTATTTTCTGCCAGAGCATTTGTGGTTGGGAGGGTAACTGCAGACCTTCCAAACTTCCAAATTCAGTCAGCAGACTTTCCTCATTTAGAAAATTTGCTCTTGGCAGACCCAGAATTCTATGTCACCAAGCCCATAGACCTAATTTTGGGTGCAGATACCTTTGTAGAATTCATTATAGGTCATAAAACAGATTTAAAGCACCATCCTATAGCACTTAATACCAAGTTAGGTTGGCTTGTTTCTGGGAGAATCCATTCAAATATTAAGTCGAATACTTCGGTAATCAATCACTGTACCACTGAACTTGATTCCAGCATAAGAAAATTCTGGGAAATTGAAGATGTCCCAATTTTTAAGGCCCAGTTGGGTACAAAGAATGCCTGTGAGATATTATTCAAGTCAAACCTCAAAAGAGACATTGAGGGCAGATATTCAGTCAATCTCCCTTTTAAATCAACACCCAATTTAGGTGATTCAAGATCTCAAGCATTGGAAAAAGGGCTACAGGAAAATCCAAGTAAATCTGAAGATAATTCAAGTAAATCTGAAGAAAATCTAAGTAAATCTAAAAAGTCACGTATCTCCAAGTTAACTCCACAAATTACTTCTAAACAAAACCAATTACTTCCTTCTGAATCAAGTCAACCATCCACTCCAGAACAACCTCTCGCTTCTCAGTCAAGTGAACCACTCTCATCTAAGAAAGAAACTTCGATTATTCCTAAGATAAAGCCACCACCCTATTATAGGCGAAAACGTCAACTTCCTGCTGAGAGAACTTCATGGGATGAACCAATTGAATCAGATATAAAGTCAAATTGGAATAAATTCCAAACTCAACTATCGTGCCTAAAGGAAATCAAAATACCAAGATACCTGAACAGTTCATCTTCTGAAATAGAAGAATTACAACTACATGGATTTTGTGATGCATCCCTTAATGCTTATTCAGCAGTTTTTTACTTGAAAACTAGATTCAAAAATCAAAAGATCAAAATCAATCTGATAACCTCAAAAACTAAGGTTGCACCATTAAAGACCATTACAATTCCAAGACTTGAACTAAGTGCAGCATTGCTTTTGGCTCAAATGAATCAAGTCATTCTTGAATCATTTCCTTTTCAACCTGACAAAACCTTTTTGTGGACTGATTCACAAATCTGCATAGATTGGATAAGATCAGATGCCAGCAGATGGAAGGCCTTTGTTTCGAACAGAGTATCGTCAATTCAAAATTTGACTCAAATCACTGATTGGTTCCATGTATCCAGTCAAGATAATCCAGCTGATTGCGCATCAAGAGGAATCATGCCTCAAGACTTGGTCAATCATAGAATTTGGTGGCGGGGTCCTATTTGGCTTCAAGAAAATAATGTTCGATATATTCCTTCTTCACCAACCCAAGTAAACCTCAATATCATTCAAGAAGAAGTCGGTGAAGGTCAAGTGTTGGATCAAACAACCTTAATTCAAAATTCAGAAACTATGTTAAATCTAGAATTCATTGAAAGGTATTCCACAATCACCAAATTGATCCAAATAACAGCTTGGTGTTGGAGATTCTACTACAATTGCCTCCTCTTTGATCCAATTCGTCAGAAAGGACCTTTGACAACAAGAGAATTAACAAAGGCAATTCAAGTCTTAGTCAAATCAATCCAGCAAGTTGAATTCTGCACGGAAATAAAATTACTGAAGTCAAACAAACAACTACCTCTGTCCAACAAGCTAACTTCTCTAAATCCCTTTTTAAAAACTCAAGGACTTCTAAGAGTTGGAGGTAGACTCAAGTATTCCTATTTAAATGAAAATCAAAACTTCCCTCTCTTACAACCGAAAACCCCACGCCAGGAATCACTTATCAAAAATCTCTTAACTGAGAATGCCGACATTCCTGAGGCTATTGATGAGAATCAAGAAGATTCTTCAATTTTAGAAACCACTTTTGTCATTGAAGACGAAGAGTTTAACAAAGATATCGGGACTCCAAAGATTGAAATCTCCGAAGTTTCGGTTATTGATAAATCGGAAGGCAAATATTCGAAAGAACCAGTGGTCAGTGTAGAAGCTCTGGATAAGAAGGAACTGTGCCATGATGACCCAGCTCACCTCAATGTGGTTGAAGGTGATCTTAATCGACCTAAAGAGGCTACCAGTGGTATAATCAATATTTCTACAGAAGCTAATGAATCGTCAAGCAAGGAGAAAGTTGTACCTGTTGAAATTGGGGATACATCAACAATGGATTATCTACAGAGCGGTGAAAAGGCTAAATTATCCCGCTGGAAACCCATCGATTCTCTATGCTTAGAAGACGTCAAGGAATCTGAAGACGACGATGAAAATTACAGTTCATCGGCATATATAGAATGGCCAGAAATCTTGAAGAAAGAAGTCTTAATACCCGAAGCTTTAGAAAAGGCAGTCAATCTGGAAGATTTTGAGAAGGCGGCAGAAAGTCGACAACTCTCCAAAGAACATTTAGAGGAATCGACCGAACAAGGCTCATGCATAAAAGCTGAATCAAAAACTTGGGAAGATCCTATTGAATCCGACTTAGCAGCCGCAGAGTCTGATAATCCAGCACTTCCCGAAAGAGAACTGGCCAACGAATCTGAAAATCTCATCCAAGATTCACCTCAATCGGATACTCAAAGATGGAAGCTGATTAAAAAACTAAAAAACTCATTCTGGTCAAGATGGCCCAAGGAATATCTGAGCAACCTCCAAGGCCGTGGTAAATGGCGAATCAAACAAGACAATATCCAAATAGGTCAACTAGTTTACCTCAAAGAGGCTCAAATATCTCCACTTCACTGGCCTTTGGCTAGGATTCAGGAGATATTTCCAGGAGAGGACAAGAATGTCCGGGTAGTCCAGATAAAGACTTCAAAAGGAGTCTTCAAGAGACCCATTATAAAGCTGATTCCATTACCTTTAAACAATGAGAATTGTAATCTTAGCTACATAGTCGGAATCAATTAGTCCAGCATCTATACTATTGGAACTCTTTTTTATTTTTATGTATGTGGCTTGAATGTTCAGTAAAAGATACTAAGAAGCACTTTGCCACTTGTCTTGAATTATTTTATTGTCTTTGGGTTTTAGAGTTATGAGTAGCTACCACATGATTTTTAGAATACATGAATTTGATTTAGATTTTGATACTAGTGATAGAGAGAGAGAGAAAAAAAAAACTATTAATTAACTAAACTGGAAATTTACATACATGTTGATTGCTTTAAAATTTACATATTAAAGATTTATATTGTACAATTGAATTTAGAAGATTTTGGCTTAATTTTCATATATAAAATTGAATTTAAGGAAATTATTAACTATAGGATCCAACATACTCCCCCGGCTGGGAAGAGATGACCAGAAAATAAAAAAAAATAAAAATAAAAAAGAGTTCCAATAGTATAGATGCTGGACTAATTGATTCCGACTATGTAGCTAAGATTACAATTCTCATTGTTTGAAAGGTAATGGAATCAGCTTCCATCTTTGAGTATCCGATTGAGGTGAATCTTGGATGAGATTTTCAGATTCGTTGGCCAGTTCTCTTTCGGGAACTGCTGGATTATCAGACTCTGCGGCTGCTAAGTCGGATTCAATAGGATCTTCCCAAGTTTTTGATTCAGCTTTTATGCATGAGCCTTGTTCGGTCGATTCCTCTAAATGTTCTTTGGAGAGTTGTCGACTTTCTGCCGCCTTCTCAAAATCTTCCAGATTGACTGCCTTTTCTAAAGCTTCGGGTCTTAAGACTTCTTTCTTCAAGATTTCTGGCCATTCTATATATGCCGATGAACTGTAATTTTCATCGTCGTCTTCAGATTCCTTGACGTCTTCTAAGCATAGAGAATCGATGGGCTTCCAGCGGGATAATTTTGCCTTTTCACCGCTCTGTAGATAATCCTTTGTTGATGTATCCACAATTTCAACAGGTACAACTTTCTCTTTGCTTGACGATTCATTAGCTTCTGTATAAACATTGATTATGCCACTGGTAGCCTCTTTAGGTCGATTAAGATCAGCTTCAACTACATTGAGGTGAGCTGTCATCATGGCACAGTTCTTTCTTATCCAGAGCTTCTACACTGACCACTGGTTCTTTCGAATCTTTGCCTTCCGATTTGTCAATAACCGAAACTTCGGAGATTTCAATCTTTGGAGTCCCGATATCTTTGTTAGACTCTTCGTCTTCAATGATAAAAGTGGTTTCTAAAATTGAAGAATCTTCTTGATTCTCATCAATAGCCTCAGGAATGTCGTCATTCTCAGTTAAGAGATTTTTGATAAGTGATTCCTGGCGTGGGGGTTTCGGTTGTAAGAGAGGGAAGTTTTGATTTTCATTTAAATAGGAATACTTGAGTCTACCTCCAACTCTTAGAAATCCTTGAGTGTCTAAAAAGGGATTTAGAGAAGTTAGCTTGTTGGACAGAGGTAGTTGTTTGTTTGACTTCAGTAATTTTATTTCCGTGCAGAATTCAACTTGCTGGATTGATTTGACTAAGACTTGAATTGCCTTTGTTAATTCTCTTGTTGTCAAAGGTCCTTTCTGACGAATTGGATCAAAGAGGAGGCAATTGTAGTCGAATCTCCAACACCAAGCTGTTATTCGGATCAATTTGGTCATTGTGGAATACCTTTCAATGAATTCTAGATTTAAAATAGTTTCTGAATTTTGAATTAAGGTTGTTTGATCCAACACTTGACCTTCACCGACTTCTTCTTGAATGATATTGAGGTTTACTTGGGTTGGTGAAGAAGGAATATATCGAACATTATTTTCTTGAAGCCAAATAGGACCCCGCCACCAAATTCTATGATTGACCAAGTCTTGAGGCATGATTCCTCTTGATGCGCAATCAGCTGGATTATCTTGACTGGATACATGGAACCAATCAGTGATTTGAGTCAAATTTTGAATTGACGTCACTCTGTTCGAAACAAAGGCCTTCCATCTGCTGGCATCTGATCTTATCCAATCTATGCAGATTTGTGAATCAGTCCACAAAAAGGTTTTGTCAGGTTGAAAAGGAAATGATTCAAGAATGACTTGATTCAGTTGAGCCAAAAGCAATGCTGCACTTAGTTCAAGTATTTTTGAAGGACAAATGTGTGATCCATCTTGCCTCTTGATTTCACATTGAATTAACATAGCTAGTCCACCAGTAAAACTAGACGTGGTTCAAAAAGAAATTCAGAACCCAACTGCCATTATAGACAGAACTTGGTGGGAATGTTACTGGCTACTATTGTATAACATACAACTTTCTCAGAAAAACTTCAATACGGTGGAGAAAATTATTTTTCTGGGGTCTAGAAGTGGCTACTGTTAACTCATACATCATATACACCTAGAACATGAAAGTAAAATGGACTAAGGTCAATCAGTCATGAAAAATACCACTAATATTTGGTGGAAGAGCTTGTGGAACCATGGCAGGATGAAAATCCAAAACCTTTGAAAGCTTCAACTTCAGCAAACTTGGAAAGGATGGAAAATCAGTTCCACAATTTTAACATTTGTACCAGGTGGAAAAAATGTAATTGTTAATAAGACCAAATCCAAATAAATAAATAGTGTGTGACGTTTCGGTAACAGCGCTGTTCTGTTACCGAAATGTCACACACTATTTATTTGGATTTGGTCTTATTACCTTGTGTTTATAATCTATAATCCAAATTGTGCCTTATCAAATAAACGTTTCTTTTAATCAATGGTGAATGAATTTCTGATTCTGAATCCCTGATAACACTTACAACTGGTGAGTTAAAATTTCAAGGACATAGCAACAAAAGTGCTCAAGCAAGAAAATTACGAAGCCTAAGTTGCCAGACAAGCCTAGTTCGACACAGCAAGCAAGCCACGTGTAAGTTCACGTTTTTTATATAAAAAATTTGCTTAGCTGTAAGGTTCTTGTTGCCAATTTTTGTTTTTAAAATATTTATATTAAAAAAAATCTAAATGCTGCAATCAGAGATATTAAAATCCCATTTTTCTGGACAGAAAAACCTGATGCAGTAAAACACCACTAATATGAACCCTGGATATAGCAAACCTTCCCTTATAACGAACCCACTGCGATTCCCAATTCCATTCCATTGAAAATACCATCGTTATAATGAACTTTGCAATTTTTAAAATAACGAACTACCCCTATAACGAACCCATTTTCGGTCCCAAAATGATAAAATATATTAAAAATACTAGGCTATAACGAACTTAAAATTGTGATTTTAAAAATTTGTAAAACAACAAAATTTTGAGATTGTTTCAGGTCGCGGATCGCGATTTCAAAACAAAAAATTAGCGGCATTATTTGTTTTCATTTCCATTTTATTTTTGCTGTATGTTGTATAAATTTTTACACATTATACTCTTTTATTCAATAGAATATCTTCGCATTCGACAATTTTGAAATAGAAGAAAAATACAAATGGCTTCCAAAATAAAGAAAAGAAACAAAGAGTGGCATTCTAAAAAAACAGTGGCAGCATGCCCTTTTAGAAGCGTTCTATATCAAGTTTAACCTAGGCTAAAAAATAATTCAAAATGATTTTAAAGCCAGAAATGGTTGGAATAACAGGTTAAAAACAAAATTTAATATACACTTCAGAAGAATATGAGGAAACTGGAATTGGAAGAAGAAGAAAAAAAAAAAGTTCCTCCAAGTTCCCTGTGTCTCATGGGCCACAAACAAATCTACTTATAAATTCTCAAAAACTACCACTACAGTTCTATTTTTAGAATGGAATTTTTGTTAGGTGTATGACTCATTCAGGTTCGCAGATATTCCCCCTGGCCGGCCGTTTTTCCACCGATTTTGTGTTTGCAAATTGGCGTTTTTTATTCACAATTTTACCGATAGCGCTATTGTATCAACATGTTTCGCGCCAAATTTTTCTGAATTGGATACTTTTGATTCATCCTCAATTGATTCAGAATACAGGAGCTTCATTCCTTTGATGGAAATAAAGATATTTTAAGACAATTCTTATTTTCAAATTTCACTCCCAAACAACAATGTATTAGAGGCATTTTTTCAAATAAATATAGTATTATATTATTTGAGAAAGATGTTCTAAAATACTCTTACACCTTCTAAATATATAATTAATAATATTTTGCCTAGGGGATTTGGTTTAATTTTTAAATAATACATAGGTTTATATATAAACATGTATGCTAATGATAAGAAGAACCTATTATCAGATAACTTTTGATATTCAGCATTACTGTAAAGAAATAGGTCTTCTTCTTCTTCTTTCTTATCTCTCCTCAATCACACAAAGGTATCAAACCTGTAAAGCTTGATATTTTTGATGGTGTCTGCCGAGGAAGAGTAGAGCTCATCAATTGATGAGTCAATACAGTTTGACAACCATCATGATTGGGTAAAGTAAAATGCATCTGCCTTTGTCATTAAGACTGGGAGCACTACTCAGTGGCAGGCCGACTTAGCTCCAAAAGAAATGGCCGCCTCTGACATGAGGAACAGACGCCATGACGCCAAGAAATAGGTCAATTTAGGGAATTAAAACAAAGTGACCATTATTAAGTGGCTGCCTTTTCCTGTTTATATGGCTGTTTTTTAATTATACTGTCTAAAAATTTAGAAAAGTTTAAAAAATAGCCAAACCGTGGCTATAGTGAACCAAAAGCTCTGTCCCATTGGGGTTCACTATAGAGGGGTTTTACTGTATATGGTTTTTTCAAGTAGAGGCACAGTTTTTTATTACATCAGAAGCCACAAAATTCAATTATTTGGTTGCTCAACTGGACCCTAAATATTTTGAGTTTATCTGGGACATCGTTGGGAATGTGGCTGCAAGTAACAAATATTCCCTGGCCAAAGAAAGACTCCTCAACGCTTTCCAAGAAAGTGAATCTAAGAAAATAAAAAAGTTGATATCAGGGATAGAATTAGGTGATAGTAAACCTAACCAGTTGCTTCAAAAAATGAGGTCCCTAGCTATGGACATCATATTTGATAGCATGTTAAAAACTTTATGGCTAGATAAAATCCAGACAAAATCAAATATATCCTGCTAGTGTCTGAAGAGAGTTGGAGAGGTAAGCCGAAATGGCTGACAAAATAGTAGATATGAATCCCAAATCGGAGATTTATGCAGCAGCTAAAGAACCTTCTAATGCAGAACTTTTGAATAGGATATCTAACTTGGAAATGCTAATGGAAAATTTAGGTACCCAAAGAGTTCCTCGAACAGATAAAAGAGGCTACAGTAGCATTAGACCCAAAAGCAGTAGCAGGCCACATAGGTACGATTCAGGAGGAGGCCTATGTTATTTCCATTTCAAGTTAGGAAAAAATGCCAACCAGATAAATGTAAACCTCCATGTTAAGAATGGTTAGGGGAAATCGGCTCTAGATGGCGTGCGCCACATGATGCGCCTCAGAGTGCGCCCATGTGACTTTTTATGAATATATAAAGGAAAGGTAGATCGGAGGCAGGAGGAGGAGAAGGTATTAAACGGAGTAAGGTGCGTGGCTGAAGAAAAATAAGATAAAGTTAAAGAAGTTAAAGTCAAAGAAGATAAAGTCAAAGAAGTTAAAGTCAAAGAAGTTAAAGTCAAAGAAGATAAAGTTAAAGAAGATAAAGTCAAAGGAGTTAAAGTTAAAGAAGATAAAGTCAAAGGAGTTAAAGTTAAAGAATATAAAGTCAAAGGACACAAGGTAAGACCAAATTCAAATAAATAAATAGTATGTGACGTTTCGGTATCAGCGTTGTTATCATCTTCAGACAAAAGTACTGAATGAGAAATTTTACCACAGCATGTTTTTAAATAGTTACTGTTATCAAGTGTCATCACTATTTATTTGGATTTGGTCTTATTACCTTGTGTTTATAATCTATAATCCAAATTGTGCCTTATCAATAAAGTCAAAGGAGTTAAAGTCAAAGAAGTATTATGAAATGTACATACAGTACAACCTCGTTAATTCGACACTCTACCTTAATTCGACCATATTCAGATGTCCCGACCTCCGGCCTATCAAATAACAAACCGTAATTCGACAGTATCGATAATACGACAGTTCCGATAGTTCGACCATTTAAAAATTCGAATTTCGACAGTTGAATGTTTTTTTTACATACAACTTTACCGCTGAACGGTAATTACTGCAGCGACGATCGGCTTCGGCGGGTGCCGATAGGATCACGCCTGCGCACTTTTGGTTTCTGTTAGTTTAAGTGTCACTTTGCAGTGCCGTTGAGCAATGTCACGAGTGTGATTTTTTTTTTTTTTTTTTTATGAGGGAATTTAGGCTTCGTGCGCTAATTAATAATATTATTTTCTTTTTAATTTTCAGCATTGAAATATTTGAGTTATTTTAAAATTTACAAATAATTTATTTTTAAATAAATAAATCTTCATAAAATGTAGCCACAATTATTATGATAACACTTTATTTCAATAATCCATTTCCATGTTATTATAAAAGATTTAAACACAAAATCATCAAATTTGTTATTTAAAACACATTCCAGAGGAAGAAAGACATGCATGTTTTTTTCTAAATAGACCATCTGGAATACATTTTGAATAGGATTTCAGTGAAAAAGCAGACATCTATAAAGGAATTTTTAAAAATATATTCATGATTATTTTTAAATATTATTTTTAAATTTTCTTTTTATTTTCCATATTTATTTCCTTTCAACTATTATATTCTTCAATTAGAATAAATTTTATTTGTAATTATTTATGTTTCAAAAATATGTATTATTGCCATTTTGTCCCTGATACTAAAAGTTAATCATCAAAATTAAAAAATAAATACAAAAAGGTACACATACAATGGTTTCAATTAATATCATTAATTTATATTACAAAGCAATTTTTTAAAAATATTATATTCGTGAGTTAGCTAATCATCTAACCTTAATTCAACACTTCCTTTAATTCAACTGAAAGCTCTGATCCCTTGGGGTGTTGAATTAAAGAGGTTCGACTGTATGTAAATAAAGCCTATTAAGATTTAAGATTTGCAAATTAGAAAATAAAAGTTTGATATTATTAGAAGGGCTGATAGTGATTTTTCTCTAGGATTTTAATGACTGGTAGTCATTTTTGGAAATAACAGAAAAGACTTAACACCCCATGTAAATGGTTCCAGAGGTCTTCTGGAAACTTCAAACAGCAGTAGAAGGAGCGACAAGCTCTGCTACTGGACAAGATAATTGTCACAACTCTCATCTATTTGTTAAAGATAATAAGATAATATTTTTAAAAAATGGAAATAAGTTTTCTGGTAGATAGCGGAGCCAAAGTAAGCCTTATTCTGGCGATCACAAAACCAGAATCCAGGAGTGAATTTAAACTCTATGTGGCAAATGGGGGGCACAGAAATTGAGTCTTTTGGGATCAAAATCGTTAGACTTAGCACTACGTAGGGAACTCACATTCCCGTTCATTGTAGCAAAAGTCACTAAAGGGATACTGGGTGCAGACCTTTTGAAAAAATTAAATCAAATGATTGACATATAAAATAAAAATTGATAGACAAAGTGACAAATCTTTGCATAGTAGGCAATGTCGCAAATGTGTCGTTTCATAGTGATATCAGCACCTTGAACAGAATTTCAAATTTTGCAGATATATTCGCAAAATACCTTAGCGTAACTAAACCAAATTTATTGATTTCCCAAACAAAGCATAGTGTCAAACATCACATTAGCACTAAAGGACAACCAATTTGCTCTAAACCAAGACAATTGGATTCCAAAAAGTAAAAAATAGCTAGAGGTGATTTCAAATTCATGCTTGATGACGAAATAATTAGGCCATCAAAATCTCAGTGGGCAACCTCTCTCCATCTAGTTTTGAAAAAAAAGAGGGAACTTATAGAGCATGTGGAGACTACCACAGACTCAATGCCTACACACTGCCAGATCAGTATCCCATTCCAAGGATCGATGATTTCCACCATATTCTATGTGGCAAGTCGGTTTTCTCAAAAATAGATCTTTTTAAAGCCTACTACCAGATGCTGATCTTGGAAGAGGACAAACCGAAACCAGCTATTACCACCCCATTTGGACTTTACGAATTCAATGTGATGAGCTTAGGCCTTCGAAATTTCTCCAACCACATTTCAACGTTTTGTAAATGAAGTATTGTTTGAACTGGAATTTGTTTTCTTCAATATCAATGATATTTTGATTGCCTCAAGTTCAGAAAAAGAACATAGAGAACACCTTGAACTACTACTCGAAAGATTAGACAAATATGGTCTAAAATTAATATTTCCAAATCTGTGTTAGGCGGGAAGGAAATCGACTTCCTGGGTTACAGAATAATTCCAGAGGAATTCCTGAAGAAGATATAATTAGATATATATCCATTTATAAAAATATGCAAATCAAATAAAAAAATATTGATATGAAGAAACTTTCCTATATCATATATAAAGGTTGAATATTCATTTTGAGATATTTCACACACTCTCTCTTTTATCCTATTCACATTATTTACTAAAATCTATTTAAATCAGAAACATTAATAAAGGACCATAACCTCTATTGTTTGTTAGTTATGGCGACAAACATTAAGTGAGCAAAGTTCCAAAACTCTCAATTCTATGCACACATTTGAGAAGATAGTGTGTTTTTATATATTAGAATCTAGGAAGCTAGCTTTCCAGCTAAACTTGGCCTTTCAACTGGTTTTAAAAAGACTTTTTGTTGATTTTGAATATTCTCCCACTTGATGAACTCGGATTGTGATGGAATTGAAAACAACATTACTGAGAGCATGTGGCTGGTGTGTCTAGCAATTAGCTGCCCATGGCAGCCGCTTCAACATCAATGTTCCCCACAGATTCTCCATGCACACCTACCGGAGGCCCACCTTCTGTGATCATTGTGGCTCCATGCTCTATGGATTCTTCAGACAAGGTCTGCAGTGCGAAGGTAACTAGATCTCCATCTTCTATTCCATTGCTCTTCTTTCCATGATTCTCTTCTCCCATCTCTCCATGATAACCCAAGGGACTAACTGACACTCACATGTATGCCTTTCCTAAAGGATTTTTATCTCACTCCTGGTGCTGCTAGTGACATGTGATGGGGTAGTGTGTAGCATCAATGTGCACAAGAGGTGTGTGAAGAACGTTGCCAACAACTGTGGAGTGAACATCAAGGAGATGGCCACCATACTCAGCACACTAGGGGTTTCCGGGGACAAACTCACTAAACAGAAGAAAAAGGTGGTACGCCTCATCTTTTACTTCTTCTCTGCCCTCACTCCCCCTCTGTCTCCCTACCTTCTTCTCCACTCTGTATGTATTCTCCTACCTTGGACCTTACAATTTTTTGTAGCTCTGTAATCAGCATTTACCAACAAGTCGGTGTTTTTTGTTTTGTTTCTGTGGTTTTGCACCTTTAATATCTAAACTAATGTAAAAAAAAAACCCTAAATAATGTTTTTGGGCCCTATATGTTATTAATTCTGTGTATCCTTATTTTAGGATTTTATTGAAATTCTATTCTAACATACTAAAAAAAGATAATTCTAAAATTTTTTAGCATTATTATGTCATTATTATTCTTATTTTTATTGTCATCATCTGAATTAAAATTTGTGAAGTTCCTATATATATTTTTTGACATTTAACTTAATAATTTTTTTCTATTCAAATTTGAAATCAGTAGTTAATAAAAAGTTAGAAGAATTTTTTGAAAATCAGCATTTTAGATATTATTTCAAAATGTAGATGTTCACTAATGTGTTTACATTTTTGGTAGTGCCCACACTCACTGAACTCCAAATTAAAGAGTGCAGAGTTCTCAGACTTTTATACCTAATATATGTTTCTGCAGCACCATACTCTTATGTCAGTCAAGATAGATTGAGAAATTACCTCTTTGTTGCGAGTCGGTGCCAATAGCAGAGGTTAAAACACACTATGGGTACCAATTTTCTTTTGTAACAAATACATTTTTTTTTTTTTTAATCCAAAAAAATAATCATTTATAGCTAGGTAATAATGTATTCATGTAGAAAATTAAATGTTGATTGAACCAAAAGAATAAATGTTGAGACTCGGATCTCGCATGCTATAAGCACCTAAATAAAGGTTTAAAAACACATGTTAGTGGCTCAAGGCTCAATCGCAGACAGTAGCAGATGATTGGCAATGAAAGGTTACCTTGATGTTAAGGTCTCTGCCTCATTGAAGACCTTGATGATGGTTTATTGATCTTATTTAGATTTGTGGCTTTCATTCATACATATCAATTTTATATTTAAATCAAACGAGAGAAATATATACGTCTCTTCTTATTTCTAAAGTGGAACATTTAAAAAAAATCACAGTGTTGTTAAATTATATTTCAGCTTAAACACAAGGTAAAAAGACCAAATCTAAATAAATAGTGTGTACACACTATTTATTATTTGGATTGGTCTTATTAACTTGTGTTTATAATCTATAATCTAAATTGTGCCTTATTATTATATTTCAGCTTGTTCTTCAATTTGGGGGGATTAGACAAATAGTAAATTTGAAGCTTTCCAGTGCTGACCAGCCACAGCTGCCAGGTCTGCCTCATCAGAATCTATATAATACACTACAAATTGCCTTGCCCTATTAACTAAAATGGACAGAGCTAAAACTAAACTAATTGATTTAAATTTGTGGAATTCTCCCCTGATGAAAAATATTGTTCTTTTTTTTAAATATATTTTTTAATTAAGATTTTAAAGTTTCTTCTATGTAGATATGCAAACATTGGAATCCAAATGGGGAGACATTCTTTTATAATCAGACCTAGCCATGGTCTGCAAACTCTCTTGGAAGTGGGAATAGATAGGTGTAAAGATTTGAAAGAGTATAAATAGAAAAGTATGAATTCATTAGATATCACTCATGTGCAAGCTCATGGGTACTTATTTTTTCTTTTTGATTTAAATTTATTTAAATATGAAAAAGGAAATATCCTGAATGCTCAAAAGCTAAACAAATTTGAGGACTATGCTCCAAATCTTTAACCTCCTTTGTCACTATGTGTAATGTCCCCTGTATAAACACAAGGTAATAAGACTAAATACAAATAAATAATTAGTGTTACGTTTCGATAACAGCGTTGTTACCATCTTCAGACAAAAGTACTGAATGAGAAATTTACGGAACGGAAATATCTTTATTTACAGGGCTGCTAACCAAAATAAAAAATGATTTTTGAGCCCCAATAAAAAGTGGAGATGCCGGGGAGTGAACCCGGGGCCGAATGAGATATTTTACCACAGCGTGTTTTAAATAGTTACTGTTATCAAGTGTGTAAACAAGATAGCAGATAAGAAGAAGCTAGTTTTCTGAGAAACACAAAATATTGTTCTTAGAATTAAAAGTAGAAAAAACCCACTCTTTTTTTAAATATATAATTAAAAGCATATTTATAAATATCATTGATATTTCCTCTTTCTTCCATTTGTTAATTGTACATTTCTTTTGAATGAAAAAGGCTTCTTTAAATTGTCTCTTAAAATAATTTTTCTCATAATCTAGTATTTTTATTTCTTTTAGGTTAAATTTATTATGCCCTGTGATTTTTCTATGTTCTACAAGTGCAGAATTCTCAATTTTAGTCCATTTTGCCCTTGTAGAACATAGAAAATCACAGGGCATAATAAATCTAACCTAAAAGAATCAAGGATACTAGATAATGAGAAAAAATATTTTAAGAGACAATTTAAAGAAGCCTTTTTCATTCAAAGAAATGTGCTACAATTAACAGAAAGGAAGAAAGAGGAAATATCAATGATATTTATAGATATGCTTTTAATATATACATTGTTTACCGAAACGTCACACACTATTTATTTATTTGGATATCTGCTTATATAATAATAATAACAATAATAATATATATTAAAAATATATAAATATATATTAAAAATAAAGAAGGCATCTCCTGATTTTTCATAAATATACATATATAAAAAATATATATATATATATTTTTTTTTTAAATAATTGTTTAAACAAACAGACATTCCCAGAATAGACACAGGAACCTGAGGCATATAATATAAATATGCCTCCTACCACAAAAGCTATATCTCAATATTTCACTTCAATTTTAGGAAGGTTCATATAAGATATAGCTCTACCTGCCATATAGCTTGCTCAAGATACCAAGGTAGAATGATAAAGCACAATTTGTATATAGATTATAAACACAAGGTCCAAATAAATTGAACACACTATTTATTTATTTTGATTTGAACACACTATTTATTTATTTGGATTTCACACACTATTTATTTGGATTTGGTCTTATTACCTTGTGTTTACAAGGTAGAAACTTCATAAAGTAACCAATCTTGTTAGGCTTTATAAGCAATATAGTGAAGAATATTCAAAATACAGGTTTATTACTATCAAAGTATGCATGAAATACATTTCACACTGATAATTTTCAATGGGAGCATGCTAAGAATCTTGGATGATAGAGAGAAAAAATTACCTTTTGTGTCCATCCCTAGCTTGTTATGTAGCATTTTTGTTTCTGAGCTTGCTATAATCTCAATTACTGTGACCAGCCCTCTATCAGTGAATCTCCCAACAAGTTCTGCCATGTTCCGCACACGTCCTCCTTGCCCTCCCAACAGGATACACAGTCAGGTAAGTCTCACCACTCTCTTTTCTAACTCCTTCTCAATCATTTTTAACACATTTGCTGCTAAACTTTCTAAAAATTGACTTTTAATTAAAATAATATTTCTGGAATATCTCTCCTTCCACACCTTTACAAAATTGAAAACTTCTTTGTTTCAAATCTCTCAAGCTAATTCTAATGAGCTTAGTGCTCAGCTGCTAACTCTCTCTCTTTCTTTCTCGCTTTCTCCATCCAAGCAGCGGTGTGTAGCAGAGAGCTTTGATTCAGTCCAATCCAACAAGGATGCACAGAAGGACCTTGCAAATATGACCATCAATGAGCTAGAGGACTTCCTCTCAGGTAAGATAGGGCCCATAACTGTTCGACCTTGTTATCTCACTGTTCTATTTAAACATGTCATCAGCTCGAGATTTTAAAGTCCTGAAATCGTTAAATCATTGAGGTTCAAGTTTATTTAAGCTTGTTTGTTTAGTTGATGTTTTTTCAATCTTCTATTCATTTTATATATCTCTAATGATGCTATTATAAAATCCCAAGTGTGACTTTTTTATCAGTAGATTTTTCCACTTTTGTTACTTTATTCTTTATACAATAAGTGAGAGTAAAATAATGTATGGTTCTGTCACACATGAATATATTCTTCAGTTATTTATTTATTTTAAAATGTGAATAATTCTAATGACCCTTTGTTTGAAAAAAATATATATATAACCATCCATTCACAACAAGTTTAGTTACTCATCAATTACAATTTTCCTTTGGCTTGGTTTGTTCTGGTACTCAATTGTGTGAGTGCAGGGGGTGGAGACGTGACCTCCCCACGGCAGCTCCTGGGGGGTAGGGAGCCCTTCTCTAGCAAACTGGGGCTGCCAGACTTCAACTTCATTAAGGTCCTGGGCAAGGGCAGCTTTGGGAAGGTGAGAGATATTGTGACAGAGGATGACTCGGACTGACTGGGTGGTGCTAGGTGATGCTGGCAGAGAAGAGGGGCACAGAGGAGGTGTACGCTGTGAAGGTCTTGAAAAAGGATGTCATCCTCCAGGATGATGATGTGGACTGCACCATGACAGAGAAGAGGATCCTCACCCTCTCTGCCAAGCACCCCTTCCTCACCGCCCTCCACTGCTGCTTCCAGACTGAGGTAGGTTAAGAAGCTACAATTTAGCATTATTATTAGTTTCCTTTTTTTAAAGGCAAATATCTACAGCCACTAATCTGAATAATAAAAATATATTAGGAGAGCTTGGCTCGCACACACAACACAGTGGTGAATCCTCCTAGCTGTTTCCCAATATTGTGGCAAAGAAATAATTTATTATTTAATTTAATTATTCAAAGAAAACATTTAACCCTTAACTGGACCGGTGAATTTTTCTTACCTAACTGGACGGGTTGGGTTGATTCAACCCACTTATGTAACTTTATGAAATAAGCGATAAATAATAATTGAAATCAATATTTAAAAAATATTTAATCAATACAAATGTTATCATAGAGATTTTGATGTTTAAAAATTCTGAATATAATCTAGATTTCACAAATTATTAAGAAATGTTTTTGCAAACGCTTAATTGACATACAGAGCAAAGGGTTTTTATTTTTACTGCGTTTTTGATGGACATTTATATCATCTTTTTGGAGTATTAGATTGTTGTGGCATCGTAGATTCCCTTGATGTACATGAACCATCATTCTTCTTCAATTTTTGTCTGTAATTCCAGCGGGAGCGAATTTAGATTATGTGTGGCCAGGTGTTCATCAGTCAATGCTCTCCCAAGATCACCAATAAAATTACTCCTTTCTTTTTTTATCCTTTTTATCAATCCAATTATTGATTTTCTTTTTTTTTTTTTTGGGAACATAGGAGACTAAAGTTGTTGTTGCAGACAAACCAAATATAGATGTTCATGAGTCTCTTAGGGTGCGGTTGAAATTGTGGTGGAATCAGAGGTTTGTTCTTTCTCATCCTTCCTAAATATATACAGTAAAACCCCGCTAATATGAACCCTGGATATAACGAACCATCCCTTATAATGAACCTAAGAAGATTCCCCATTCCATTGAAAATACTATCGTTGTAACGAACTTTGAGATTTTTAAAATAACGAACTACCCCTATAATGAACCTATTTTCGGTCCTAAAATAATAAAATGTATTTAAAATACTATGCTTATAACGAACTTAAAATTTTAATTTAAAACAACAAAATTTTGAGCATGTTTCAGCTCGCAGACCGCGATTTCAAAACAATAAATTTAGCAGCATTATTTGTATTGATTTACGTTCTATTTTTGCTCTATGTTGTATAATTTTTACACATTATACTTTTTATTATAGAATATCTTTATTATATAATATCTTTGCATCCATTAAATTTTGAATAGAAAAAATGCAAATGGCTTCCAAAATGAAGAAAACAAAGACATTCTAAAAACAAAAACGTTATTACTAAAGGAAAAAAGTCCATTTCCAAACTTTTCAAAGTGAAACAACACAGGCAAAATTTCAGAACATGTTAGAATAAGGAAATTGAACTTTTATATTATAAGAGATAGAAAAGAAGGCCATTAAAAATTGTTACAAAGAGGAGGAATATACCTCAACTTTTGCCGCGATCATACATGTTAGGGCTAAAAAAAAAAAAAAAGTCCATCACGGGCCCGTGATGAAACAAAAATTATTTTAATGCCATTAACTATGGTGATTTTAAAGCCAGCAATGTTTTGCATGATAAGTATAAAAAATAATAATAATAAATCTAGACAAAAGAAGAATATGTGGAAACATGATTGGAAGAAAAACACTAAATTTATTTGAAAGGTGCAATGTGTGCTGAGAACATTGGATGTTTTCCCACGTGACGCGGCGGAGCGTGACCGGGCCTGCACGGGTGAGTTGTTGTTTTGAACTCTGTATGGATGGACATTAAAACATGGTGGCAGCGATAACTGGATAAAATACGAACCCGTATATTGGAAAATATCGATTTTTGCGTACCTTGGAAGATAATTCAACATGGCTCAGATTCAACCTCCAGAAACTTTCGACTTCTCGACTACCAACGAATGGCCTAAATGGAGGAAGAGATTCGAACGATACCTCGTGGTCAGTGGAATGAAAAAGAACAAGGAGGCGGACAAGATCGATTTGTTCATTTACTTGATGGGTGACCACGCGGATGATATATTCAGGACCTTCAAGTTCGAAAAGGAGGAAGAGGCAACGAAAATTGATTCCGTCCTCAAGGTATTCGACAGCCACTTCTGTGTGTCAGAAAGAATATTATCTACGAACGTGCGAAATATAATTCAAGAATCCAAGAGGATCGGGAGCCAGTGGACGAATTCATCACTTCATTGTACAAATTGGCTGATAGTTGCGAATTTGAGGGTCTTCATGAGCAGTTGATCCATGACCGAATATTGGTTGGAGTGAGGGACAAAGCTTTATCTGAAAGAATGCAGTTGGACAGCGAACTGACTTTGGAAAAGGCGGTGAAAATGGTTCGACAGCAGGAAGCCGTTCGACAGCAGCCAGTCGACCTACAGCATCCCTCAACAAGCCAAAAGGTTATTCAGGTGAAGTTCAACTCGAAGAAACAATCACCGAAACAACAACAGCAGCCTTCGAGGAAGAAGGAGAAGTCAGCCAAAACAAGATCACGATGTCCAAAATGCGGAGGTTTCACCCACAGGGAAGGACAGGCTTGCCGTGCTGAAGGACAAAGATGTAACCTATGTTCAAAAACTGGCCATTTTGCAAATTGCTGCCCAGATAAGCAGGCAAATTCTCCGAAAACTGAAAGAGGCGAAAGTTACACTAAACAAGGCCAAGTGTGTCTTCGGCGTGCCAAGAATTAATTTTCTTGGGCACATACTGGATGAAGACGGTATCCGACCAGATCCAGCGAAAATCGAAGCAGTGGCGAAGATGCCTGCTCCGACCGATGTTCATGGCGTAAGAAGATTCCTTGGCATGGTGAACCATCTGGGATGCTTTGTGGAAAATTTATCTGAAATTGGGGCACCACTGAACCAGTTGTTGGTGAAAGGTAAAGACTTTGTTTGGGATTGCAGCCAGGAGCGAGCATTCCGAAAGTTGAAAGAATTGCTAACGACTAAACCCATCTTGGCAGCATACGATGTCAGGAAACCAACTATGGTGTCATCCGACGCATCTTCATACGGCTTGGGAGCGGTACTGAAGCAAGAAGGTAAGAATGGAATCTGGCGACCTGTTGCTTATTCTTCTAGAACTATGACACCTACCGAAAAACGATATGCTCAGATCGAGAGGCAATTACATGGGCCTGCGAACGTTTTCAAGATTTCCTGCTTGGAAAGCGTTTCCGAATTGAGACCGACCATAAGCCTCTCATTCCTCTATTTTCGACGAAAGAATTGAGTTCGCTGACCCCAAGACTGCAACGTTTCCGAATGCGTATGATGAGGTTTGGATTCGAAATAGTGCATATCCCTGGAAAGGAGCTGCTCGACGCCGATGCATTATCCAGACAACCACTTCTTACAACCGAAAGAGGTGAAGACGAACGGCCAACCTCGGCGCATATAAATGCAGTTCTCTCGTGTATAACCGACAAAGACGAGATGTTGACGAAGATTTTTAAAGCTTAACAAGTAGATACGACCCAGTAGTCAACTACCTTGAGCAAGGCTGGACAGATAAGAAGAAGATGTCACAGGCTCTGCTCTCTTATTGGCATGTCAAGGATGAACTCGGCGTTCAAAATGGACTACTGCTGCGTAGCTGTCGTCTTGTTATTCCAACAAGTATGAAACTGGAGATCCTAGATAAGTTGCACGCTGGGCACTTCGGGATTACAAAAACAAGACTTCGCGCACGTGAGACGGTATGGTGGCCTGGAATTTCGGAAGAGATCGCGGAAACGGTCAGAAAGTGCAGTGTTTGTGTCCAGGAAGCCGTCTCAAAACTTGAACCTTTGATACCAATCAACTTTCCTACACGACCGTGGCAAAATATTGGAATGGATTTGTTCAAGTTCGAGAATAAGTGGTATCTAGTCATCATTGACTATTATTCTCGCTTTCCTGAAATGATTCAGCTGGATCGGCTCACAGCCAATGTGGTGGTGCGTAGTTGCAAATCCATATTTGCCCGATATGGAATACCAGAAACTGTTGTAAGCGATAATGGGACGCAATTTGGAGCTGCTCGTGAATTTGCAAATTTCGCAAGGCAGTACGGATTCACACATGTCACTTCAAGTCCTCGATTCCCGCAGAGCAATGGGATGGCAGAAGCAGGTGTGAAAATTGCTAAGTTGATCCTTAAGAAAAATCAAGACCCATCGCTTGGACTCCTGGAGTATCAATCGACCCCTTTGGAGAACGGTTACAGCCCTGCTGAGCTTCTCATGGGACGTAAACTCCGAACGACCTTGTCAATTGCACTAGAGAATCTTAATCCAAGGTTGGTGGACTCTCAGACCCTGAAAAGAAAGGAGGGGAGAAGGAGAAAGGATATGAAATTCAGATATGATCGACGCTGCGGAGCTACGGACATGGAGGAGCTATCCGAAGGTGACACGGTTTGGATTACAGATATGCGAATCTGGGGGATTGTAAAGCAGAAAGCATCGACACCAAGGTCATATATGGTTGATACTCCAGTTGGGACTTTACGTCGAAACAGGTTCCATCTACGAAAAGGAGTACAGTGCAATATCCAGCCGACCCATCGACGCTGACCTTTTCGGGGGAGGAACTGGTTGAAAATGAAAAGACCCCAGTTGTGGATTATCCCTCTAACGACTCAGAAGACCGCCAGATAAGAACCCCGAGTGGACGAATTGTTAAACCCGTGGATTGCCTTCATTATTAATTATATTATGCATTTAAAGTTTGTAATGTATATATATTTAAAATCTTAAAAAGGGGGATGTGCTGAGAACATTGGATGTTTTTCCACGTGACGCGGCGGAGCGTGACCGGGCCTGCATGGGTGAGTTGTTGTATTGAACTCTGTATGGATGGACATTAAAACACAATGCTTGAAGAGTGCTTTGAAGCAACAAGGTATTAGAGCCATTTTTCCAAGTGATGCTTTAAAATCATTTTATATATTTGAATATATATTTAATAAAACTTTGACTAGGATTTGTCTTGATTTTAAAATTAGACATAGAGGTACATGTATGTTAATGATAGGAAGAACCTATCATCTAATGGTTTCTTTTATTATTCAAGGAAATTAGTCAATTAAGGGAATTAAAACAAAGTGACCACTATTATGAGGCAGCCTCTTCCTGTGTGTATGGCTGTCTTTTAATTATACAGTCAAAAATTTTTCAAAAGTAAAAAAAAAAAATAATAATAATAAAATTAGCAAACCGTGGCTATAGTGAACCAAAAGCCCTGTCCCATTGGGGTTCACTATAGAGGGGTTTTACTTTATGTAAGGCCATGTTCTTTCAACTTATCAATTAATTCTACTGAAGTGAACCAATTCTCTCCTGTAATATTTCTATTACTCTTCTAAAGTGGTCAACTAATCTCTAAAACTTATAAATATTTTGCGTTCTTTCTGTTGACTTGATTGATAATTCTACTTATCCAAGAATGAAGTGTTATTTTATAAAAGGAGGGTAAAAATTAGCGGATGATAGCGACTCAAGTATGAGCCACGAGCTAACACTGACAGCAAAAATTCTCACGCTTCTGGACGGGCTAGGTGGAATCCGCACCCACATGTAAATTTAACCCACCTCCCAAAACTAATATTTATAAATGATGGATGGAAAATGTTTGTATTGCTGTAAAATTAGAATACATGAAAGCTGGTAGCTCTCAGTAAACGAAAAAATATATTTTTCCTATATTAAGTTTATGCATGGGCGGAATCAACCCAACCCATCCAGTTAAGAGTTAACACAGATTATTGCTATGAATTTGTGAAATCATCATATATGGTCCTTAGCTTGCTTGTTTAATATTCTCTAGCTGTATATAGTTTGATTGATAATTGTCGATTAGTGGTACTGATGTCATCGATAAATACTTTCACATCTTAGATATTCCAAGACTTGATTTCTTCGCTTCAACTGGTGGAGAGCTGGATTAAGAAAAAAATGGAAAATCGATTCTGTTGAGCAAGAAGAAGCAACCATGAACATCAAGAAAGAAGCAACAACTCAGGTAGGTTCATTTTTGTACATCTACCTAGAAACCCCTCAATGTTCTGTGGTGAGTGTGTTGAAAATTCCTGTAACTGGTTGAAAGAATACAAACGTGTGGTGAAGCACAATCAATGGGATGAAACCCTTTTTCTCGCCAATGCTTACTTCTATCTGACTGGCACTTTTCTCAAATGGCTTTAAAAAAATGAGAACATCCTGACCTGGAAGGAGTTCATGTCCCAGTTAGAAGATTGTAAAGACCTTGGTACCTATATCAAAATCTACCAAAAGTCCCCCTACAGCACCCAGGCCGGTATCAAATCCTAGATTCAAGGCTCAACCTAGAACTCCCTATCCGACAACTCAGTATCAGAAACAAGGAAGATGATGCCACATCGATGAATGGCGGACCACTGAGGGAACTCCAATCTGTTTCTACTGCTGACGCCCAGGTCATGCCCGTTATTGCTGCTATAGGAAGAGACAAAATGAGGAAAGGAGAAAGGAATATTCCCAAAGAAAGCAAGGCACAATGGTATTCTACAACTCTCGAGCCGAATCTCAAAAGCCAAATGACGAATCATCAAGGAAAAATTTCACTCGCTACCGAAGCCCTGCCCCATATCCTGGTCGAAACAGACAATATATCTCATCTGCTAGAAGATCTAGCTGGTCGCTGCGCCATGAAAACTAGATGATAGACCTTATTGGAGGTGAGGCTGCAAATTTAAAAAATCCTCCCTTGCCAACCACAGTAGAAATAAGAAAAACTACATTGACGTAAATATAGACCTACCGAGCTCTCATAAGGAAGATATCTCACCTGAAAGAAGACATCCACCTCAGACACCTGAAAAAATCCCTGGTCCTTTTACTAGTCTTGAGACTGACAACGTAAGTCTTCTCAGGATCGGGTCGATGCTCTTTATAGGAGGAGTCTATGTGGTGAAGTAATACTTTATTATTTAATTATTCAATGAAAACATTTAACACAGATTGTTGCTATGAATTTGTGAAATCATCAATTATGGTCCTTAACTTGTTTGTTCAATATTGTCTAGCTGTATAT
Organism: Cordylochernes scorpioides; assembly: GCA_030710605.1. Lineage (NCBI taxonomy): Eukaryota > Metazoa > Arthropoda > Arachnida > Pseudoscorpiones > Chernetidae > Cordylochernes > Cordylochernes scorpioides. Next base: position 33,092,463 of record CP092870.1, read on the forward strand.
AGTTTGGTTGAGGTTTTGTTGATAATTGTCGACTAGCTGTGGTGACGTCATCAATAAATACTTACATCTTCACATATACAAAGACTTGATTTCCATCATATTATTTTGATATCATCAAATAACTAGCCGATTGACCCGGGCAACGCCCCGGGTTTACCTGAAGGACTAGAATTTTTTTCTAATTCGATCATAGGTTTTGGTGAACCCAAGATGTCCAGCAGTAGGCGAATCATGTAAATTTCTCAGTATATCAGGCCTGAGGTGGCGAGGGACCACCAGAAGCCATATTCTTCCCATTGGATCATAATTCTTTTTGTAGAGAGTATTAACAATTTTCAGAAAGGACTTATTAGAGGTCTCTTGTTGTATCTTGTCAGCGATCTTCATGAGATCCGGGTCTTTCATTTGTTCCTGTGCAAAATTCTGTAAAGCCATTAAACTAGGAATATCTTCCTCAATGTCTTCACTGCAGCTTAAAGGACTTCTCGATAAACAGTCAGCATCCTGATGTTTCCACTCTTGTACATAACTGTAACCTCAAATTCTTGCAAACAAGGGCCCATCTTGCTAATCTTCCACACCTTGAGGTTGGTCAACCAACACAAAGAATGATGGTCTGTTACAATAGTAAATGGGCGTCCGAAAACATAAGGATGGAATTTGTTTATAGCCCAAATTATGGCAAGGCATTCTCTTTCAGTAGTGGAATAATTTTTTACTGCTTTATTGAGCGTTCTCGATGCATAGGCAATAGCTCTTTCCTTTCAATTCTGAATTTGTACCAAAACTGCCCCTATTCCATAGCTGCTTGTGTCCGTGTGTATCTCTGTTGGGGATGAATAATCAAAATGTCCCAAGACAGGTTCGGAAATTATTGCTGACTTCAGAGCATCAAATTCACGTTGTTCTTCTAGGCTCCAACAAAATATGGAGTCTTTTTTCAAAAGTTCATTCAAAGGTTGGGCTAATTGTGAATAATTAGGTATGAAGCGGCGGTAGTAGGATGAGAGTCCTAAGAAACTTCTTACTTCTTTTAATGACTTGGGTGTAGGGAAGTCACGGACTGCTCGGATCTTTTCAGGGTCAGGTCGTATTCCATCTCCACTTACTTCATGTCCAAGAACAGTGATAGTTTTTGCCCCAAATTTACATTTTTTTGCATTAAGGCACAGACCAGCTTGCTTCAGACAACTTAATACATTTTGAAGGCCTCGTAGATGTTCTTCAAAATTATCTGAAAAAACTATTATGTCATCTAAATAACATAGGCAGGTCGTCCACTTAAGACCTTTCAGCAGGTTGTCCATCATCCTCTCAAACGTAGCCGGAGCATTGCATAACCCGAATGGCATTACCTTGAACTCATACAGTCCATCTGGAGTTATAAATGCTGTCTTCTCACGGTCCGATTCTTCTACGACGATTTGCCAGTACCCTGATTGGAGGTCCATGGAAGAATAAAATCTAGCCCCGCGTACGAGGTGTGTTAAAAAAGTATCGCGAATTTTGAATTTTCGCGGGTTACGTATATTCAAATTTCGATCTTTTTGTGGCTTTATGTTGGTACTCATGTCTCTCACTTATGCCGACAAGCTCGGCCATTTTGAATGTTCACTTAATTGTTGACAGCTGCTTTGCTTGCAGGTGTTTTGGATTGTCTTTGAATTTTGCCTATTTAAAAAAAATGGATCAAAGAACCTGTATCAAATTTTGTGTGAAAAACGAAATTAAGTTCACGGATGCATTCCGAATGTTGACTGTGGCATACGGAGAAGCTACCTTGGACCGAAGCAACGTTTATTGGTGGTACAAAATGTTCTCAGAAGGCCGAGAAGATGTGAACGACGAAGAGCGTGCCGGACGCCCGAGCACTTCAACAACAGACAAAAAAATTAATGAAGTGGCGAAAATGATATTGGCCAATCGTCAAATCACCATTAGAGAAGTGGCTGAGGACCTAAACATATCGATTGGCTCGTGCCATTCGATTTTCCACATTCTCCGATTCTTGCCACAGGGTAGAACGGTCAATAAGGAATATTACCTGCAAGTTATGCGCAATTTGCGCGAAGCAATCCGCCAGAAACGCCCGGATTTGTGGAAGAACAAAAATTGGCTTTTGCACCACGATAAAGCCCCTGCTCACACTAATGATGCCGCAGCCACCATATTCCCCAGATCTGGCCCCCTGTGACTTTTTCTTGTTCCCTAAACTGAAGAGGCCCATGAAAGGGCGACGTTACGCTACACTTGACGAGATAAAGACGGCATCGAAGGAGGAGCTGAAAAAGATTTTTAAAAATGATTTTTTGAAGTGCTTCGAAGATTGGAAAAAACCGTTGGCACAAGTGTATAATATCTCATGAGGATTACTTTGAAGGGGACAAAATAGGTATTCATGAATAAATAAATAATTTTTGAAAAAACACAAAAGTCGCGATACTTTTTGAACACACCTCGTAAGCAGTCTAAAGTGTCGTCAATCCTTGTGAGAGGGTAGACATCCTTTTTTGTTTTTTTGTTCAGGCGGCGGTAATCGACGCAGAATCTCCAGCTTCCATCCTTTTTTCTTATCAATACTACAGGTGAGGCCTACAGACTTTCAGAGGGCTGAATGATGTCAAGTTTTTCCATCTTGTTTACCTCATCCTGAATAATTTGGCATTCTCTTGGTGCAACTCTGTAAGGTCTTTGTTTGGTCGGTAGGTGGTCTCCAGTGTTAATTCGGTGTTTAACATTGACGTCCTTGAATTGTCTTCTTTTACTAAATTCAAAAATATCTGTATAATTATTTAACAAATATCTTAATTTATCTTTTTGAGATTCATCAAGTGAATCATCTATTAAAAAATCTGAGATTTTTGGGTCTTCAGAATGTTTCACCTCTGTTTCAACTTGGTTACAATCAGCTCGAGTACATAGTTGATCATCTTCGATGATAACACTATCGGCTACGTGCATCCCCTGTGGGATTAGTTTTGGATATGGGCTCCTATTCATCACCCATAATTTACCTCGGTTACTGGTAAGTGAAATGACAGAGGAGGGAGCCGTTAGTTCTCTTTCTAGCAATAATTCAGCCATCACAATTGCGTCATTAGGGATGTCACGACTTGCTACTTCTATTAGCTGGATAGAGGCGGGCTCGATTCTGTATTCCAGTTCCGAGTAGAGAGGTGAGCTGTTCTTAGGGGTATCCTCAAAAAGACATTTTTCTAAAAAAAATGTATCATCTGCAGAGTCAATTACCGCTCTGGATAACTTTTAAAAAGTCCCACCCAAGAATAACATCGTGACTACAGTCTTCCATAACGACAAAATCGAACTTTTCCTGTAGTCCATTTAGGTCTAGTTTCAATGTACATCGTCCTTTTGGTCTTACAATTTTACCATTGCCTACTCGTGATGTTACGTCAGTTTCGTCAAACATTATTTTTCTTAGTTTCAGTCTGAACCTCTCAGATATCACAGAATATGAGGCTCCTGGGTCGACAAGGGCATGCATCATTTTTCCTTCTATTTTAATGTCTATGTAATTTTCTTTTAATTCAAATGTAGTCGACAAGGGAGGATTTCTAAATTTTGCGGCCTTACCTCCAAAATAGGACGCATCTTCTAGTTTTCCTGACGGGAACGGCAAGGCGACTGGCTGGATCTCCTAGCAGACGACGAAAATTGTCCTTTACGACCAGGGTTCGGGGAAGGGCTTCGATAGCGGCTTGCATTTTTTTGCATATCATCATTTTGTTCATGGAAATCGGATCGAGAGTTAAAGAACGTCCTTGGTTCTTGTCTATTTTGGTATTATTTGTCGAGCTTTGAACAAAGAATTCGAATCACTGGACGGCATAACCAGCATAAAATAAAGTAAAACTATTGCAACTCAATGATTGTTGGGAAGAATAAAAATTTATTTGTAATTAATACAAATATTATAGGTAAAGAATTATTTCAAAAGAGAGAGATAGAGTTTTGGATATCAAGACGCGAGTACACGTCGACAACAACAACTTGATAACAAAGAGAACAAAAAGAGAGGCGAGGGAGGGCGGAAGTTGCATCATGGGCGTGACATCACCGGCGCCACTCGCGCCGCATGGGGGGAGGGGGGCGTCTTCTTCCACGGCTTTCTTACATTTTGAAGGCCTCCCTCTCAATATCTCCAAATAAAATGAGAATTAAAACACACACAAAAAAAGGCAGTGGATCTGCAACATACTCCCATCAATAATTATGGAGTAATTATTCTTCAGGATTCACTATGATCAATATCTGTCAGGCGGCTTGACGATTCTTCCTGATCTTGTGATAACAGGTGAATCTTTCCCTCGGATGCTCCATTGCGATATACTTGGTGTGTCAAGATTTATCTTCTCTTTCTCTAGATCACGTCTTTTTCTGAAATCTTCTTTAGAATGGTTTTCGCTTGATTCAAGAAAGAACAATCGTTGAACTGGCCGCAAAAAATGACCACGCTTAGTTTTTATCATAGCGACTCTAACGATGCCATCTTTTCCCGGGTAGGTCTTCTCAATAACTCCGATTGGCCATTCTGTTCGCTTTTTGTTATCGACCTCCATGAGTACAACATCACCTTCTTTAATTGACTTATTGATTTCTTCTTCATCAAAAATCGGATCAAATTGATTCCAGCTTGGTTCTTCACTCCAGAGAAAAGAAGGTCCCTCCCACCATTTATGCTCTATCAATTTCTTTACACTGCTCCCACGTGATGGAAGGTCAGCTGGATTGTTTACCCCTGACACATGATGCCAATTTTCTTTCTTCGAAATAGAACAGATTTCGTTGACTCTGTTTCTGACAAATGTTGCCCACGGTTTCTCAATTTGAATCCAACGAAGTGCAGTTGAGGAGTCCGTCCAAAACCAAATATTAGTCTCTGGCATTGCAATTGATTCCTATATAATCTTCGTGACTTGCTTAGTCAATCTGGATCCGATGAGGCATGACATTAATTCTAATCTCGGAATAGTAAGTTTCTTTTTGGGTGCTACTCTTGCCTTTGATGCGACGAGTTGTACATTTACTTCTTTATTTTTCACTGTTCTTAAGTAAATGCAGGTTGCATAGGCATCTTGACTCGCATCACAGAACACATGCAGTGATGCCTGTTCAAACCCATCTCTCATCACCTACCTTGGAATCCTGGCAAACAACAATTCGGGAATTTGACTCTGCCATTCCACAAACTTCTTCACAATGTCCTCTGGGACCGGCTGATCCCATTTCAACTCAGACTTCCAACATTGTTGTAGGATGATCTTCGGCACTATGGTGAATGGAGAAAACAATCCAAGAAGGTCAAACACCGCATGGGCCTCTGATAACATAATCCTCTTGGTCAATTTATGAATCTGATTTTCTATTTCGGATTCATTCTCTTGATCCAATGACTTGTAGGTTGGAGTCATCATTAGCTTATCCGAAATTGTCAAAGTGTAATCAGCTGTGTCCCATTTCATACCCAGCACAGAAATATTCTCACTGTTAACTATGCCGAGCCTCCCATCTGCCACTCTCTTAGATTGAATCCTGCTGGGCTGAGCAGGTCAATAGACTGCTGTTGAAATACTTGCGCTTCTTCTAACGAAGTAACACTATTGACGCAGTTGTCCATGTACATACTTTTTAGCAATGGGATTACTTCTCTTTCATATTGCTTCAAATGTAACTTCAATGTAGCAGCTAGGAGGAAAGGACTTGATGTAACTCCGAACACCACTCTCTTGTGTTGATAAATCCGAAGATTCTCTTGCTTGCCGTCCTCCCACCATAGAAACCTAAAAAATTGTCTGTCTTCTTTTCCCACTGATATTTGGAGGAAGGCCTTTTCTATGTCTGCTATTACGCCGATTTTATTAAGTCGAAATCTCAACATGATATCCGGAATGAGCTCCAATAAGTTGGGTCCCTTCGCCAAACAGTTATTCAGAGACCATCCACCCTTTGTCTTACAGGAATCATCAAAAACCGGTCGTACTGGTGTCGTGCTGCTACCAGATTTCACTACTGCTCTGTGTGGTAGAAAGTATTCTAATGTATCATCTTTATCTGACTGGATTCTTTGAATAATCCCATTTTCCTCCCATTCTTCAAATATATTGTTGTAATGGTGATAAAAGCCTCTTTTCTTTAGATCCTCTGTCATCTTCCGGAGTCTTTTCTCGGCTTGGCTTTTATCTTCTTTCAGCTTCTGGGCTGATTCTATCCATGGAAGGTGCACCTCGTATCTACCAGATTCCAATTGCTTCTTTTCAGTCCGAAACTTATCCATAATAGCCTGATTTGTCTCTTCCTTTGAATCTGCTTGCCTGTCATCCATGACTCCAATATTTTCCAGAGACCATAAATCGGAAACCTTTATTTCTTGTGTCATTAAAGATATGATCAGCATACTGTTATGAACCTGGTTAGGATTTTTATCTGGGAATTTTCCTTCCGTTTTGCTTTGAACTACCCAACCTAACAATGTTTCTTGAGCAATAAGATCATCCGATAATCTTATCATATTGGCTGTAGCTATTTTTGGGTTAATGTCTGCACCAAGGAGAAGCTCTACCACATCGCTTTCGGCTTTAAATGCTGAGAGCTGTATCTTCTTTGACGCAAGTTCGCGAGCCCATGAACCAAATGTAGGCTTTCTTATACATCTGGCTATTTGATTAGTGGCCGATGCCGGACATGAAATGCATCTATCATTCTCAATACTTGATGAGTCAGGCAGTAGATCCGATGCCGATCAGTATACCTGATCCCACCAAATATTTCATGATCAAGCTCTTCTTTTCCCATATGATAGGAACACCCAAATCCTTTACAATGTGTTCCAAAATGTACGATTGGGATGATCCACTATCAATTACTGCCCGTACCACTTTGCTACCTTTAGGACCCCAAACTTTCACTAATAATGTTTCAAGGCATGCTTTGGTGCTTACACAGTTGGACATCTCATTCACCGTAGCTACATCACTCGAACCTGGAGTTGGCGTTGAATTCTGTGGTCGTTGTGGACTCTTTATTTCAGTTTCAGCATGATCTGCACCTCTACACATGATGGCATAATGCCCATCCCTCTTGCAGAAATCACAGCGCACTTTCTTTTTACATTGCCTGCTTCTGTGGCCTGGAAGCAGACATTTGAAACGATCTTTTGTAGCTCTTGATTTTCTCATTTTTCTGGTCCATGCCCATTTTCATTCCTTTTCGACAATCTTGACTTGGATGACCATTGTCGCAGAAAATGCATTTAAATTTCTCACGCAGTGTTGGTGAGATGTCGGAATGCATAAATCCAGAGGTTGTAGCAATTTCACGCCTTGTATTGAAACTTCTTTTCTTCGTTTCTATCTTCCCTGGTGTAGGCTGAGCTAAGGAATCTGAATGCTTATTGTAGGCCATTTCTCTATCCTTAGTCTGATTGACCTCACGACGAAGAAACTGCCACGTTCACTGCTGCGCTGCCATGAAATGAGGACATCCTCTGGTAGACATGATTCAACTACCGGATACAATATATCGGCACACTTGTCTGTAGTTACACCAAGCATACTTAAATGCCTAATTTGAGAGAGTTCAACTTTGTCACAAGATCTTTAAAGTTGACCTTTCTCTCTTGTGCACTTCGGATGACCAACCACAATAGATCTCGAACATAGACCTTTATTAGCATGTTATATATCTCGCCCAAATCTTTCTTTAAGATCTTTGATAACCGAAGCATAATTCTTTCCTGAGACAGGATAACTTAATACTAGTTGCTGAGCTTCGGAATTTTCCAACATGCAGTCTACTAGATATTGGTACTTATCTGAAGTGAGAGATCCTTGTCGTTGTGGATGTCTTCAAACCTCGACCAGAAGGTGATCCATTCTCGTACATCACCTCTAAACTCTGGGAGTTTTCTCTTGGGAAGCAGAACCCTTCTCCGGGTTGTACTGTTGCTCGTATCCGACGAGGTTTCATCAGGCTGGGGCGACACACCTTTCTTCGGATTCAGTACCTTTTCTAACTCTTCTCTCATCCTTTTGATTAGTCTGTCATACTTCAGACGTTCATCATATTCTTTTTCCTGTTCTGCTTCAGTCACTTCTTCATCCAACATGGCCTCAGTTACTTTCTCATCCCATTCATGAAGATCTCGACATAAATCTTCAAGCTGTAGTGCTGAGACCCTCAAGTCTGTCTTGTCCAGTTCTTCTACAGGCTTCTTCAGGACTGTTTCAACACCGTTGATGAGCTTTGTGATTTGGCCGCGAACAGGCCATCTTCCTTTCTTAAGGCGATTCATTTTGAGTTACAAAATATGCTGTTGCACCATCCTGTCGCGGACGCCAAAAAATGTCGAGCTTTGAACAAAGAATTCAAATCACTGGACGGCATAACCAGCATAAAATAAAGTAAAACTATTGCAACTCAATGATTGTTGGGAATAATGAAAAAAAAATTATTTGTAATTAATACAAATATTATAGGTAAAGAATTATTTCAAAAGAGAGAGATAGAGTTTTGAATCTCAAGACGCGAGTACGCATCGACAACAACAACTTGATAACAAAGAGAACAAAAAGAGAGGCGAGGGAGGGCGGAAGTTGCATCATGGGTGTGACATCACCGCCGCTGCTTGCGCCGCGTGGGGGGCGTCTTCTTCCACGGCTTTCTTACATTTTGAAGGCCTCCCTCTCAATATCTCCAAATAAAATGAGAATTAAAACACACACAAAAAAAAAGGCAGTGGATCTGCAACAGTATTCGTTACGCCTTTCCTCGTTTTGTCTTTGTCTATCACGGCAATAGTGGACGACGTGACCAGGGCGTCCGCAGTGAAAACAAATTGGCTTTCCTTCAGTGGTTCGCCATTCGTTTGTGTCACATCTTCCTCCTTGTTTTGGGTACCGAGGTTCAGGGTGCTGTCTTATCGTTTGGGCCAAATATCTATTTTTAAAAAACTGTTGGGGTCTTTCCTTCTGTGGGGAACTTCTCCTAGGCTTTGAGATAAGCGCCAGGGTTCTTCCAATCTTCTCCTTCACCATATCTTCGAGGGGGGTCGGTGGAAGGCTGGTTAAACCGTTTGGTTTACGACCACTACGACCCGGGTTCGATCCCCGCATTGGACACTTTTTTCTGTTTAAAAAAAAAAAATGCTCCAATGGCCCCCCGATTCTTGCAAAAGTCCAACCCCACCAGCGAGTGCAAGTAACCAAACGGGGCTCTGGCACATTTGTAAGTGCAAAGTCGAACTGCTTTCACATGTGTAGACATGTGGTGCGCTTACAGTAAAAAGCAGTCGCTAACTACCCACCATGATTATCATGGCCTGTACCACGTGTACTAGGGATAAGCAAAAAAAAAAAAAAACCATATCTTCGATGGTAGAAATTTTTGGTTCCTCTCGAGTAGAGCCTAATGCCCGCTGTACCTTCACGAACAATTTGCCTAATCATAGATGACAGATCTGCCCTGTCATCATGATCACTGAGAGACGCCACATTTGGTAGTCGCTTGTATTTGGTTGGGGTCACTCGCTTACAGTGTAGGCTTTCAATGCGGCGACATTCGGTGATGAATTGCTCAGTGTTATGCACATCCCTTGGGAGAAGTGCCTGGTAGAGCTCCTCAGCTATCCCTTTCATCAGATGGGATATTTTATCTTCCTCATTCATTTGTGGATCTACCTCTTGGACGTCTTGGATGTAATATTCGGTGCTTTATCCTTTAATTGTGCGCGAGTTTTGAGTATTTTCTCGGCTCGCAGCCTTGAGCTTTCATTTTTTCCAAATGCATTTATTAATTGTGACATGAACTCCGTCCATGTTTGGATGCTTTCTTCATTGTTTTCAAACCATTCGAGGGCAGTGCTAGTCAGATAGAAATAAACGTTAGTGAAACAAAGGGTTTCACCTCATTGGTTGTTCTTCGCCACATGTTCATACCCTTTTAACCAGCTACGGGGATCTTCAACACCCTCACCAGAGAACATTGAGGGGTTTCTAGGTAGATGTTGGACAAAAAATGAACCTACCTGAGTAGTTGCTTCTTTCTTCATGTTCATGGTTTTTTCTTCTTGCTCAACCTGAGTCAATTTTCCATTTTTTTTCTGAATAAGTATCGATCCAGTCTCTCCACCAGTTTCAGCGTAGAAAATCAATGATTTTTATATCTGGGGATGTGAAAGTATTTATTGATGACATCAGCACGACAAGTCGACAGTTATTAACAAATCAACAAAACTATCTACAGCTAGAGAATCTTGAGCAAGCAAGCAAGAAATATTTAGATCATTATTTTACATAACAGATTAATATATATTGTTGTGTGGGAGCCTGGAAGTCACAGGGCCGTACTAAGGGATGTAACTTTTTATTGATGCCAGGGTTGGGGCTGGCCCGGGAATGCATCTTGTCTGTAGCTTCTTGGCACTCGGGTCGGTCCTCTGTAGGGTCGGTCGGTGCGGGTCGGGCCGTCTTCATTTTCCGTTCATCCAAAAAAATTGAACTTAAATCCGAAAAAAAAAAAAAAAAATAATAATAAAGAGAGCAAGCAAAAAAAGTTGGTCCGTGGTCAAAGTGCAATTTCTCGCCAAACTCTGTTGTTCGATGACTCACAGAGAGAGTTTAAAATTAATTAAAAATAAACAAAAAAAATTCAAGTAAAATAAAAAAAAAATTCAAAATCGTGGGCCTTGCTAGTTAAGATAGCGGCCGTGTGTTAGTCGCGCCCACGTGTCTGGCGTTCAGGGTCGCTCCGTGGTTACACAACAATATTTATATAATCTGTTGAATAGTTTCATTGAATAATTAAATTAAATTAATAAATTATTTCTTCGTCACAATATAATAAAACTGTAATTCAACACTATCGATAATCCGACTCTACCGATAATTTGAACATTTTAAAATTCAAATTTCGACAGTTGATTGTTGTTTAAATACAGCCTCGGCCCTAAAAAGGTATTAAGGTGGGTGCCGCCGGCTTAAATGTACTAAATTTATACATAGAGCAGTGGGAAAAATAAGTAAATAAAAATAATTGAAAATAGTTTATAAGCAAACACATAATACAAAAAAACCTTTCTGGTGAGAACTAAAGGCATCGGTAAAAAGTTTAAATAAATATATTTAAAATAAAAAAATAATAATAATAATAAAATAAAGTTGCCAACTATATTGCGCAAAGGAGACGACTTTTTAAAGGAATTAATTTAAAGGACCTCATTAAAAACTAATTTTTTAGTTTTATATATACATGGGTTCACCTTTACATGTATGCTATCCAAAGTTCGCACATGTGAAAAAGCCACATCGAGCTGTCCATGCATAAACACAGGCTCTTGTAGCAAGAGACCCACTCTAGCAAAGGTTTGGCCTTTAGCTTTATTTATAGTCATAGGAAAAGCCAACCCTAGTGGAAACTCTAGCCTCTTCAGAATGAAGGGAATGTTGATATCTGAAGGAGGACCAAAAATATTTTGATACTAATACAGTGTGTCCAAAATTGGTCCCTGTCAGTATTTGTACTTCAAGGACATGAGAGCACATGCACTGTATCACCATACATGTACCATTTGCAAAGACCCTGCTTAGGATTAAAACTTCTCAGAAGCATTAAAAAAAAAAGCACCAATCTACACAAGGTAATAAGACCAAATCCAAATAAATAAATAGTGTGCGACGTTTCAGTAACAGTGTTGTTACCGAAACGTCGCACACTATTTATTTATTTGGATTTGGTCTTATTACCTTGTGTTTATAATCTATAATCCAAATTGTGCCTTACCAGCACCAATCTAAAGTATAACCAGTGTGGAGGCATTCTTTTGGGAGTAAGGCTATTTAGAAATTCAGTACGGAGTTATTTTGCTCCTCCACATTCTCACTCTCCAGCTGTTAACACTGAGAAAACACTGACTCATGTTTGGTAAACAATTTCAGAGAAGAAACTATAGACATTGGTTGTAAAGTTTAAATAAATATTATTAGAGTGAAAAAAAAGAAAAAAAAATTAACAAATCAGAAATTAAAATTTCAAACAACACAACTATATTGCAGATAAGACAACATATAAATGGAATTAATTCATTTAAAGGACCTAATTAAAAAATAAATTTATAGTTTCATATAGACACATGATAATTTTGCCATGTTTTGATGTCCTGAACTATGGCCTATCATATAACAAACTGTAATTCGACACTATCGATAATTCGACACGTCCGATAATTTGACCATTTTAAAAATCAAATTTACACAGTTGATTGTTGTAAAACGAAAATTAAAATTATACCGCGAATGTTTCTTTTTTTTTTAAATCGAAATTTATTTTCAAAGAGAAATAGCGACATTTCTAACTTTGAGGATGAGGTATGGAAAGGTGAAACATGAAGAGTGATGGAGAACGGAAAAATAAAAAGTGTCCAGGGGCGGGAATCGAACCCACACCCTTCTGCTTACCGGGCAGGTGCCTTGTCCACTCGGCTACCCTGGACGTATTTTTCCGTCCATAACTTATATTTAAAGTAACATTAAAATACAATATAACGCGGCTGATGATTGTAAAACGAAAATTAAAATTATACCGCGAATGTTTCTTTTTTTTTAAAATCGAAATTTATTTTCAAAGAGAAATAGCGACATTTCTAACTTTGAGGATGAGGTATGGAAAGGTGAAACATGAAGAGTGATGGAGAACGGAAAAATAAAAAGTGTCCAGGGGCGGGAATCGAACCCACACCCTTCTGCTTACCGGGCAGGTGCCTTGTCCACTCGGCTACCCTGGACGTATTTTTCCGTTCATAACTTATATTTAAAGTAACATTAAAATACAATATAACGCGGCTGATGATTGTAAAACGAAAATTAAAATTATACCGCGAATGTTTCTTTTTTTAAAAATCGAAATTTATTTTCAAAGAGAAATAGCGACATTTCTAACTTTGAGGATGAGGTATGGAAAGGTGAAACATGAAGAGTGATGGAGAACGGAAAAATAAAAAGTGTCCAGGGGCGGGAATCGAACCCACACCCTTCTGCTTACCGGGCAGGTGCCTTGTCCACTCGGCTACCCTGGACGTATTTTTCCGTTCATAACTTATATTTAAAGTAACATTAAAATACAATATAACGCGGCTGATGATTGTAAAACGAAAATTAAAATTATACCGCGAATGTTTCCTTTTTTTTTTAAATCGAAATTTATTTTCAAAGAGAAATAGCGACATTTCTAACTTTGAGGATGAGGTATGGAAAGGTGAAACATGAAGAGTGATTTTAATTTTCGTTTTACAATCATCAGCCGCGTTATATTGTATTTTAATGTTACTTTAAATATAAGTTATGAACGGAAAAATACGTCCAGGGTAGCCGAGTGGACAAGGCACCTGCCCGGTAAGCAGAAGGGTGTGGGTTCGATTCCCGCCCCTGGACACTTTTTATTTTTCCGTTCTCCATCACTCTTCATGTTTCACCTTTCCATACCTCATCCTCAAAGTTAGAAATGTCGCTATTTCTCTTTGAAAATAAATTTCGATTTAAAAAAAAAAAAAGAAACATTCGCGGTATAATTTTAATTTTCGTTTTACAATCATCAGCCGCGTTATATTGTATTTTAATGTTACTTTAAATAAAGTTATGAACGGAAAAATACGTCCAGGGTAGCCGAGTGGACAAGGCACCTGCCCGGTAAGCAGAAGGGTGTGGGTTCGATTCCCGCCCCTGGACACTTTTTATTTTTCCGTTCTCCATCACTCTTCATGTTTCACCTTTCCATACCTCATCCTCAAAGTTAGAAATGTCGCTATTTCTCTTTGAAAATAAATTTCGATTTAAAAAAAAAAAGAAACATTCGCGGTATAATTTTAATTTTCGTTTTACAATCATCAGCCGCGTTATATTGTATTTTAATGTTACTTTAAATATAAGTTATGAACGGAAAAATACGTCCAGGGTAGCCGAGTGGACAAGGCACCTGCCCGGTAAGCAGAAGGGTGTGGGTTCGATTCCCGCCCCTGGACACTTTTTATTTTTCCGTTCTCCATCACTCTTCATGTTTCACCTTTCCATACCTCATCCTCAAAGTTAGAAATGTCGCTATTTCTCTTTGAAAATAAATTTCGATTTTTAAAAAAAAGAAACATTCGCGGTATAATTTTAATTTTCGTTTTACAATCATCAGCCGCGTTATATTGTATTTTACAGTTGATTGTTGTTTAAATACAACTTTATCGGTAAAAAGGTATTACAGAGGCGACGGTGGCCACTGAAAATGTACATTCCTCTGGGAATAAGGCTATTGAGAAATTCAGTAAGGAGTTATTTTGCTCCTCCACAATCTTACACTCCACACTGTTAACACTGAGGAAACACTGACTCATTTTTGGTAAGCAATTTCAAGAAAGAAACTATAGGCATTGATTGAAGAGTTTAAATAAATATATTTAGAGTGAAAAAAAAAAATAAAATAAAAAATTACACAATTCAGCAAATAAAAATGCAAACAATACTACTATATTGCAGATAAGACAACGTATAAAAGGAATGAATTCATTTGAAGGACCTCATTATAAACTACATTTATAGTTTTATATATACAATATAACCTCGATAATTCGACTATGTTTTGTTGTCCTGACCTACAGCTTATCATATAACTGTAATTCGACACCATCGATAATTCGACCATTTTAAATTTCAAAAATTGATTGTTGCTTAAATACAACTTTACTGCTAAAAAGGTATTACAGGTATTACGGCTGCCATTGAAAATGTACAAAATTTATGTATAGAGCAGGGGAAAAAATAAATAAAGAGAAGACCAAAATCAAATTTTAATTGATAATAAAAAGATCATTTCCAACTATTACTACAAACTATATTTCAGAGAAGACATATACAGTCGAACCTCATTAATTCAACACCCCAAGGGATCAGAGCTTTCGGTTGAATTAAAGGAAGTGTTGAATTAAGGTGAGATGATTAGGTAATCATCTAACTCGCTAAAATAATATTTTTTTAAAATAGCCTTGTAATATAAATTAATGATATTAATTGAAACCATTGTGTGTTTTTATTTTATTTTCAGGATTAACTTTTAGTATCAGGGACAAAATGGCATTAACCCTTTACGCGCCACGCAACAATCTATCGACTTTAGCCTAGGTTTGCACAACGGCCATTGCCACGATTCATCAACGCGGGAAAAAAGTGGGGTTAGGGCAATTTTTTTCCCCCATTTTCGTATTCTCTTGTTTCCTCTAGTTACTATAGTCTATAATTTAACTTTTGCTGTAAGAAAATATCTGATTCTACTTATCCCAATCTTTATATAGCGATGTCAGAAAGTGGTGAAGAAACTGATATTTATCAACTTAGCTCTGAGGAACTCACTTCCGATTCTACAGAAGATTTAGACATTTCCACTCCAACTGGGAGTGAATATGGTGACCATAATTCCTCAAGAATATGGGTAAGAACATATTCCCCTTCTACTTTTCCCAAACCCTTTATTTTTTCCGAAAGAACTGGGCCCCAACACTGTCCTTCAACTTTGAAAAAACCAATCGATTATTTTTTTCTCTTCTTTTCAATAGATTTATTCAGAGATTTTGCGAGATTTACAAATAAATATGTGAAGGAATACTTGAAAGATAATATCGCAACTTTACCTTCACATTCCAGGCTACAAAAATGGAAAGAAATAACCACAAATGAAATGATGGCATTCTTTGGAATCATTTTCAACATGGGTCTGAATCCCAAGAATCAAATAATGAATTACTGGAGTAAAGAAAGATGTTTTAGACAAAATTGGTTTCCTGATGTTATGTCTAGGAACCGTTTTGAGCTAATTTATTCTTTCTTTACCACCTGTGATTCATATAAAATGCCTAAACACACTGACCCTGGCTATGACCCCACTTTGAAATATAGAGACTTGATAAATCATGTAAAATTTTTATATTATTATAAGCTCACTCAACATCTAAGTATTGATGAAAGTCTGGTGTGCCTGAAAAATCATACCAGATTATTGCAATACATGCCAAACAAACATCATGGCCGCTTTGGAATAAAACTCTGGATGTTGTGTGAGACTAGAACTGGATACTGTCTCCAGTTTAATGTATATAAAGGTAGATTTAGCGAAATATCTAAAAGTCTATCTTATGATGTACCAATGAAACTCCTTACGACACAAATATGATAGGAAGGGGTTATCATGTTGTAATGGATAACTTCTTCACCAGTGTGGACCTTGCCAAAGACCTAGCTGGTAAACAGACCTATCTGACTGGAACTATACGGTCCAATCGTAGAGGCTACCCCAAAACTTTGAAAAGAGCCTCCCTACATGTAGATGAAGTCATCTATATGAAAAGTGATATGCAGCTACTATATGAAAAGTGATATGCAGCTAGCAGCAGCATACAAAGAAAAAGCTAAACGAAAATCAATAAACTTCCTGAGCACCTATTGTGATGCCGTTTCAGAGACCAAACCTGGTAGTTCAAGAGACCCCCATCATTTATATCCTCAGGTCAAAACCGTCTATGATAAATACATGGGCGGTGTTGACCTGAGTGATATGATGATGTACTGCTATATGGACGAAAGAAAGGGCCGTAAACATCACAGAAAGGTTGTCATAAACATAATACACAGAGCTCTTCTGAACTCCTACATCCTATACAGTCTACATTCAAGTGATTCTCCCAAGCTGACCAGGCAGAAATACCAGGTCTCGGTGATAAATAGCCTTGTAGAGGGCACTATCAAGGGATCTACTTCATCAGCAACCACCAGCAGCAATATTCAATTGGAAAAATTGACCGAGAAAAAGGAACAACAGTGCGTTGAGTGTAGGATTCGAGGAGAGAAAAGAAGATCCAGAACTATTTGTTCTGGGTGTAAAATGGGATTGCATGGAGTATGCGCGCTGAATCACCGTTGTAAATGAAGAGGAATCTTTGTACATAAATTTTAATCCGAGTGAAATATTTTGTATCTCTTACCTTTATACCTGCTATTTGAATTTAAATTATCTGTTTTATTTTGTTATTTTTTTCTTGTAAATATGCCGATCAATAACTAAATGTATATAGCAAATACAATTATTTTAGCCATTCAATTTTGAAGAACAATGTTTCTAGATAATAAAATCATTTTGTTTTTCAATATTGAAAAGTGTTTCTTGGAGTTATGAGGAAACAAGAAGAACAGTGCAGAGGAAACAATTGGGCGAACAAAAGGTGACGGCCGATTACGTCACGCCGGCACTTTCGGCGGTGGCGCTTATAGGGTTAATACATATTTTAGAAACAAAAATAATTGTAACAAATAAATTTACTGGCAATGTGTTTCTTTTCAGTAATATAATCAAATATTAACTCTACGGACATTAAAATATTAAATATAATATATTAAATAATATTTTATTCTAATTGAAAAATATAGCAGTTGAAAGGAAATAAATATGGTAAATAAAAAGAAAATTTTAAAATATTATTTAAAAATTATCATGAAGATCTTTTAAAAAATTCCTTTATAGATGTCTGTTTTTGCACTGAAATCCTATTCAGGATGTATTCCAGACGGTCATTTTGAAAAAAACATGCATGTCTTTTTCTTCTAAAATGTTTTTTTAATAAATAAATTTTAATGTATTAAAGTCATCCACTGCTGCTGCAGGTATTATTGATTTTGTGTTTAAATCTTTTATAATAACACAGAAATGGAATATTGAAATAAAATGTTATCATAATCATTGTGGCTACATTTTATAAAGATTTATTTATTTAAAAAGAAATTATTTATAAATTTAAAAATAGCTAAAATATTTCAATGTTAAAAATAAAAAAATAAAAATTATTATTAGTTAGCGCATGATGCCGAAATTCCCGCGTAAAAAAACAACAATAACATCCGCGAAATTGCGCAACGGCACTGCAAAGTGTGATGTAATTGTACATATTCAGATGTAAATATGGTTTTGCATATAGACGCTCGAGTTAGGATATAAATAGAGATAATTGTAAGTTGTCAGTTATTTAGAAAGTTCCGTTCTTAAATAAAGAAGTGTTCACCATCGTAGCCCGATTCCTTGAAGAAACTAAACATGGTGGCAGCGTAAAAGCGGTATAAGCGTAAAAGCGATAAAAGCGTAAAAGCGGTAAAAGCGTAAAAGCTATTGTTAAAGTTATAAAGTCGAGATATAAGTAAATTATTTTTTTTAAGAAAGAGAAAAATGGCTGATTATAGGCAAATTGCTGCGGCAAGCAAAGAGAAAGCTGTACCTGTTGAAATTGTGGATCCATCAACAAAGGATTATCTACAGAGCGGTGAAAAGGCTAAATTATCCCGTTGGAAGCCCATCGATTCTCTGTGCTTAGAAGACTTCGGGGAATCTGGGGACGACGATGAAAAGTACAGTTCATCGGCATATATGGAATGGCCAGAAATCTTGAAGAAAGAAGTCTTAAGACCCGAAGCTTCAGAAAAGGCAGTCAGTCTGGAAGATTCTGTGAAGGCGGCAGAAGGTCAACAACTCTCCAAAGAGCATTTAGAGAAATCGAACAAACAAGGCTCATGCATAAAAGCTGAATCAGATGCTCAAAGGGAAGCTGAAAATTCTAGCAAGGAGTTGGCCGAAGGATCTGATGGAAATATTCAAGTTAACAAGCAGTACGTGTATACACCAGACTATTCTAATATTATACTAAGGCCTTGTACAGACCAGGAAACTATCGAAGAAATGCCTGAAATTAATGAAATGGAAAACCAAGTGGAGCTCGATCTAACTTATTTAGAAAGCTGTTTAGGATTAAGCACGGTTAAAATTCTATTTATTTTTCGATCTATTTTGGAAGATAAGTATGATAAAATTGAATTAAAAGGACGTGGCCGTTTAAGTAATTGTTACAAAATCTCGGAGGTATGCAAATTTGTAATGGTGGCTAAAAATGATGTAAATAAGTATGCATCCTATTTGTATGCAGCATATAGCTCAGAAGGATTTAATTTTGATGACGTTTCAAAAGGAATTCTTGAATTACTCAATATTGAAGTAGGAAAGGTGAGATACAAGGATACGAAATATTGTAGAAAATGCAAATTAAACAAGGAAGAAATTGGTTTGCCATGTCACAGGCTATGTAAGACCTGCTGGATCGGTCATGTGAGTGAACATCTTTCTTCTGAGAAACTTGAAGATCCTATAACATGTCCAAATGAAGAATGCAAAGAAACTTTGCATTCTGAACAAAGGAAATTGTACAAAAGTGAAAATTGTACAAAAGTGAAAATTGTACAAAAGTGAAAATTGTACAAAAGTGAAAATTGTACAAAAGTGAAAATTGTACAAAAGTGAAATTGTACAAAAGTGTAATTGTACAAAAGTGAAATTGTACAAAAGTGAAATTGTACAAAAGTGTAATTGTACAAAAGTGAAATTGTACAAAAGTGAAATTGTACAAAAGTGAAATTGTACAAAAGTGAAATTGTACAAAAGAGAAAATGTACAAAAGTGAAATTGTACAAAAGTGAAATTGTACAAAAGTGTAATTGTACAAAAGTGAAATTGTACAAAAGTGAAATTGTACAAAAGTGAAATTGTACAAAAGTGAAATTGTACAAAAGAGAAAATGTACAAAAGTGTAATTGTACAAAAGTGAAATTGTACAAAAGTGTAATTGTACAAAAGTGAAATTGTACAAAAGTGAAATTGTACAAAAGTGAAATTGTACAAAAGTGTAATTGTGGTTCCTGTGGGATTCCTTTGAAGGTGCGGAGTGACAATTCGGATCACTATGGCAAATCAAAGGAAGCTTGTTCTGCTCCCTCTATAATAGGTGTTGTGAATGCTATTGATGAAAAGGAGTAAAGGATTCTGAAGCGAAGCCAAAGGGCGACGGATTAAAGGATTCTGATGCGAAGCCTAAGGGCGCAGGAGTACGAGAACTGCCTCCATTGGAAGTAATTGATCGAGTTTGGCTGACGGACCTTAACGGGGAGCCATATGTAAATTACCCAGAGGCCAACCCACACACTTCGAATGCTGCTGCGGATGTGACCGATTCATCAACATCTCCTGGAAGAACAGTTCGTCCGCCCAGACGTTTTGGAGAGGACTAGAGCTAATCTCTAAGAGGGGAGATGTGATGTAATTGTACATATTCAGATGTAAATATGTAAATATGGTTTTGCATATAGACGCTCGAGTTAGGATATAAATAGAGATAATTGTAAGTTGTCAGTTAGTTAGAAAGTTCCGTTCTTAAATAAAGAAGTGTTCACCATCGTAGCCCGATTCCTTGAAGAAACTAAACACAAAGTGAAACTTAAACTAACCAGAAACCAAAAGTGCGCAGGCGCGATCCGATCGGCGCCCGCCGATGCCGATCGGCGCCCGCCGTAATACCGTTTAGCAGTAAAGTTGCATGTAAAATAACATTCAACTGTCGAAATTCGAATTTTAAAATGGTCGAACTATCGGAACTGTCGTATTATCGATACTGTCGAATTACGGTTTGTTATTTGATAGGCCGGATGTCGGGACATCGGAACATGGTCGAATTATCGCCGAGTGTCGAATTGGGGTGTGTCGAATTAACGAGGTTATACTGTATTTGAAAGTAAAAAAGAAAATTGCAAACAACACAACTATATTGCAGATATGACAACATATTAAAGGAATAAATTCATTTTAAAGACCTCATTAAAACTACATTTCTATTTTTATATAACCTCATTAATTCAACACACGATAATTCAACCATTTTTGATGTCTCGACCTATGGCCTATCATATGACTAACTGTAATTCGGCACTTTCAATAATTCAACTATTTAGAAATTCAAATTTCAACTGTTGATTTTTGTCTAAAAACCCTATAATTAACAAAATATTAGACTGCACAGTGCAAAAATGTAGAAAATTGTATGAATATAATTGTATGCATATAATTTTATGTATAGATCAATGAGTAAAATAAGTATATAAAAAGAAGTCCAAAAATAAAAATAATTGATAATAGTTTATTGATAACAATAATACATTCTTTCAGGTGAGAAACTATAGGCATATATTTTAAATGAAAAAAAAATTGCAAACAACACAACTATATTACAGATATGACAACATATTAAAGGAATAAATTAATTTAAAAGACCTCATTAAAAACTACATTTATAGTTTTATATATATGTGGGTTCAACTTACACATACTCTATCCAAATTTCGCACATGTTAAAAAGCCACCTGAAGCTGCCAATGCCTAAACAAAGGCACTTGTAGCAAAAGCCAACCTTAGTGGTAACTGAAACCTCTTCAAAATGAAGGGAAGGTTGTAATAAACTTACCTGTTTGGTAAGCAATTTAGTACTTTTATCATTGATCTCTAATGAGCTACCAACAGTTTCCAAGGGAAATGCAGGGCTGAGCAGTTAGGGCAGACTATTTCCAGGCCCCCAATGATATATTCAATGGGAACAGGAGAAATAGGATTAGGGGTGTTGTTCCTGCGGCGAGTCATATAAGCATGCCTAGCCGTTTGGGGAGTGAGTCTTCCACGTCCTTTTCGAGGCATGACAGAAGACGCTGAAAAAAAAGGTAAAATAAGACCAAGCAGAGGAATACTATAAAACTGAATGCCAGGACTGGCATAAAAAAGAAATCCCAATCATGGAAGGAAACAATTGATTGAAAAAAAAGTACTGCAAAAAAGAAAACCAGACACAAAAATGGAGCTAAATTCAAACGAAAACTATAACAAATTAAGTAATCAACAATTGATTATACAAATACACCATTAGCCAATTTATGAGAAAAAAAAATACGCCTAAGAAATTAGGAAAGATACTGCAAAAAAGAAAACCAGACACAAAAATGGAGCTAAATTCAAATGAAAAACTATAACAAATTAAGTAATCAATTTGATAAAATAATCCCTTGAATCAATATTAAAATAAGAACATTAAGCATCCAGGGAAAAGTTTATTTTTAAAATATTTTTTATTTAAAAATCTCTTAAGCTTTCGGGCAAGAAAGCCCTTCTACGGGAGAAAATATCTTACATCATTAAAACGCCAATAAAATAAGATCTTAGGCACAAGAATACAAAAATGGAAGGTCTCTTGATCACAAGGCAAACTCAGCGAATGTCCCTTGTACAAAACTCTGATGAAAATATCAATACAAAGAACTCAATACCATTCAGATAAATGATAACAATATCAGGTGTATACAATTTAATGCAAGGAAAAGTATGATGGCAACTAGTGAATTAAGTAGACAATCAGACAAGCAGAAAATCCTCCTGACAACATATTACTACAAGAACCATACATGTGCAATGATACAGTGAAATTGGACAAGAATTCACGAATAGTATATTCTAGCACAAATAGGCAATGTTAATAATGTGGTAAACAAATTGATAAATTTAGTCATTGAAGCTGCATACTCTTCTCTTGACGTAAAGCATGACACCTCTATAAACATGACAACTTCCAAAAATTGGTGGAATAATGAGCTTGAACAATTAAAGGAACATTTACATTATCTCAGGAATTTTTATTATAGAGGGGGTCACCTGAGAATACGAGTATATTCAGAGCGGCAAGAAATAAATACTTAAGAGCCATTAATAGAGCAAATAAGAAGTTGTGGAGAATATTTATTAAGGAAAATGAGTCTACGAATGCTTTCCGGAATGCATACAGGGTTTTTAAGATTGGCCAACATTCAAGTGGGACATACCATTACTTGAAAAAAACTGCAGAGTGCATGAGAGAACAAAAGATGAAGGAAATGCTAAATGCATTTTTTTATAATGATGATATGCTGTTAGACAATTAAGAACACACTTCATTCAGAAATCACATCCCAAGTTTCAACCGGGAAATACTTTTTTTTTACTGAAAAGGAAATACAGGATTTGTGCTCGAATATTAATGTCAGAAAGGCTCCTGGTCCAGATAATGTAAGTAATAATATGATTAAGTACTCATTATTATCAATTCTACCCAGTTTAGTTTAACTCTTTAATAGATGCTTAGTGCTAAGTTACTATCCTGAAAGCTGGAAACATTCAGTATTAAAAATTATTGCGAAACCACAAAAAGCTGACTACAAAACAATTTATAGCTATCGCCCAATTTCACTAACATCAAATTTCTCAAAAATATTTGAAACGATCATTAAAAATAATTAATAAGTAAAAACACATTTAAAAAAAAAAGCTTTTATTATAATGCACCAAAAATAAAATATTTATCTTCTTGTCATTGAGCAATTAGATGTATCTGAGCCAAAATAAAAGCAGCGGGGGCGATCATCAGGAATTTCAAACCTAATGTAATTTAATGTGTAGCAACGGATTAGCGATTTTTTTTTTTATAAGTGTTTGCTATATTTTCACCTCTTCTTTAAATATGCTCGTACCCCACCGCTTTTATACATCTAATTTCCCAATGACAGAAGATTAAATATACAGTAAAACCCCTCTATAGTGAACCCCATTGGGACGGGACTTTTGGTTCACTATAGCCACGGTTTGGGTATTTAAATTTTTTTTTAGGATATAATTAAAGGGCATGCGCAAAAAAAAAGGCTACCTCTTAATATTGGCTGCTTTTCCCCCCTAAATTAACATATTTCTATATATTAAAGCTGTATATTAAAATAAAAACAAAATCATGTGAATCCTCTGATAATTTAATTAGTATAAATGCAACCTGCCCCCCATATGTCAAAAAAATCCAAGAAAAGTATACCTTATTTATAAAAATTAAATAAAAACTTTATTAATAATATTTTAAAAGGTATAAAAATATATTTTAAATAAATATTATTATATTACAATATAGGATACAATGGCTTACTTGATGAAGTCTGTTATTTTTTTCTGCTTTAACATATTCCTCAAAAATGTGGTTTCATATCTAGCAAAGAAATCTTCATTTTTTAAAATGAAGCCTAGCTTGTACTAACCACGTATACAAGGCTTCTTCTAAAAGTGTATAATGACACTGACGATAGCGGCAATAGTTGGGATTGATTCATCTTTGTAGCATTTTTTTTTTATAGTCTTCTTTTTTGCCATATCGTAGAAATGCTACTTTTGCTCATTTTCATTTTCTTCCGAAGTTCCGCTTGCGATGTACCACTCTCAATAGCTTTAATGATGGTTAATTTCTTTTCAAGTGATATCTTGGTACGAGCGACTTTTTCTTTGGCACTTCCATTATCTTTTAAAACTGGTTTTAATAATTTAATCATGTGTTAAGGAATTTCCTAATGTAGAGTTAAGAAATTTAGTTTTCAATAAGGCATGAAAAATTTATAAAAGTGCGCAGTATAAAAATAGAACGTAAATAAAAACACACAATGTCGCTAAATTCTTTGTTTTGAATTGCGATCTGTGAGCTAGAGCTCACACAAAATTTTAATTAGTTTTGAAAATTATAATTTTGGAATTTTAGAATTAAAATTAAAAGTTCGTTATAAGCATGGTATTTTTGATAGAATTTAATATTTTGGGACCAAAATTGGGTTCGTTATAGCGATAGTTCGCTAGTTTGAAAAGTGAAAAGTTCGTTATAGCGATGGTAATTTTAATGGAATGGAATTGGGATTTTCGATGGGTTCGTTATAAGGGAAGGTTTGTTATATCCATGGTTCGTCTTAGCGGGGTTTTACTGTATATATTTTTCCTTTTCAGTGCATTTAAATAAAAGCTTTTTTAAAATGTGTTTTTACTTATTATTTATTTTTAGTTAGTTTTAGTCATGAATTTACAAAACTTAGAATCAAAAGCCCACTGAGGATTAGGCCTTAAATAGAAGGGAGGCCTGCTCGCGGCGGATAGGTCAATGTAAGGGGCATAACACAAGACTTAAAATTAAATATAGAAATTTGTTCATTTCTGGCCACTCCGACCACCCAGAAGTCTGAAAATTTGTACACTTGCATTTTTCATTGGACTGAGTGCGTCTTAAAAGTTTCATACTTCTATGTGATCTGGAAGTATGTTAAAATTAATTTACAAAATTTGAAAGGCAATTTGGAAATTTGTTCATTTCTGGCCACCCTGAAAAAACCCAGAAGTCTGAAAATTTGTCAACATGCATTGTCATTGGGGTCTGAAAAGTGTACCAAATTTCAGATTCCTACATGCTCTAAGATTATATTAAAAATTGATTGCAAGATTTGTGGACAGACAGACAGATGGACGGACAGACAGAAAAGCAAGTTAAATAAAAGCTTTTAATAAAATACTCTATTATTATAATCATAATAACTTATTGAGCCATAGACAACATGGATTTATGAAAATAAAATCTACAATAACAGCAATGGACAAAATAGCCGAGACCATACTGAAACACAAACAAAACAAATTGGTTGCATTGATTACTATTGATATAAGTGGTACGTTTGATAATGCGTGGTGGCCTGCCTTAATAAAAAGAATGGATGAAGACCACATCCCGGCAGTTATTATAAAAATAATACAACCATTTTTAAATTGGAGAAGAAAAACAAGTCTCACCTTCCCGAACGCTACAATTTCAAAATTTTTATCTAAGGATAAATTGTTGAATATACTGCTGAATGATTTGTTGATCAACTTCGTATCATCAAATTCTGAAATAATCTGTTATGCAGATGATGTTTCCATTATTTGTTGGCACAAGACCATAGAAGGGTTAAAAAAAGAAACAAATTATGTAATGCAATGGTGTACAAGAAACAACTTAAGCTAAGCCCAGATAACACCAACTTACTACATCTACATAGCAAATAAAAGATCCCATTGGGAACTCCAAACTTCATAATAAAACCGGTAGTAGAAGTAAAAAATTTAGGTTAACATTTTCTAATCGTAGAATTAAGTCAAAAATTAACTTTACACCCCACATTAATGGTATTTTATGTAAAAACCAACTGTATGAAAAATCTGTGGGAAAATGTGGGGATTGATTAAAAGAAAAAAGATTAATTTTATATAAAAATATTTAAAGGCCAAACCTACGGATCTGAAAAATGGTATAAATTTATTAATAAAAGAAGTAAGCAAATACAGTAAAACCCCTCTATAGTGAACCCCAATGAGACAGAGCTTTTGGTTCACTATAGCCACGGTTCACTATAGCCACGGTTTGGCCATTTTTTTTACTTTTCAAAATTTTTAGACCGTATAATTAATAGACAGCCATACACACTGGAAGAGGCTTCCTCTTAATAGTGGTCACTTTGTTTTAATTCCCTTAATTGACCAATTTCCTTACATTAATACTGAATAATAATAGAAATCATTAGATGATAGGTTCTTCTTATCATTAACATACATGTACCTCTATGTCTAATTTAAAAATCAAGACAAATCCTAGGTAAAGTTTTATTAAATATATATTCAAAGATATAAAATGATTTTAAAACATCAGTATCACATTATACAAGGTATGTCCCATAAGTTCCCGGACTGGGTCCATAAAAAAAAAAGGTAAGATTTTTTTTAAAATTTTTTTATTAAAACATTTCAAAGTAATCCCCCCTTGCTTCAACGCACCAGCGCCATCGTTTCTCCCAATTGTCGAAACAGTTTTTATAGGCCTCTTTTGGAATGCTCTTCAATGCCAGCAGCGATTTTTCTATTATGTCTTCCCTGGTGTCAAAATGTCTTCCTTTTAGAACTGCTTTGAGTTTGGGGAACAGGAAAAAGTCATTTGGTGCGATGTCTGGGGAATAGGGTGGTTGAGGTAGGATTTCTGTCCCGTTTTTCGCCAAAATACTCGTCACCAAGTGCGCTGTGTGAGGGCGGGCATTGTCATGGTGTAGGATCCAGTCACCATTAGTCCATTTTTCTGGCCTTTATTTTCGAATCGCTTCCCTTAGACGGCGAAGAATGCTCGAATACATTTCCTTAATAACTGTTTGGCCTGCAGGAAGATACTCGTGATGAACAATGCCCTTGTTATCCAAAAAAGCGACCAGCAACACCTTGTTTCTGGATTTCAATATCCTGGATTTTTTGGGTCTAGGCTCACCCTGACCTCTCCACTCGGCAGATTGACGCTTGGTTTCAGGGTCATAGCCATAGACCCATGTCTCGTCGCCTGTGATTATCTTTTCTTTCCATTCCGGATCCGTTCTTGTCATTTCCAGCATGTCCTCACAGGTTGCAAGCCGACACAGTTTTTGCTCATTAGTGAGGAATCTTGGGATGAATTTTGCAGGAGTCTTTTTGGGCCTCAAATCTTCGGTTACGATCCTTCCAATCGTTGTTTTAAAGATGCCTGTGTCTTGCTATAGCTCCAGAAAAGTGGTTCGAGGATTTTATTTTATCAAATCGGTGATTTTTTTTGCACATTTTAATCAGTCCTTTGAAATTTTGGGCGTCCTTGACTAGGATCATCTTCAATGGAAATTCTGCCAGCTTTAAATCTAGAATGTCATTTAAAAACAGTTGTTCTCTTTGAGGTGTCATTGGGGAATGCTTTATTAAGGATTTCAAAAGTTTCGGTTGCTGATATTTGAAGTTTCACGCAAAAATCTATGCAAATTCTCTGCTTCAATTTTTGTTCCATCGTAAAATCGCCGCAGCGCAAGGTGTAACCTTTAAATAAATTAGAATAACTTTGACGCACGTACCGCCTCGATATTGGTACCACCGTGTTGCCAGATATTTTTTCTATAATAAACTGTCAAATTTATTTACATTTTTCATTTATTTTTTTTTTTATGGACCCAGTCCGGGAACTTATGGGACATACCTTGTATAATACATTGTTTACTTGGAAAAATGGCTCTAACACCTTGTTGCTTCAAAGCATTCTTCAAGCATTGCACCATTCAAATAAAGTTGGTGTTTTTCTTCCATTTCATTTTCCCACATATTCTTCTAGGTCTAGATTTCGTTTTTTTTTTTTTTTTTTTTTTTTAACCTGTCATGCAAAACATTGCTGACTTTAAAATCACCATAGTTAATGGCATAAAAATAGTTTTTGTTTGATCACGGGACCATTTATTCAGATTTTTTTTTTTTTTTAGCCCTAAAACGTACGATCGCGATCACAGCAAAAGTTGAGGTTGATTCCTCTTTGTAGCAATTTTTAATAGCGCTTTATATTTTATCTTTTTTATAATAGAAAAGTTATATTCACTTATTTTAATGTTCTTAACATTTTGCCTGTGTTGTTTCACTTTGAAAAGTTCTGAAAATGGCCTTTTTTTTTTTTAAAGAAATAACGCTTTTGTTTTTAAAATGCCTTTGTTTTCTTCATTTTGGAAGCCATTTGTATTTTTATATTTCGAATTTAATGGATGCAAATATATTCTATTTAATAAAAAGTATAATGTGTTAAAATTTATATAACATACAGCAAAATATAGATTTATTGTTTATTTGTATTGTATATTTATTGTTTTGAAATCGCGATCCGCGAGCTGAAACATGCTCAAAATTTGGTTGTTTTAATTTTTTTTTGTTAATTACAATTCTAAGTTCGTTATAAGCATAGTATTTTAAATAGATTTTATTATTTTGGGACCGAAAATAGGTTCGTTATAGGGGTAGTTCGTTATTCTAAAAATCGCAAAGTTCGTTATAACGATGGTATTTTCAATGGAATGGAATTGGGAATCGGCATGGGTTCGTTATAAGGGAAGGTTCGTTATATCCAGGGTTCGTATTAGCGGGGTTTTACTGTATTAAACTCTTAGCAATATCAGATTCTTCTTTGGGTAGTGAGAGCTTATAAAGCGACCTCATCAAATTGCATACATAGTTTGGAATAAATACCTATTCTCACAGATCAAATAGAATATAATTGTTGATAATCAAATATGATTAGGCTAATCTATCAAAAGAAGACATTAATTTATTTAGACCGCATGCCCCTACTATAATTCACAACTTCATAAGAATGGCTGAAACTCCGCCTTTGCCGGTCCCAAGCCCGGATGAAAAAGGAGGAGGGGGAGCAGTAACAAGCTCGCTAAAAAACCTGGGTTCAGCTGGCCCGGCTGATAGTACCCTGTAATGGCTCCTAATCTAGGAATACAGGATGAGCAGCGTTTGTACTCCATGTAGGAGCGGCTGCACATGGCGTCTGTTCCTCATGTCAGAGGCGGCCATTTCTTTTGGAGCTAAGTTGGCCTGCCACTGAGTAGTGCTCCCAGTCTCAATGACAAAGGCAGATGCATTCTACTTCACCCTGTCATGATGGTTGTCAAATACCATCAAGGGTCACAACTTGATACCCTAATGATTGAATGTAGATAAGAAAGAAGAAGAAGAAGAATGGCTGAAACTATAGCGAAACATTCCAAAAAATTTTCCCATTTGGAATTCCTTTTTATTTTCGTCCAAATTTTTATAACTCATAGTTCATCACAAATCATGGTAATTGTGGAGAATTGCTGCCGAAAATCAGGGCAACGGATGATACTAATTGCTTCTGTGGAAAGGAAAACCAAAACTCAATACATTTATTAATAGAATGTCCAATTTTTCACAGCTACAGAAGTAATCATTTTTATCAAATCAAAGAAATTTGCGAATTTGTATATAACAAAGGCACCTATGTAAAATTCAATAATTTTTGTAAATTCATTTTAGATTTTCTTTTCCGTTTGAGAAAACCAAACATTCAGTTTTAATTTTGTTATTGAATTGTATATAAAATGAATTATATATACAGTAAAACCCCTCTATAGTGAACCCCAATGGGACAGAGCTTTTGGTTCACTATAGCCACGGTTCACTATAGCCACGGTTTGGCTATTTTTTTTTTACTTTTCAAAAATTTTAGACCGTATAATTAAAAAACAGCCATACACACAAGAAGAGGCTGCCTCTTAATAGTGGTCACTTTATTTTAATTCCCTTAATTGACTAATTTCCTTATATTAATACTGAATAATAATAGAAATCATTAGATAATAGGTTCTTCTTATGATTAACATACATGTACCTCTATGTCTAAGTTAAAAATCAAGACAAATCCTAGGCAAAGTTTTATTAAATATATATTCAAAGATATGAAATGATTTTAAAACATCATTATCACATTATATAATACAATTTTTACTTGAAAAAATGGCTCTAATACCTTGTAGTTTCAAAGCATTCTTCCAAGCATTGCACCATTCAAATAAAGTTAGTGTTTTTCTTCCATTTCATGTTTCCCCATATTCTTCTAGGTCTAGATTTCGTTTTTTTTTTAACCTGCCATGCAAAACATTGCTGACTTTAAAATCACCATAGTTAATGGCATAAAAATAATTTTTGTTTCATCACGGGACCGTTTATTTGGACTTTTTTTTTTTAGCCCTAAAACGTACGATCGCGATCGCGGCAAAAGTTGAAGTTGATTCCTCTTTGTAACAATTTTTAATAACTTTATATTTTATCTTTTATAATAGAAAAGTTATATTCTCTTATTTTAATATGTTCTTAACATTTTGCCTATGTTGTTTCACTTTGAAAAGTTCTGAAAATGGCCTTTTTTTTTTTTTTAATGAAATAATGCTTTTGTTTTTAAAATGCCTTTGTTTTCTTCATTTTGGAAGCCATTTGCATTTTTTATATTTCAAATTTAATGGATGCAAAGATATTCTAATTAATAAAAAGTATAATGTGTAAAAATTTATACAACATACAGCAAAAATAAAGTGCAAAAATCAAACAAACAATGCCGCTAAATTTATTGTTTTGAAATCGCGATCCGCGAGCTTTAAACATGCTCAAAATTTTGTTTTTTAATTTTTTTTTTTAATTACAATTCTAAGTTCGTTATAAGCATAGTATTTTTAATAGATTTTATCATTTTGGGACCCGAAATAGGTTCGTTATAGGGGTAGTTCGTTATTCTAAAAATCGCAAAGTTCGTTATAACGATGGTATTTTCAATGGAATGGAATTGGGAATCGGCGTGGGTTCGTTATAAGGGAAGGTTCGTTATATCCAGGGTTCGTTATAGCGGGGTTTTACTGTATATAGGTTGCTAAAATGTATTTAGACGCAAGTATCCCAAGGTGGGATATCGCGTCCGATATGTCAAATAATATCAAAAAAGGTAAATTCACATATTCACAAGTACTACAAAGTATTAAGACCAAATCCAAAACAATGCTGTTACTGAAATGTCACACACTATTAATTTATTTATATTTGGTCTCAATACCTCGTAGTTCTAATCTATAATCTAAAATTGTGCCTTATCATATTAGCAAGTAATTGATATCATATACAATGTAGGCTAGCAATACAACTGAGGTTGTGTGCTCTGTTTGCAGGACCGTCTCTTCTTTGTGATGGAGTACGTCAATGGGGGTGACCTCATGTTCCAGATTCAGAAGGCACGGAAGTTTGATGAGCCCCGTGCCAGGTTCTATGCTGCCGAGGTCACTCTTGCTCTGATGTTCCTGCACAGCAATGGAGTCATCTACAGGTACCTAATGGAGATTTCACCTCTCTAATTTATCACCCCTAGCAACCATTAGTTGTGGATTGTTTAAGTTCTTACATAATCAACAAGCTAAGTCAACTACAGCCGGGAACCTCATTGCAACTCCAACTCGAAGCTATAACATTGTGATTCTCAAGACCCAAGTGTTTTTAATCATGAATAAAGTATTTGTTCCAAGTAATGATGTCATAGCAAGGTTTGACTATATCTAATACATCTAAAGATTGAGATAGGTATGAGTGATGAAATAAAATAAAAAGAAGACCAAATGGTCTAGCAATATTTACTCATTGTTCAAATGGAAGGCCTTGAAGCAAGGTTTGAGGGGGGTAAATAATAAAATATTACATATTAACTATGGGTCTGAAGCCATGACACTGTCAAGCCAAGATTAGGTGTAACGCAAGTCATTCAAAGTTATTTGGTATGTTGATTTTTTTTTTTAATTATTTAGGCTTTAATATAATGGCATAATTGTTTTGAGGCATTTAGTGTGGCATGGGTGTCAGGTGTTTCATTTTCCATATTTTCAAGGTTTTTACTATATTTTTTTGCACTCTTAGTCAAAGTTACCACTATTGTGTTATTTTTATAAATAGGATTCCACACACATTTTTCTGGGAAAATCATCTATGTAAATTAAAAAGTAAAATGACCCCTTTGGAATGCCTGTTTGCAATTTCCTGTTTGACTGAAAAGCTTCCTCTTCATATTACTGTGGAACATATTATTCCTCTTCTCAACCTATGAATGTCTTGCAAGGCTTTTTTGGGGTATCAGGGTTTCTGGTATTTTTTTTTTACAGGCTGACAACTGTAATTGGCTGTAACCTTCAGGTTCTGGAAGTTTGTTTTCCTCTATTAGACATATAATGGCTTTTTTTCCATATTGTAGGTAAGTGTCTGTTTTGGACCCATGGATTGTATATTGTCATATAACGACCAGATTCCCCCTCTTGCTATCTAAATATTTTTAATTAGATATTTTATCTTTTACATCTGTAACATTAAGAGTTCTTAAAAAAAAGTCCTTGCACCAATTTGGTTTACATCTTCAGTAATCCACACCTCAGATAGATCCTGGTAACAGATGGGGTTGTTCTCCACAGGGACCTCAAGCTGGACAACATTCTGCTGGACAGCGAAGGTCACTGCAAGATTGCAGATTTTGGCATGTGCAAGGAGGGCATCTTGGGAGGTGCAACAACTACAACATTCTGTGGCACCCCAGACTACATAGCCCCAGAAATCCTGCAGGAACTGGAGTATGGCCCCTCAGTGGACTGGTGGGCCCTGGGGGTTCTCATGTACGAGATGATGGCCGGCCAGCCTCCCTTTGAGGCTGACAATGAGGACGACCTCTTTGAGTCCATTCTGAAAGATGATGTCCTCTACCCAGTCTGGCTGTCTAAGGAAGCAGTCTCCATTCTTAAAGGGGTTGGTACTTTATCTACACAAATAATTTCCTAGACTTGTTTTGGCTGGATAATAATGATTAAGCAAAGCCTTAAAGTTTCAAGAATGTAAAAAAAAATCTGCCTATTATGAGACAAATAAAATGTATGGATATCAGCTTATAAGAAATATCTACAATATTTAGATTAAAATTATGCATAAAGGGGTGCATTTATGCTAATAAAATGATCAGAAGAAACTTTATCTACAAAGGCCATCTTTTAACAAGAAAGTCTTATTTTTCGATACACAGAATTAATGTATGGAAATTTTAGGAAATGAAAAAGGGACCATTATTAAGATGTTTTCTGTTACTGTCTTTATATATATATATAGGATTGCAAGGAACTCTTCCTAGTAAACTTTGAAATGAACCAGGCGAAAAGAAGATGGGTGTCTTTTTTTATATAAAACGAGCACAAGCTTTCGGGTAAAAACCCTTCTACAGGCGGATGTCACATAGCAAGATGGATACCAATGGCAAGAGCTTCTTAAATATATATAGCAGAGGTAATTTGTATAAACAGCGTGAAAAGAAAGAAGATGCAAAGTAGACAAAAATGCTGTTAAATAAATATACAGTAAAACCCCGCTAATACGAACCCTGGATATAACGAACCCACGCCGATTCCCAATTCCATTCCATTGAAAATACCATTGTTATAACGAACTTTGCAATTTTTTGAATAACGAACTACCCCTATAACGAACCTATTTTCGGTCCCAAAATAATAAAATCTATTTAAATACTATGCTTATAATGAACTTAGAATTGTAATTTGAAAAAAAAATTAAAACAACCAAATTTTGATCATGTTTCAGCTCGAGAATCGCAATTTCAAAACAATAAATTTAGCGGCATTGTTTGTTTTGAATTTTGCACTTTATTTTTGCTGTATGTTGTATAAATTTTAACACATTATACTTTTTATTAAATAGAATATATTTGCATCCATTAAATTTGAAATATAAAATACAAATGGCTTCCAAAATGAAGAAAACAAAGGCATTTTAAAAACAAAAGCGTTATTTCTTTTTAAAAAAGGGCCATTTTCAGAACTTTTCAAAGTGAAACAACACAGGAAGAATGTTAAGAACATATTAAAATAAGAGAATATAACTTTTTTATTATAAAAGGTAAAATATAAAGCTATTAAAAATTGTTACAAAGAGGAATCAACCTCAAGTTTTATCGCGATCGTACGTTTTAGGGCTAAAAAAAAAATCCAAATAAATGGTCCCGTGATGAAACAAAAACTATTTTTATGCCATTAACTACGGTGATTTTAAAGTCAGCAATGTTTGGCATGACAGGTTTAAAAAAAAAAAAACGAAATCTAGACCTAGAAGAATATGTGGGAAAATTAAATGGAAGAAAAACACCAACTTTATTTGAATGGCGCAATGCTTGAAGAATGCTTTGAAGCAACAAGGTGTTAGAGCCATTTTTCCTAGTAAACAATGTATTATATAATGTGATAATGATGTTTTAAAATCATTTTATATCTTTGAATATATATTTAATAAAACTTTGCCTAGGATTTGTCTTGATTTTTAAATTAGACATACTGGTACATGTATGTTAATGATAAGAAGAACCTATCATCTAATGATTTCTATTATTATTCAGTATTAATGTAAGGAAATTGGTCAATTAAGGGAATTAAAACAAAGTGACCACTATTAAGAGGAAGCCTCTTGTGTGTATGGCTGTCCTTTAATTATACGGTTTAAAATTATTGAAAAGTAAAAAAAAATAGCCAAACCGTGGCTATAGTGAACCGTGGCTATAGTGAACCAAATGCTCTGTTCCATTGGTGTTCACTATAGAGGGGTTTTACTGTATATGGCAAAAAGCCTCGAGATAACATAGAAACTGTTACTATTTCTTAAAGCTTTGACGTAACAGTTTCTATGTTATCTCGAGCCTTTTTGCCATATATATTTAATAGCATTTTTGTCTACTTTGCATCTTCTTTCTTTTCACACTGTGTATACAAATTACCTCTGCTATATATATATTTGAGAAGCTCTTGCCATTGGTATCCATCTTGCTATGTGATATCCGCCTGTAGAAGGGTTTTTACCCGAAAGCTTGTGCTCGTTTTATATAAAAAAGACACCCATCTTCCTTTCGCCTGGTTCATTTCAATATATATATATATATATATATAATCTAGAAATTTTGAAAGTATAACGAAGTGAACCAAAAGTTCTACCCCATTTTGTGTGGGGTTCACTTTATCATGTACTAGGTGAATGACTTGGGCAACACCCAGGTTTTACCTAGAGCATTTTTCTTCAAGTATGTTTGTATAAAAAAAATGTTTTTATTCAAATACTATTCATTACAATTGTAAATTATTACCAGGCTTCACACCCAGGATCTCTCCAAGTGAATGTTCTCCCTACAAATAATGCTTGAAATAAAATACATACAAACAAAAAATTAATCTCAAGCATTCTAAAGTATAATAATACAAAGGGCACTAGGATAGTTTTTCAATATGCTCCAACCCAAGCACCAACGTGGGCAAGTTCGAACTTTTTGAGCCCTTTCTATATTTGAAATGTGGTTAGTTTTATTTGAATTGTAGAGTGATAATATATATATATATATATATTTACACTTTGAGACAGACAATTCCACAATTACATGGTCCACTGGGCCGTATAAAAATCAAGTTTTTATTTAAAAAAATTGTAATAAACAAAAAAATCATTTTAAAAATGCAATTTCAATATAATCTAAAGGGTTTGAAATAATAAATATAAAAATCATATAAAAAATAGTATGTTTATTTTTTTAAATGTTGCTTAATTTTTATTTACATCGTACAAAATACAAATTCACTCCAAATACTATATAGACAGTAAATAGAGTGTAAATGGTAATATAAAAAGTAAATATTGTCAGATAAGCTATTTCTAAGCACATTTCTATAATATCTATTTTAAGATAAAACGATAAAAGTTACATCCAATAAATTTTCTTAGTATGATAAACTATGAAGCAGCCTTCACATAAAGAGGCACTTAACATCAATTATATACTTTATATCAGCTAATAAAATTTCATATTTTAAGTAATATTGAGTGGTAAATATACTAAGACAGGTTTCATCTAAAATAAGCGATAGAATAATTATTAATAATATTCACTTTGTTTTAGTTCCCTAAATTGACCTATTTGCATACATAGTGTAAAGAATATAGACATAAAATATCTTGCAAAAATAAGTTTTTTTGATGATAGGTTCTTTAATCATTAGTATATATGTATCTTTATGCCTAATTTAAAAACCAAGACGAGTTGTCTTTACTGACAATTGACAATTAAAATAATTTTATTGACATCTTGTCAATGCATGCAAAGTGCACAGTCTGCACTATTTAAAAAAAAGATAATATGCATTATATACACTATGTACAATGAATATGGCGCCTGTGCCAGCGCTGCAGAGTTTGGTGGAGAATCGCCAGTGGGTCTCTGTTGTAGGTGATCATCTTGAAATTTCTTGGAAGAAAATATGTAAATGGTTCAAGCTGTTAAAAGTTATGTATACAAATTCCTTATTGTAAAAAGTATTTTTTTAAATTAGATTTATTTGCATATCTAAAGAATGTAAATATAATTTTTTTTCCTAAGTGAGTTGCTGGTGAAGTGTAGATGAGTGTGTAGCAATGTATAATAAAGAATTTTTGTAGGATCATAGGACTTATTGATTTTATAGAAGATTTTCTTTAAAAAGGTAAGATAAAAAATCTCTGCACAACAACAGAGTTATGGGCCTGTAGCAAAGATCTATCTGATCTCTGGCAAACTTCTAGCAATTCAAAATTAGTAATAAAAACTTCTGAAGCCGTATTAAGAACTTCTGGGGCCGTATTAAGAAAAGCAAGAAATAAAAAGGAAGAATGAATGATTCTATTTTTAATTTTCCAAAGCTAAATGCTTTTAATTATATTACTTGGAAGACTGATATGAAAGTCATTTTGATTGATAGTAATTGTTGGAAATTTATTATTGACAATCAAAGTGAAATACCTGCAGATGCTACAACAAAAGAGGCTAGAGAATATAATTGAAAAAAAGAAACTAGAGCTTTCACCACTATCTACCAAGGTGTAGAAAGAAGTTACCAAACTCTTATTGCTAATGCAAATGATGGTAAGGAAGCATGGAATATACTCAAGCAGAATTTTGAACCAACTTCAAAAGCAAGATTTGCAGGATTGATTGATGAATTCTATGATCTCAAATTTACTCCTGAGGAAGAAACTATAGGAATATTTTGTAAGAGTGTTCAAGAAAAAAGGCAACTAATCAAGGAGGCTGGTTTTGAAATACCTGATTCTTATTCTTTTGTCTAATGATGGTGACAATGTTGTTGCCGAAACGTCACACACTAATAAATTATTTGGATTAGGTCTTATTTTCTTTTATTATAATCTACTAGTGGATGTACCCGGCTTCGCCTGGGTTTTACCCGAGTAAAGGTTTGTCTAACGAATCTCTCGATAAAGTGAACATTTTTCCGGGTCCCTCGAAAAATACTCGATAAGTTGAATAAAATCAATATTAATTGGTTCCCTCGGTAATTTGAAGTTAAAGTAATAGTATCTTGCCTTGGAATTGTATCATTATTCTTGTATGGATGTACCCGGCTTCGCCCGGGCTTTACCCGAGTAAAGGTTTGTCTAACGAATCTCTCGATAAAGTGAACATTTTTTCCCGGTCCCTTGAAAATACTCGATAAATTGAATAAAATTAATATTAATTGGTTCCCTCGGTAATTGGAAGTTAAAGGAATAGTATCTTGCCTTGGAATTGTATCATTATTCTTTTCTCAAATAAATTGCAATGTCATCCTGAATTTTGTCTTTCCTAATTTTCTACATTACAAAATCATCGTATCATCATGATAATATTTAGAGCAGATTTTTGAATTATAACAGATAAATTAGAATATTTATTTTGATTATTTTTAGGCAAAAAGTTATTTCAAAAATTTTATTTTCTAGAAACCTTCTCAGTACTATACTAAATAACTTCCCAAAGTTTCATGGCGTTCCAATGAGTGGTTTGGTCAGGCATAAAGGACACACACACAAACACACACACACATACATTCATTTTTATATATATAGATAATCCAAATTGTGCTTTATCATACCTGATGTTTTAGTTTGCTTTCAACTGATAAGGAAATTACCCCAAGATTATGAAGGTATAGTGCAAATTTTATATAGACTAGAGGAGAAGCAGTTCAACATAGAGAACATTGAGACTCATCTAGTAAATGAATCGGGTAGAATACAACAAAAGAAAAAAGATGAAGGGCTTGATATTGTAGCCAATGCATATCAAATGAAATCTCCAAAGATGTACCAAGGAAAGAAGAAAAATTATCCTACACAAGCTCAACTTAACAGTGGAAGCATGCTGGAGCCAAGAGTGCATCCAAATGCCATGAAACATAATGTGAAATTATGCTATTTCTGTGGAAAGGCAGATCATATTATAAAAGATTGTTTTCTGAAAACATGAATCCTCCGAGACAACTGTGTAGAAGGAATCAAGACTACCAAGGAAAATCTACGTTCCATTCAGAAATCTCAAGTATCCACCATGTCGACGAAAATATAAATGATCAACTGGGAGAATGGCTGATAGACAGTGCAGCTACTTCACATTTCTGTAAATAGAAATAATGGTTTACCAACTATCAAGAAATACCCCCAATGGATGCGTTAATAGGAGATGTCGACTGTAAGTCAAAAATCTTAGGTAAGGGAGATATAAACTTTATCTTTAAGGATATAAATAATTCCTATGTAGAGGTAAATTTACTTAATGTACTATATGCCCTTAATATGAGAAGGAATCTAATTAGTGGCTCATGTATAGATATGGCAGGAAATAAGACCATTTGGAAAAATGGTAATTTTCAGAAATAATGGAGAATAATTCTTTACAGCAAAAAGAGTAGATAAATTATATATAGTTAATGGATACCCTAATAAAGCTAGCTCTCAATATTATTCAGTGTCACATAACTCAAATCTGGATTTTCTCCATAAGAGATTTTGTCATATTAATTCAGAAATTATAAGTTCCATGAGTAGGAAAAATACATTTAAAGGATTAGAAAATATCACAGGTAAAAAAAAAAAAAACTTGTGATATATGTAAAATGGCTAAGCTAACCAGATAATCATTTAAATTTAAATATAACATTCTGACTAAAAAGCCATTAGAAAAGGTACATATGGATATCTGGGGTCTTGCACCAGTGAGATCACTTGGTGACAGTAGATATTTTCTCTCTATATTATTGATGACTACTCAAGAAAGGTTAGTGTTTATTTCCTAAAAGAAAAATCTGAAGTTTTTAACAAATTTAAACGATATTTGAGTGAATCTGAGAGAGAGCATTAAATACTAAGTTAAAATGTGTTAGAACAGATAATGGATTAGAATTTTGTAATAGAGTATTAGAAACCTTTTTAGAAAATTTCGGACTTATAGCCCTGAGCAAAATGGAATTGCTGAGAGATTTAACCGAACTGCTATTGAGGGTATTCGTGCCTTGCTTTTGGATAGTGGACTACAAGCCAGATTTTGGGCAGAAGCCCTGAATACCTTTGTGTATACCAAAAATAGATGTGAACATGCTCTGACTAAAGGAGTAAGTCCAATAGAATTATGTCTAGGACATAAACCATCTATAAGACACTAAAATATTTGGTTCATTAGTCTATGTTTATGTCCCTAATGTTAAAAGAAATAAATTTCAATCTAAAGTCAATCTAGGTATAATGGTAGGGTATGCAAATAAAAAAACGGGATATAGAATTTGGTTACCAAAAAAGAAAGGAAAGTAATTGAAACAATACATGTGTATATTGAGGAAGCTAAAAAAGGCGTAAATTTTATATTTGGTACTGCGTCTAGAGAACAAAGTGTTGTCTATCC
This sequence comes from Cordylochernes scorpioides, assembly GCA_030710605.1. Classification (NCBI taxonomy): domain Eukaryota; kingdom Metazoa; phylum Arthropoda; class Arachnida; order Pseudoscorpiones; family Chernetidae; genus Cordylochernes; species Cordylochernes scorpioides. The sequence goes on from CP092870.1 coordinate 33,132,382, forward strand.
TCAGGATGATAGATATCCCTACAATGACCATAATGATGATAATCATGATATTAACACACATACCCCAATAGATATAACAAAATGGAAAAGGATAGAAGTACCAAGAAAAACAGGACCAAGAGTTGATGTATATTACTATCCACCTTCTAGTGATAAAAAAATAAGATCAGTTAATGATGTACAAAAATTTTGTGAATCACAAAAACTTGAATTTGAGCCTAAATTGTTTTCATTTAAACCACAACAACAAGACTATAGGGGAGAAAATGAGATAAAAATGGAGAAAAATATTTTGGAAGAAAAATTATACAAATGTATATTTTGAGAGGAAATCTTTAATGTGGAACTTCCTAAAACCTTTGGTGATGTCCAAGAATCACAAGAAAAGCAGAACTGGGTTAGGGCAATGAAGAATGAGCTGAAGATAATGGAGGATAGGAAAGTTTGGAAGTTGATAGATCGTCCACCACAAGGTGTTAAAGTGTTAGGTAATAAATGGGTATATAGCCTTAAAAGAAATAACAGGCTATAAAGGCTATACTGATATTTTTTCTCCAGTTGTATTTGTATCTTTGGTGAAATGAAAGCATGTACAGCTGGATGTAAAGTCTGTTTACCTTTATGGAACTTTAAAAGAGAAAATCTACATGCAACAACCAAATGGATTTAAAATGAAAAGTAATGAAGAAAAAGTTTGCCTGTTAGAGAAAATAATTTATGGATTACATAAGAGTGGAAGAGAGTGGAATAAGGAATTAGATTCAATTTTGAATCAATTGGATTTGAGGCAATTAAATGGTGCAATTGTGTATACAAAATTAATAATGGTGTCATATTAATAGTATATGGTGATTATATGCTATTATTTGGAAAAGAAAAATTTGTAATTGACAAAACTATTCAAATAATCAAAGAAAAATTAGATATAGAGGAATTAGGAAAAGTCCAATATTTGTTGGGAGTTAATTTTGAAACCACCGACAAGGGAATATACTTACATCAAGAAACATATATAAACCGACTTATAGCTAGTTTTATGGATTTACCTAAGACATTGGTAAGTTTACCATTTAAAACGGGTACCTGGTAACCTCCAAAGGTTAAGGAAGATGAAATTATTGAAACTGAACTCATGAAGAAATACCCATACATATCAATGATAGGTTGTTTATCATTCCTTGCAGACAGAAGCCGACCAGATATATCCTTTTCAGTAAACACTATGGCTCAATTCTGTAATGGATACAATTATCAACATTGGAAAATTGTAATAGATTTAATGAACTATGTTTTCAAGACAAAACACTATATGATAAACTTATCTAATGTTAATAATGGAATTTTGGCAGCATACTCAGATGCCAACTGGGGAAGTCATTTGACCAATAGACATTCTACAAGTGGTTACATATTATATCTTGATGACACCCTGTTTACTTGGAAATCTAGGAAACAGAAATGTATTGCACTAAGCTCTATGGAATCAAAATTTATTGCTTTAACTGAAAGTGTGAAAGAAATAATATGGTATTACAATGTATCAAAAGAAATTAACATATTACCTAACATAGAAAAACCTATCCAATTTTGTGATAATCAATCTGCTATATATTTCTGCAAAAATAGTGTAGAGAATATAAAAACTAAGCACTTAGATATAAGACTACAATTTATTCGAAAACTTGTTGAAGATGAAGAATTTCAATTAAAATTTGTAAAAAGTAACTTGAATTTAGCCGACTTCCTAACGAAACCTTTATCCAAAGACAGGTTGAATTATTTCCTTGAACGAATATTTGTGAAGGATCATATACATTCCCTCAAGACTTCAGATGACACCTGACCTGGAGCAGAGGAGAGCCTGTCACTAATTTGTCCTATTTGACTTTGATTGTGCATTTGTAAATATAACTATTGATGTAAAGGAAATAAGATGATCATGGGGCCAAATGTTGGAGGTGATCATCTTGAAATTTCTTGGAAGAAAATATGTAAATTGTTCAAGCTGTTAGAAGTTATGTATGCAAATTCCTTATTGTAAAAAGTATATATGTAATGAGTTGAAGTTCTGGTAGCTCTTGTAGAATCCTGTCGACTAACTTTGTGATGATGAAGTGTTGACTCTCGCTATACTGTGTTGACCAAGAGGAACAGTCAGGATGGAGAGTTTTCCAGTACCTCTCTGCACCTTGTAAGTCCTTTAAAAGTTCTCACAGAGTACAGGCAGTCGTGGTTGAGGCAGAGTGGAAAGCTTGGGAATGTCCACACAAAAAACGAAGACACAGTTGCACTAAGAAAGTTCCGTAAACAGATAAAAGTTGAGCTAGGAGCGAAAGATGGAGAGATAGAAGATTTCTTACTGACTACATGGTGGATGAGGAGGACCATGGTGACAACCGACGTGTGCTTGCGCTGAGGTGAACTAACTGTCAAGTGACTGTTGGAGGTGATCATCTTGAAATTTCTTGGAAGAAAATATGTAAATTGTTCAAGCTGTTAGAAGTTATGTATGCAAATTCCTTATTGTAAAAAGTATATATGTAATGAGTTGAAGTTCTGGTAGCTCTTGTAGAATCCTGTCGACTAACTTTGTGATGATAAAGTGTTGACTCTCGCTATACTGTGTTGACCGAGAGGAACAGTCAGGATGGGGAGTTTTCCAGTACCTCTCTGCACATTGTAAGTCCTTTAAAAGTTCTCACAGAGTACAGGCAGTCGTGGTCGAGGCAGAGTGGAAAGCTTGGGAATGTCCACACAAAAAACGAAGACACAGTTGCACTAAGGCCGTTTCTGAGAAAGGGGGCTTTGCATGTCACCAGATGTGAGAGGGGGCTTTGCATTCCACCAGATGTCAAGAGTGTGGGTGGTCTGGCCCATTTTTAGACCTTGTTGTGGAAATTCTAAATCTATCTCGATTTTGACGTTATGACTTCTATCTCTTGCTTAGCTCAACTCTTAATCTATTACAGATTTTTATTTATTTATCCTATTTGTACAAATTGCATTACATATGATGATGCAAAGACACATGTCAATAATGTGTATAATCATTTACAGATGTGTTTCTATTATACAACATTAAAATCTTGTCATAAGTTATATACAATATGGGTTTGTTGGCTTAAATTACCATTAATATATATTTTTTTAAATTAGATTCATTTGCATATCTGAAGAATGTATATAGAATTTTTTTTCTTCAGTGAGTTGCTGGTGAAGTAGATGTCGATGAGTTTTATAGAAGATTTTATTTAAAAAGGTAAGATAAAAATTCTCTGCACAACAACAGGAGGGATATCATGAAGCCGCAGTCCAGAGTGTCAAATGCAGACTCTAGATCAGTGGAAACGACCGCAAGTGGTTCATTATTTTTGTGGGCTGTGGCGACAGCATCAGAGATGCTAGCCGTGTTCCAGTATGTTGTTCTTCCCGGAATGGCGTAGCTCTGGCATTCCGGAACTATGTCGCGAAGGTAACGTCGCAATCTCCCGTGTAGAATGCCGCTGTGGACTCTGTAGTCTGTTGGAGGAAGAGTTATAGGTCGAAGTCCGCTGAGATCTGGGCCATCGTGCGGTTTGGGAACGAGACATATCTCGCTGCGCCACGTAGATGAAGGCAGAGCCCTGAAAGTCTGGGAAGCCTCGAAGATCTGTTGAACCGCCGGCGCGAAGAAGTCTTCAAATCCGCAGATCAGTTCGCGGGGCAGCTCATCCCATCCGGCCAATTTTCCTATGGGCAAGCGGCGGATGGCAGCACAGATTTCAGCTTGGGAAATCTCAGCGCGGCTCAAGGGATCACCTTCTTTTAAGTTGATGGTTAAGGTGGCGCTACGCAGGAATTCTTCAATGTCTTCAGGAGAACATGCTGGGCATGAGAAGCGCTCTTTAAAAGAGGCATAGGCTATGTCCCACAAAGCTGAGCCCTCAATGACTTGTCATACGCTATTGCAGATGGTGAGCGATTTGCGGCGAGTCCGAAGTATGCGCCAGAGTTCTGGTAAAGATGGGTAGTCTGCGTCAATTGACGCTGCTTCAGCTTTGTTTGAAAGAACCTCCTCGTTCTCTTGATGTAATCATCCTCTGAGACGCGAGGGACAGCGAGGGTCTTTATTTCTTGAGCCATATTGGCCTTGAAAGAAGTTCATTTCTACCATAATTCACCTGCCATCAGGTCTTCCATGGTGCTTGAGGCATCGTCTATAAGCCTTTCTTCCTCTCTCTCTTTTACTCTATGAAGCTTTTCTTCCTCTTTCTCTTTTTCTTTGAGAACTCTTCTTTTTATTTAAGAAGCTTTTCTTACTCTCTCTCCTCCCGAAGCCTTTGAATCATCTGGGTGAGTGTGGCCAGCAAGTTCTGCCCCGAGGCCATTTTTTGACCTCTAGTCTCGATGGGCATTCGTCAGCAACCAAAGAAATCTCAAAAATAGCCTCCTGGGAACCTCCACGAGGAAGAATCCCGCTTCTGACACCGGTGTCGCGAGTGACACCTCTGGTTTTTTTGCAACGATGCACTTCTTCCGCTGTGGATCACCAGCCCGGACTCCCGTTGATCTTCTTTGTAGCTCTTCCCTGCAGGCCACCCCAAGACATCCAGAAGAGCAGCAGCAACGTTGATGGCGATAGCGAGAGTAACGACAGCAGGCGGCACGGAGACTTTAAATACTTGACTTTTATTGTCTTTTATTACTAAATGTTACATTTAAATGGGATAACGAAAAACAGGTATTTACATTATGCCACCTCCTAGGGCCAGTATAAAAGTTAGTGTAAGTTTTCCCCTGGAAACAGGACCACAGCAGCCTGCGACTCCCGCATCAGTTTCAGAAGCAAAACAGGCGAAAGCGCCATCTATTGGCGGAGGTTGCAGGTGTTCTTCTCGTAACAATATGTAACCACTTGTAGAATGTCTATTGGTCAAATGACTTTCCCAGTTGGCATCTGAGTATGCTGTCAAAATCCCATTATTGGCATTTGATGAGTTTATCCTATAATGTTTTGTCCTGAAAACATATTTCATTAAATCTACTACAATTTTCCAATGTTGATAATTGTATCCATTACAGAATTGAGCCAGAGTGTTTACTGAAAAAGATATATCTGGTTGGATTCTGTCTGCAAGGAATAATGAACAACCTATCATTGATCTGTATGGGTATTTCTTCATGAGTTCAGTTTCAATAATTTCATCTTCCTTAACCTTTGGAGCTAACCAGGTACGTCTTAGGTAAATCCATAAAACTAGCTATAAGTCGGTTTATATATGTTTCTTGATGTAAGTATATTCCCTTGTCGGTGGTTTCAAAATTAACCCCCAACAAATATTAGACTCTTCCTAATTCCTCTATATCTAATTTTTCTTTGATTATTTGAATAGTTTTGTCACAATTACAATTTTTTCTTTTCCAAATAATATCATATCATAACCATATACTATTAATATGACACCATTATTCATTTTGTATACACAATAGCACCATTTAATTGACTCAAATCCAATTGATTTCAAAATTGACTCTAGTTCCTTATTCCACTATCTTCCACTCTGATGTAATCAATAAATTGTTTTCTCTAACAGGCAAACTTTTTCTTCATTACCTTTCATTTTGAATCCATTTGGCTGTTGCATGTAGATTTTCTCTTTTAAATTTCCATAAAAGTAAGCAGACTTTACATCCAGCTGTACAAGCTTCCATTTCAGCAAAGATACTAATATTATAAATAAGAATCTAATTATTGAAAAATTTACAACTGGAGAAAAAATTTCAGTATAGTCTTCCATATTTTTGTATGAAGCCTTGTGCCACAAGCCTAGCCTTATATCTCTTTATATTATTTTGATAATCTCTTTTAAGGCTATATATCCATTTATTACCTAATACTTTAACACCTTGTGGTGGACGATCTACCAACTTCCAAACTTTCCTATCCTCCATTATCTTCAGCTCATCCTTCATTGCCCTAACCCAGTTCTCCTTTTCTTGTGATTGTTGGACATCAACAAAGGTTTTAGGAAGTTCCACATTATAGATTTCCTCTTGAAATATACAATCGTATAAATTTTCTTTCAAAATATTTGTCTCCATTTTTATCTCATTTTCTTCCCTATAGTCTTGTTGCTGTGGTTTAAATGAAAATAATTTAGGCTCAAATTCAAGTTTTTGTGATTCATAAAATTTTTGTACATCATTAACTGATCTTATTTTTTTATCACTAGAAGGTGGATAGTAATATACATCAACTCTTGGTCCTGTTTTTCTTGGTACTTCTATCCTTTTCAATTTTGTTATATCTATTGGGGTATGTGTGTTAATATCATGACTATCATCATTATGGTCATTGTAGGGATATCTATCATCCTGAGGATAGACAACACTTTGTTCTCTAGACGCAGTACCAAATATAAAATTTACGCCTTTTTTAGCTTCCTCAATATACACATGTATTGTTTCAATTACTTTCCTTTCTTTTGGTAACCAAATTCTATATCCCTTTTTTTATTTGCATACCCTACCATTATACCTAGATTGACTTTAGATTGAAACTTATTTATTTTAACCTTTGGGACATAAACATAGACTAATGAACCAAAAATTTAAAGTGTCTTATAGATGGTTTATGTCCTAGCCATAATTCTATTGAACTTACTCCTTTAGTCAGCATGTTCACATCTATTTTAATTCCTAAATTTTCTAAAAAGGTTTCAAATTCTTTATTACAAAATTCTAATCCATTATCTGTTCTGAGACATTTTAACTTAGTATTTAATGCTCTCTCAGATTCACTCAAATATTGTTTAAATTTGTTAAAAACTTCAGATTTTTCTTTTAGGAAATAAACACTAACCTTTCTTGAGTAGTCATCAATAATAGAGAGAAAATATCTACTGTCACCAAGTGATCTCACTGGTGCAAGACCCCAGATATCCATATGTACCTTTTCTAATGGCTTTTTAGTCAGAATGTTATATTTAAATTTAAATGATTATCTGGTTAGCTTAGCCATTTTACATATATCACAAGTTTTTTTTTTTTTTTACCTGTGATATTTTCTAATCCTTTAAATGTAATTTTCCTACTCATGGAACTTATAATTTCTGAATTAATATGACAAAATCTCTTATGGAGAAAATCCAGATTTGAGTTATGTGACACTGAATAATATTGAGAGCTAGCTTTATTAGGGTATCCATTAACTATATATAATTTATCTACTCTTTTTGCTGTAAAGAATTATTCTCCATTATTTCTGAAAATTACCATTTTTCCAAATGGTCTTATTTCCTGCCATATCTATACATGAGCCACTAATTAGATTCCTTCTCATATTAAGGGCATATAGTACATTAAGTAAATTTACCTCTACATAGGAATTATTTATATCCTTAAAGATAAAGTTTATATCTCCCTTACCTAAGATTTTTGACTTACAGTCGACATCTCCTATTAACGCATCCATTGGGGGTATTTCTTGATAGTTGGTAAACCATTATTTCTATTTACAGAAATGTGAAGTAGCTGCACTGTCTATCAGCCATTCTCCCAGTTGATCATTTATATTTTCGTCGACATGGTGGATACTTGAGATTTCTGAATGGAACGTAGATTTTCCTTGGTAGTCTTGATTCCTTCTACACAGTTGTCTCGGAGGATTCATGTTTTTCAGAAAACAATCTTTTATAATATGATCTGCCTTTCCACAGAAATAGCATAATTTCACATTATGTTTCATGGCATTTGGATGCACTCTTGGCTCCAGCATGCTTCCACTGTTATGTTGAGCTTGTGTAGGATAATTTTTCTTCTTTCCTTGGTACATCTTTGGAGATTTCATTTGATATGCATTGGCTACAATATCAAGCCCTTCATATTTTTTCTTTTGTTGTATTCTACCTGATTAATTTACTAGATGAGTCTCAATGTTCTCTATGTTGAACTGCTTCTCCTCTAGTCTATATAAAATTTGCACTATACCTTCATTATCTTGGGGTAATTTCCTTATCAGTTGAAAGCAAACTAAAACATCAGGTATTTAAAAACCAGCCTCCTTGATTTTAGTTGCCTTTTTTTGAACTCTCTTACAAAATATTCCTATAGTTTCTTCCTCAGGAATAAATTTGAGATCATAGAATTCATCAATCAATCCAGCCAATCTTACCCTTGAAGTTGGTTCAAAACTCTGCTTGAGTATATTCCATGCTTCCTTACCATCATTTGCATTAGCAATAAGAGTTTGGTAACATCTTTCTACTCCTTGGTAAGCTCTAGCTTTTCTCCAATTATATTCTCTAGCCTTTTTTGTTGTAGTATCTGCAGGTAGTTCACTTTGATGGTCAATAATAAATTTCCATGTACTATAATTAAAAGTATTTATCTTTGGAAAATTAAAAATAGAATCATTCATTCCTCCCCTTTTCATTTCTTTCTTTTCTTAATACGGCCCCAGAAGTTTTATTTATAATTCTTTTTTTTTTTTTGCTTATCCCTAGTACACGTCGTAGAGGCCATGATAATCATGGTGGGTAGTTAGCGACTGCTTTTTTACTGTAAGCGCACCACATGTCTACACATGTGAAAAGCAGTTCGACTTTGCCCTTACAAATGTGCCAGAGCCCCGTTTGGTTACTTGCTCTAGCTGGTGGGGTTGGACTTTTGCAAGAATCGGGGGGCCATTGGAGCATTTTTTTATTTTTATTTTTTTAAATAAAAAAAGTGTCCAATGCGGGATTCGAACCCGGGTCGTAGTGGTCGAAAACTAAACAGTTTAACCAGCCTTCCACCGACCCCCCATTACTAATTCTGAATTGCTAGAAGTTTGCCAGAGATCAGGTATATCTTTGCTACAGGCCCATAACCCTGTTGTTGTGCAGAGATTTTTTATCTTACCTTTTTAAAGAAAATCTTCTATAAAATCAATAAGTCCTATTATCCTACAGAAATTATTTATTATACATTGCTACACACTCATCTACACTTCACCAGCAACTCCCTGAAGAAAAAAATTTGATTTACATTCTTTAGATATGCAAATAAATCTAATTTTAAAAAATACTTTTTACAATAAGGAATTTGTATACATAACTTCTAACAGCTTGAACAATTTACATATTTTCTTCCAAGAAATTTCAAGATGATCACCTACAACAAATGTGTATATAAAAAATAGAGCGCCATCTGTTATCAAATTATAAAACTATTTTAGAGGCGTAATATTCTTTTTTTTTAAATAAAACAATTTCTGCTGTCCTTACTGCGATGGAAAAATTAAAGGGAGGGCCTGGCTCATCAGTGGTGAACCCTCCCAGCGGTTTCGCCAGTTTAATCTACCATACCGCTGTTATATTGCATTTTTTGGAACTTCCTTATATAGGTGACTGTTGTAAGACTCTTGGAATGGGTATTTTAGAAGAACTATGGACATAAGCTTTTTAGGACAGCAGAATTAGATATAATTATAAATATATAATATGCTTCGAGCAATCGCTCTTCCGCAAATATCAAATTGTGTCATTTATTAGAACAATAATGTTACGATGTACTAGAGCGCCATCTGTTATCAAATTATAAAACTATTTTAGAGGCGTAATATTCTTTTTTTTAAATAAAACAATTCACCACTGATGAGCCAGGCCCTCCCTTTAATTTTTCCATCGCAGTAAGGACAGCAGAAATTATTTTATTTTAAAAAAAGAATATGACGCCTCTAAAATAGTTTTATAATTTGATAACAGATGGCGCTCTAGTACATCGTAACATTATTGTTCTAATAAAAGACACAATTTGATATTTGCGGAAGAGCGATTGCTCGAAGCATATTATATATTTATAATTATATTTAATTCTGCTGTCCTAAAAAGCTTATGTCCATAGTTCTTCTAAAATACCCATTCCAAGAGTCTTACAACAGTCACCTATATAAGGAAGTTCCAAAAAATGCAATATAACAGCGGTATGGTAGATTAAACTGGCGAAACCGCTGGGAGGGTTCACCACTGATGAGCCAGGCCCTCCCTTTAATTTTTCCATCGCAGTAAGGACAGCAGAAATTGTTTTATTTTAAAAAAAGAATATTACGCCTCTAAAATAGTTTTATAATTTGATAAAAAATAGAGTTTATATTATTAAGTTGTTAACGTGATAATTGTTTAGAAGGACTGACAAGTCCAAAAGCTTGAAAATAAAAAGTTGCACAAGAAACTTAACCCTGGAATCTTCATTTATTTTATATTATTATAAATCAGGGAAGAAGGTTTATTTAAAAAAAAAATTAAAATGCATATGTTTGCCTAATTTCCTTGTGCTCTTTTATTTTCTACAGAAAATATTTACATGCCAGTATTTTGGATTAATTTTTTTTATAAACCTATTTTTTCTTATTCTCACTGAGAAGATGGGCATCGCAGTCAAGATCCATCGCAGTCACTCACTCAACTCAGGCAATTTCAAGGGTTAATGCGCTGGGGCGGGTGCCTCGGGGGTTGGGTAACAAAGCTTCCATCTATTTAAACTATATTGATTTTGAAACAACTAAATGGATTGTAAAAAATAATTAGATCAAATACTTAAACACTAATATAATATAATTTTTGCCATCACATACACGTTTTGCCTGTGGTTTATATATTACTTCTGTATTTCTATATTATGGCACTTCTACAATTTATTATTGATGTACTTTCAGTATGAAGGAAATTGCACTCAGGGGAATTCTCGGGCGAAGCCGGGTCATTCGTCTAGTTAAATATAGAATCGCCGGCGGCAGACCCAAATTCACATCCACCGGGATCTTGTCCCATACATTCTTGCCTATCTATCAGTGGGTTAGGGGGATGTCGGCTGACCCAATGTACATGTAAAATATCATGTGAATCAGCCATTCCAGCAGCCCTTATTTCCAGCTTCAGTATCAGTATAAAAGCAACGGCCCTATGCAATATTACAGCAGTATGGTAGTGATAAAGCACAAAATTATTATTTTGTCTGATTATGGTAACAATGCTGTTACCGAAATGTCACACACTGTTAATATATTTGGATTAGGTCTTTTTTATTATTTTTTTTTTTTTTTAGCAGTATGGTAGGTTAAATCAGTGAAACGCTAGGAGGGTTCACCATTGATGAGCCAGGCCTTCTCATCAATTTATCATTGCAGTAAGGACAGTAAAAAAATATTTTATTTTAAAAAGAATCATACGCGTCAAAAATAGTTTCAATTTCTTACAACAGATGGTGCGCAAAAGACAGTTTTCATTGCCATTTTTACTATTTAGCTGCTCTTTCTCTAAAAGACACTTTGGCTCTGTAACTAGGTAACCTTTAGGGAAAGGTTCAACTATATACAGTAAATATATACGGTAAAATACGAACCCTGGATATAGCGAACCTTCCCATATAACGAACCAACGGCTATTCCCAATTCCATTCCATTCAAAATACCATCGTTATAACGAACAATGTGATATTTAAAATAACAAACCTATTTTCGGTCCCAAAATGATAAAATCTATTAAAAATACTAGGCTTATAACGAACTTAAAATTGTGATTAAAAAAAAAAATTTAAAGAAAAAAATTTTGAGCATGTTTCAACTCACAGATCGCGATTTCAAAACAAAAAATTAGCGGCATTGTTTGTTTTCATTTCAATTCTATTTTTGCTGTATGTTGTATAAACTTTTACACATTATACTTTTATTTAATAGAATATCTTTGCATTCGACAATTTTTAAATAGAAAAAATATATATATACAAATGGCTTCCAAAATAAAGAAAAGAAACAAAGAATGGCGTTCTAAAAAAATAGTAGCAGCATTCCCCATTTAGAAGCGTTCTATATCAAGTTTAACCTAGGCTAAAAAATAATTCCAAATAATATTAAAGGCAGAAATGGCTTAAATAACAGGTTAACCCTTAACTGGATGGGTTGGGTAGATTCTGCCCATGCATAAACTTAATATAGGAAAAATATATATTTTTCGTTTACTGAGAACTACCAGCTTTCATGTATTCTAATTTTACAATGAAACAACAATTTCCATCCATCCCTATATATATAAAAGTCAGTGTATGTATGTAACAACAAAATCGATTTTTATTAAGTCATAAAGAACGACGTTACAATTTTAAGAGTTAGTGGGGGAGGGGGTACAATTAAAATCTACATTGATGAAAAATTTATAAATATCGTATTTTGTTCTGTTTAAAATGCGACGTAATTCGATCTTTTCCCCTTCGAGGATGAATTTAGAAGGATTGAACCTGTATAGAGGGTCGATGTTTCGGCATTCTTTAATAGCATTGTCGATAAATGGTTTCGTCAAAGCGCATTCTGTATAGCGATGCTGGATATCTGGGGGTCCGCCGCAGGCGGTGCAGGAAGCTTTTCCATTTCTTGTAGGGTAAGGTAGAGCTCTCAGCTTCAAACGCCATGCGATGTCGTCGTATATATTAATTCTTCTGTGCCAGCAAGGCGCAGTGTCGAATGTCCATTTGGCCGTTTTTTCTTCAGCGTACTTCAAATTAAAATAGGACGATATGATTATTTGGCGTAGCGCGCTGCTTCTGAACCGTGATAAGAGGCGTGATTTGTACGTAATGGGAAGGTGAATGCAGGAAGGATGGTTGTTTGGTTTAAAATTCATAATTTTCGTTTCATTGTAGAACGTAGTGATTCTTTGAAAATCGTTCCGAATGTTTCGCGTGGCGTGGGAGAATAAATCGTTGATATCTCGTATTTCACCGTTTAAATCCAAAAAGTCTTTCAGACGTCTCAGGCCTCGTGCATTGAAGATGGCAGGATTTTGCATATAAAGGCCGTGTAAAAGGCGGCATTTTAAAAGCACGATGTGTAAAAAGTCGTTTTTCGAGAGGCTTTTAAAATCGATATGAAAGTTTGGCGCGATGTTTTTCCAGCTTGATAGAGTCTGCTTTCGTCGTGGCGATAGAAAGCTGTGTAAATCGTAGTTAAACAGATTATAGTAGTTTGTCGAATTTTTGTTTATAAAAAGAAAATCGTTTTCGTTTTTTTCCCCGTTAATAGACCTTTGTATACGTTTTAGAATAAAGAGGTCGCGCTGAGTAGCCAAGTGCAGCAGGCCGAGGCCACCCCTCTCGGCGGGCAGGCAATTTATTGACGAGGTCGTCCAGGTGGTTTCATTATAGAGCGCGTCATCTAAGTCCTTTTGTAGTTCGTTTAATGTAGAATCGCTTGGTAAGATGGCGTTTATCATGTAGGTAAATTTTGGTATAAAGTTCGCATTTAAAAATCGCGTCTTGAGGTGGAGGGGGAGCGTTAAAATTGCAATTACGGCTGAATGGCGGAGGTAGGAACGAAGATTTTCAGTTTGCATTTTTAAGGGCGTTTTGGAATTCTCAAAATGTATACCGAGGATATCAATTGTGTCGTTCCGCATTTCTATATCTTCTGGCCTATCGGTCCTACTGCTCCAATTGCCGCACCACAACCCCTTACTCTTTTTAAAATTAATGGCGATGCCGGATGTTTTCTCGAAGTTTTTAAAGCAGTTATAAATACGCTTAAAATCAGTTTCGTCTTTTAAAAATAAGATAAAATCGTCGGCATATGCATATATCTCGGACGTAGAGCTGAGGTTTCGACGAAGATGATGTATGAGAGACGTCGTGGCGAATGAAAAAAGCAGCGCGGACAAGCCGCAGCCCTGACGCACGCCTCTATTTACGTCGAATTCAGGAGAGCACTCGCCGTTCATGTCGATTTTTATTTTATTTCCACACTAAAGACGATTTTAATCCATTTCAGGAAAATATCGGGGATATCGAGTCTTTCAAGCGTAGCGATAATAAACGGTCTGTTAATCGAATCGAACGCCTTCTGTAAGTCGAGAGTTACGATTGCGAGGGGCGTATTAAATAAATTCGATTCGTAAATGTTTTTCTCAATTTCGGGGATGATATCGAATATAGAACGGCCGGGAATGGCGTACTTCTGTTCTGTTGGTATCATGCGCGCAGAGTACGGCTTGATTTTTGAGAGTAAAATTTTCGATAAAATTTTATAGTCCGTGTTCATAGCGGTGATCGGGCGCCAATCGTTCAGAGTTCGTGTATTAGGAGTTTTCGGTAATAGAAACATCTTACCAGCGCTCATGTGGTCAGGTAGGGAGTTTTCTAAATGCGCTTCATAAAAAATTCCGAGTAAAGAGTCGGCGGCGACGTCACAAAAATCTTTATAAAATTCGGCGGGGATGCCATCATCGCCGGCCATCTTTCTATTCGGTAAGAGCTTAATCGCGTTTAAAATGTCGTTTTTCGTTATAAAATTTTCTTTGTTGAAATGAAATTCGATATCGAGGCGCGGAATAATATTTAAATAATTTCTAATGTCTTCTAAAATAATCGATTCATCTGCCTTCGTTTTATTTTTATAAAAGGCGAAAATATAGTTTAGGATAGCGTCGTTTGTTATGATTGATCCGGCAACACTGCCGACTCGACTTGTAAACACTCTTAGATATATAACCAGGTTATAATAAATAGATGTTAATAAATAAATACTTAGTTCAGTTGCATTCTGCGTGATCAAATAGACACAAGAACAACATAAACAACATGGTGGCAGCGGAAAAGTGAGTACTTTTTCAAATAAATATATTATTGAAAAATATTAGTGAAAAAAAGAAAACATGGACTTTGTTAGGCCTAGCGAACTCGCCCTGCACGGAAATGTAGCGGAAAATTGGCGAAGGTTCAAACAGCGATTAATGCTTTATCTTGAAGCAACAGAAAAAGCCACAAAGCCTGATAAACTGAAAGTTGCCATTTTATTAAATTTTATTGGCGAAGAAGCCTTGGAAGTTTTCAACACATTTCATTTAAAAGAAGATGAAGCAGAAAATTTCGATCTTGTAATAAACAAATTTGATGATTTTTGCGAGCCTAAAAAGAACGTCATTTTTGAAAGATTCAAATTTTTTTCAGCGACCCAGAAGGATGGTGAATCCATCGATAGTTTTATAACAGAACTAAAAGGATTATCCACATCATGTGAATTTGAATCACAAAAGGATAGTTTAATTAGGGATCGCATTGTGTATGGAATACAAGACAAGGCTTTGCAGGAACGCCTCTTAAGAGAGCCCAATTTAACTCTTATAAAAGCCATTGAAATGTGCAAAACAGATGAAATAAGCAAGCAACAGATCAAGATCATGCAGAACAACCAGAACATTTGTCAAATAAGAAAATATGAAAAGAAACACAGTCCAAAACAAAATCAAGAATCTGAAAAAGAATTCAAATGCCAAAGGTGTGGAAAGTCTCACAGAGCAAAAAATTGTCCTGCATGGGGTAAAAGATGCTCCAAATGCAAAAAGATGAATCATTTTGCAGCTTTCTGTAAAAGTTCAGCTATCAGAAGTCTGAATGATGAAACAGAAGAAACTGTATGGTCAATACATGAAGCAAAAGTAGTCCATACTTTGGAATGGAAAAAATCCATCATAGTGAATGGAAAGGAAATATGTTTCAAGTTGGACTCTGGAGCAGAAGTAAATGTTTTGCCATACACATTCACCAGACAAATGAAAGGTTTGGAAATATTTCAGACTAACCGAAAGCTAATATCATATACAGGACATGAAATCAAGATAAAAGGAATTGCCACACTAAATTGCAAAACTAAAAATAAGACGGAAAGTCTAGAATTTTTCATTGCTGATGGATACTATCAACCAATTTTAGGAATAGAAGCTATTGAAAAGCTTTCACTAATTAAGAAATGTGATGCTGTCCAAACAGAGCAGAACAATTCAGCAAAGGAAATTTTGAACAGGCACAAAAATATATTTGAAGGCATAGGAAGACTGCCAATTGAACACAAGATTAGACTAAATGAAAATACAACTCCAGTTATTGCTCCAAGCAGAAAAATTCCTTTTTCCATTAGAGAAAAAGTTAAAGCAGAATTGGAACGGATGGAAAAACTTGACATTATTGAAAAAGTTGAAGAACCAAGCGAATGGACACACCCTATTGTAGTGGTACAAAAACCTTCTGGGGATGTCAGAATTTGCATGGACCCCAGGGAACTGAACAAATATGTTCAGAGAGAGCGCTATATTCTGCCAACAGCTGAAACAATATTTTCTGAACTGAAAGGTGCTACAGTTTTCTCTGTATTTGATGCATCATCAGCTTTCTGGCAAGTCCCATTAGACAAAGAAAGCACCAACCTGTGCACCATTGCGACTCCCTTTGGAAGATTCCGGTTCAAGCGACTTCCCTATGGATTGAACAGTGCATCGGAGGTATTCCAGCGATGCATAAACAATATCCTTTCAGGTCTCCAGGGAACTGCTTGCTATATGGATGACATCTTGATCTATGGAAACACAATGGAAGAGCACAACCGAAACCTTAAAACAGTTCTTCGAAGGTTGGAAGAAAATAATGTCAAGCTCAATGCTAAGAAGCAGCAGATAGCTGTCGACAAAGTAAATTTCTTAGGCCATATAATCAGTCGAGATGGAATAGCCATTCAAGCTTCAAGAGCAGAGGCAATACAAAAGTTGAAAAGACCTGAGAACAAGACTGAAGTCCAAAGATTCTTAGGTATGGTAACGTACCTTGGCAAATTCATTCCTAATCTGTCTAACAAGACTGCACCTCTAAGGAAATTGATAAGCAACAAGAGTGAATGGAAATTTGGAGGTGAAGAAAATGACTGTTTTGAAAAACTCAAGAATATGGTTTCGAATGCTCCAATATTGACATTTTTTGACCCAACCAAGCCAATCACCATTTCATCTGATGCAAGCCAATATGGTATTGGTACAGTGCTCATGCAAGGGGGACAAGCAATTGAGTATGCGTCCTTCAGCCTGAATGCAACTCAAAGAAAATACGCACAGATAGAGAAAGAACTTTTGGCTATAGTCTTTGGATGTGAACGCTTCCAGTACTATATTTGGGGAAATGATGTTATTGTGGAAACTGACCACAAACCTCTCCTGAGTATTGTTAAGAAACCTTTAGAAAAGCTTTCCCCAAGACTGCAAAGAATGGTCTTACGTCTCATGAGATTTCAAATATCTTTGAAGTTTACACCAGGGAAAAACATGTTTGTAGCTGACCATCTGTCTAGAGATCCATTAAAAGATGAGGTGGACACAAGCTATTTAGAAGGTCAAACTGAATCAGTGCACATGTTGCTGGTTACCACAGATGAAAAAATAAAGAGACTACAAAAGGAAACTCATGGGGACCACACCTTGATACAACTAATAGAGTATGCGAAGAATGGATGGCCGAAATATAAAACTATGGTCTGTGATGAAGCAAAACCCTACTGGCAATTTCAAGATGAAATTCATGTGAGTGACGGAATTGTTTACAAAGGAAATTGCATCATGGTGCCATCGACTCTTCGAAAAGAAATCCTGCAGGTTGTTCATTCATCACACCAGGGCATAGCAGCTTCCAAAGAAAAAGCAAGATCAGCATTTTACTGGCCAGGCATGATAACACAAGTAGAAAATGAAGTGGAAAAGTGCAGAACATGTCAGGAATATTCAAGAAAGAATCCTGAGGAGTCAAGAATAGCTCATGAAATCCCTGAATTTCCATGGGAAAAAATTGCTGTAGATTTCATGGAGGTGAGTGGAACCAGTTCCATCTTGGTTGTCGATTACCACTCAAAGTTTGTTGAAATCCGGAAATTATCAAGCAAAAGAGAAACCAAAACCATCATGCAGTTGAAAACCATTTTCAGGACTCATGGAATTCCAAGAACTCTAGTTTCGGATAATGGACCCCCTTTTAACTCTACTGGATTCAAAAATTTTGCTCAGAAATATGAATTCAAACACCAAACCTCCAGTCCCAAATATCCAAGATCTAATGGACAAGTTGAGAGGACAATTCAAACCATCAAAGGACTGATAATTAAAGCTGTGAAGTCAGGAAGAGATCCCAATCTGGCTTTGATGGAGTTCAACAACACACCTAAGTATGACTTGCCATCTCCGACCCAAATGCTTATGGGAAGATCTGTGAGAACTCTTTCGACATACACCCGACAACAGTTGAAACCACTGTTTGACACAACAAAGAATTACCAAAAATTGAGAGACCATCAACAAAAGTATACAGGAAGTCCAAAGAGAATTTTGAGACCTTTGGAAGTAGGAGACAACATCATGTTGCAGGAAAGGCATAGAAAATGGGTTCCGGCAACAGTGACCGCAAAGCATGAAACTCCACGCTCATATATGGTGAAAACACCAAGTGGATCTGAATACCGCAGGAACAGGTCTCACCTTAGACCGAGAAAGTTCAGTGTAGAAGATTCTGCCCCAACAAGTCAAAGTCCAAGCATTCCTGGATCTCAAGCAGGGACAGCCATGGATGACAACATACAAGATCACGGAAGACCCACTTCCGAAAACAGAAGAGCATATGATCCAAGGGAGGACATTGCCAAGAAAGGTGAAGAATCATCTACTTCTCCTAGTGTGCGAACCCGCAGTGGTAGAACAGTGAGAAAACCTTTGCGTTATAGAGACTAGGAGAACTGCAATCCTTTTTTATTTTTGTTTAAAGGAAACATGTTATGATTGATCCGGCAACACTGCCGACTCGACTTGTAAACACTCTTAGATATATAACCAGGTTATAATAAATAGATGTTAATAAATAAATACTTAGTTCAGTTGCATTCTGCGTGATCAAATAGACACAAGAACAACATAAACAACATCGTTGTTGTTGAGGAATTCATTGTTGTCATTGTAAATAGCAGTAATTGCGGGTTTGAGGCGTCTAAATTTCGTAAGAGTGTATTTTTGACAGACTTCCGCAGTTTCTAAAATTAGTTTTTTCAAGCATCTCCAATGTGCCTTCGCGCCAATATGATTAAAATTCGTAATGAAGCTCTCGTGTTCGTATAAAAATATTTCTTTGAAGATATGAGAGTTAAAAATTTTCGAGTCGATGTTCTTTTTAAAAAATTGCGTATTCTTTGTTCGTAATCGCGTGATAATGGCGTTGTGGTCAGATAAGTCGTATGCAATAGTTTCGCATTTAATAAGATTAGGTGTAAAACTTGTCGAGCAATGTATATAATCTATTCTGGTTCTAAAAGGAGTGTTATGGATGAGAGCTTCATGCGTAAAACCGTTAAGTCCAGGATTAACATGTTTAAAAATATCGATAAGATTGTTTTTTTTATTAAAATCCGAAAGTAAGTTGAATTTTCGACGAGAGTCTGTCTTGCCCGGTTTGTCGCGAATGTTAAAGTCTCCCAATATGAACGTCGCGGTATCTCTAGGGTAATCGTCCAAGTAGTTTTGTATTAATTGTAAATCGTTGAATGCTTCATCGGGATCGTGAGAGAGGTGTACATTAATAACAAGTACGATGCTCCTGTTCATTAAAATCTCTATTGCGCATATTTTCCCGTTCTTTAGTGTTTTAAAATTTGCGCTAAAAATCGAGCGATGTATTAAAAATAGTTGTCCGCCGCCGCGAGAAATAGGTACATTTACATAGATATCAAAAGCTGTTAAGTCTTGTCACGTATTGAAAGTTTGAGTATTCGTTTCTTGAATTGCGTATATTTCTGCTACGTTTATCTTCAACCATTCTTTTAAAAAATCTTGTCTATGTTTGTTCGCGATTCCACGGGCATTCAACGTTAAAATTCTTTAAAAATCATTATTTACAGCATCGCAGGATGGCTCGCAAGAGTCCAACATCCTATAAACAAAAGAATGAAAAGAGATAAAAAAGATAAAACTGTAAAAAATAAGTAAAAGAGTAAAAATTTGCGTTAGTTTTAGAATGAATGTATTTACAACAAAATTGAAAGCGAGAAGAAAGCATATAAAAGTAGAAAGTGAGAAATAAAGGATAGAGAAACGATGTAAAAGAGAGAGATAGTACAAACAAAAGTATGATGATCAAAAGACTCCGTCAGTTCTCTTCCATTGTTCCATCTTTCCATCGAGAAAGAAGGGGGGAAATCACATCTCATTCAAAGTCTCAAGTATTGTTCTAGTTCTTTGTATTTTGGCGTTTAGAAGCTTTCTTTCATCGCCTTTTATTTTACCTTTGGTTTTTCTTAGTTCAAGGAGTTTTCCCAGGTAGAGAGGAATGTCCTGCCCAAGGTCGGGGTATTTCTCAAGTTGTTCCTTTATCTTTGTTTCCCTCGAGAAGCCAGTTCTTTTAGAAATGTCGGCGATTGCCTTCTCAACTCTTGGGTTTGGCCCCGTTTCGTAGTTCTCAAGTTCTTTGTCCAGCTGCGATGATGTCATTGATGTTTCTGAGCCGCATATTGATGTTTCATCGTTATCGAACTCGCGCTCCGAATCTGGGGGGAGGAAAGGGGTCTCCGCCATTGGAAGTTCTGTCATAGGCATTTCACCTTTGAAGATTTTCTCTTTTCTCAGGATTGCCATCTGGGAATTATCGATTTCGGTGTCCATTTGCTGGTCTAAGGAGGATGATTTTGACCTCTTTCCACCTTCGTTCTCCTCATTCAGGCTTCTTTCCTCGTTCTCTGAGGCCTCGAGGGTCCTCTTCTTAGCTTGAGGGTCCTTGGGTTCCAGGGTCGGCTCTCTCTCTGTCGTTGATGACAAATCAGGTTGGGGTAGGGGCCTCAAGGCCTCTGAAAAGGTTCTAGTGATCCCTGATCTAATATTCGGGTCGAATGGGCATTGCGTCTTGATGTGTCCGTGCCGTCTGCAACCATTACAGATCACGTCCTCTCCAATAAAAATTTTAAAGTTTTGACCCATATAATTTATGGAAATGATGGCTGGCATTGATGATTGCTCTTTAGTTTTGAAGACAACCTCCCTCCTTAGTGAGGAGAGATGTTTTAGGAGGGGATTCTCTGTGGGGAAGGGAAGAGGCCGGATGCTGATGACTTGCCCGTAGGGTTCAAGGGCCTTTTCGATGTCCCTGTCCTGTATGAAGGACAGAACGCCGGAGAGAATATACTTCTTGGAAATTTTGAAGAGAGGCGTAGGGAGGATTGTTTCATTTCTCACCTTAAACCCTTTGGTTATGAGCTTTTCAGCAAGTTGGATATTCGCCACCGAAACAATGGCTTGCCCGTTAATTTTCCCGATGGAATGAATGTTATCATACCCAACTATCTCGGCGATTCCAATTAGGTGTTCTTCCGCCGTAGCGTCTTGGAACGATTTGAATTGAATCGTTGCCTTAATAGCGCTACACCTCTTTTCGTAGGTGTCTTTTCTCTTTTCATCAAACTTTTTTCGTTCTTCCGAGGTGAATCGTACTTTTTGGTTTTGCATATTTATGACTTTTTCTTCGTTTGTAGATTGGTGTGGTAGTATTTGAGAAATGATATGCGAAGTTGATGGAATGGTTGAATTATGAGCGATTGACGAAGATGTAGATGAGGATGAAGCAACGACCGGCTTGGACGTTGCCATGGCAATGATGCAAAGCTACAACTTGTAGCTTTGCTAATCTATGAAAATTAGAAAAATTTAAAACTTGATGAAATTTTATGAAAGATTAATTAAAATGATGCCTGAATTAAGTCGAACAAGATGAAATAAATTAAATTAAACAAAATTGATTTTAAAAAGTGACAAAGGCGAAAAACACAGAGCTCGCGCGACGCGTGGCCGCACGGTCGGTGTATGTATGTATGTATGTATGTGGGTATCTATGTCGGCTATACACGTCCACAATACGTAACTAATCTGACTGAAATTTTAACAGTATATAGAGTAGAATCTGGAAAAACTTAGTGAAAATTTCAGGTCTCTATCCCGAATATTCTTTGAGTTATTTGCAAATTGCGTTGCAAATTTGCCTTTTCGCTCGCAAGCAGCGCCTCTAGCGGTGAAGATGGGAGGTAATATCAGCTGACCTAATGTACATGTAAAACGTGTTTTGACAGGACATAGAGAAAAATCTGGAAAATATATTCATCGGATTTTTAGCCAATAAAAAATAAAATTGACAGTTTCAGGGCAAAAATAGTTGTTTTTTTAGTCAGAAAATGATGATGACAATATTGCTGTATCATGTTTGATTATCAGATACAAAATTATATCGGGAAAAATTCCAAAAAGCTGAGACCACGGGTGAAGCCAGTTCATTTTTAGTGTGCAGGAACAAAATTCTAACAGAAAAACATTCATTAAAGCAGATGACACAAAGCCTGATCATCTCTTTATAAAAATATCGCTTCTCTGACACAAAGTTTGGAGCGGGACGTTTCACAAGAGTGACATCCACAGCGCCAATTTATAATTGTAACGAATAGTATTTGAATAAAAATATTTAATCGGGTAAAACCTGGGCGTTGCCCGGGTCATTCGGCTAGTCATTTATAAATATCAGTTTTGGGAGGGGGGTTAAATTTGCATGTGGGTGCGGATTCCGCCCAGCCCTTCCAGAAGCGTGAGAATTTTTCCTGTCAGTGTTAGCTCGTGGCTCATACTTGAGTCGCTATCTTCCGTTATTTTCTAGATTCCTTTTATAAAATAACACTTCTTTCTTAGATAAGTAGAATTATCAATCAAGTCAACAGAGAGAACTATCCCTGCCAGCCCAATATATATATAAGTTTTAGAGATTAGTCAACCACTTTGAAAGAGTAATAGAAATATTACAGCAAACACTTCAGTAGAATTAGTTGATAAGTTGAAAGAACATGGCCTTACATATTTAGGAGCGATGAGAAAGAACAAACCTCAGATTCCACCACAATTTCAACCGCACCCTAATAGAGAATCAGGAACATCTTTTTCTGGTTTCTCTGGAACAACCACTTTAGTCTACTTTGTTCCCCCCCCAAAAGAAAAATCGGATTGATAATAAAGGATAAAATTTTATTTGTGATATTGGGAGAGCATTGACTGATGAACCATACATAATCTAAATTCTTTCCCGCTGGAGTTAGAGACGACAATTCAAGAAGAATGATGGTTCACATACATCAAGGAAATCTTCAATGCCACAACAATCTGATACTCCAAAAAGGTGCTAGAAATGTCCATCAAAAATGCAGTAAAAAATAAAAATCCTTTGTTATGTATGTCAATTAAGAGTTTGCAAAAACATTTCTTAATAATTTGTGAAATCTGTAAATAGATTATATCAAAATTTTTAAACGTTAAAATCTCTATGTTAACATTTGTATTCATTAAATATTTTTTGAATATTGATTTCAATAATTATTTAGCACTTATTTCATAAAGTTGCATAAGTGGGTTGAATCAACCCAACCCGTCCAGTTAAGGGTTAAAAACAAAATTTAATCTATACTTAAGAAAAATATGTGGAAACTGGAATTGGAAGAAAAAAAAAAACAGTCCCCTGTGTCTCATGGGCCACAAACAAATCGACATATAAATTCTCAAAAACTACCACTACAGTTCTAATTTTAAAACGGAAGCCTTGTTAGGTATATGACTCATTCAGGGTTCGTGGATATTCCCCCTGGCTGGGCGTTTTACTTCCGATTTTGTGTTTGTAAATTGGCGTTTTTTATTCGCGATTTTACCGATCGGGCTATCGTATCAACATGTTTTGCTTCCGATTTTTCTGAATTGGATACTTTTGATTAATCTTCAATTGATTCAGAATTCCTTTGATGGAAATAACCATATTTTAAGACAATTCTGATTTTCAAATTTCACTTTCAAACAGCAAGGTATTAGTGATATTTTTTCAAATAAATTTAGTTTTTTTTTTTTTTGCTTATCCCTAGTACACGTGGTACAGGCCATGATAATCATGGTGGGTAGTTAGCGACTGCTTTTTTACTGTAAGCGCACCACATGTCTACACATGTGAAAGCAGTTTGACTTTGCACTTACAAATGTGCCAGAGCCCCGTTTTGGTTACTTGCACTCGCTGGTGGGGTTGGACTTTTGCAAGAATCGGGGGGCCATTGGAGCATTTTTTTTTTTCTTTAAACAGAAAAAAGTGTCCAATGCGGGGATCGAACCTGGGTCGTAGTGGTCGTAAACCAAACGGTTTAACCAGCCTTCCACCGACCCCCAAATAAGTATTACAGTCGAACCTCTTTAATTCAACACCCCAAGGGATCAGAGCTTTCGGGTGACCCCGTGAGGTTTGGCCAGATCCGAAACTAGGCCTCCCTATGACGTCAAAATGACGTCGCGATGTAAACAAAGGTTACGACTGGGTCATTGTTTTTTTTTTAAGCACGATTTAATTATTGATATTCTAAATACCTGCGATTATTTTATAGTTTCAATATATATATATATTTTTTTCTAAATGGCCTGCTAATTTTAAAATAGATTTTTTTTTTGAAAATATTTAGCGCAATTGTAAACACGTGTATGTTGTGAATGCACCTTGAGAGCAATGGTGTCCGATATTTAAAATTATTATTGAATTAATTATTAATTAATGTAAAAATTTCGTTGTTAATTTAGGTTAGTTTAAGTTCGGTTTAGGTTATGTTAGGTTAAGGTTCGTTCGGGTTAGGTTAGGTTGGCTTAGGTTAGGTTAGGTTAGGTTCGCTTAGGTTAGGTTAGTTTAAGTTAGCTTTAGGTTAGGTTCAGGTTAGGTTAGGCTAGGTTAGGTTCAGGTTATGTTAGGATAGGTTCAGGTTAGGTTAGGTTAATGTAATTTATTAATAGTTTTATTATTATAAATATGTAATATTCATAATTTTATGATTTTTATTTTTTATATTCTATATTATATTTATTTTGTATATTCCTATTTATAAATATAACCTTTGGCGCCATTGGAACGTATTACGCCAGTATTTCTTTGTTTCCGTTGGCGCTAAAAAAATAATTAAAAAATTGCTAATAGAAAATTATTGAAATAAAAAATCCTTTATAAATATATTGATACTATAAATTAGTCGCAGGTATTTAAAATATTAATAATTAAATCGAATTTAAAAAAAAAAAATGACCCAGTTGTAACCTTTGTTTACATCGCGACGTCATTTTGACGTCATAGGGAGGCCTAGTTTCGGATCTGGCCAAAGTCAACGGTGTCTCCCGAGCTTTCGGTTGAATTAAAGGAAGTGTTGAATTAAGGTTATATGATTAGGTAATCATCTAACTCGCTAAAATAATATTTTTTTCAAATAGCTTTGTAATATAAATTAATGATATTAATTGAAACCATTGTGTGTTTTTATATTATTTTCATGATTAACTTTTAGTATTTATTTATTTATTATCATTTACAAAGCACGCGATATCCGTCTTGGATATTTGCATGCATACACAAGTTTGGGAGCTTATTTACAGTAATTATTAATATGATTTTAGTTATTATATAATAGAAATTATTAACATATTTGTCAGTTAGTTAACGATTTAATTACCCTATAATGAATATTAGTGAACATCACAGATAAGAACAGAAATTTAGAGCTATTTACAGCATATAACTATATATCAGTTATTACAGCCCAGGCTATCTATTACTAAAAAACATTCTACAAAATCTATTAAAATTTATATACATATATCTATTATTAACTATTTGATTTAGACAATTTATATTTATTTGATTTTTGACTCTCAAGTCCTCTACAAGTCGACAGTCCGTTAAAATATGTACAGGATTTTCTTCTTCTGCACCACATGAGCATTTAGGCGAATCCGTCTTTCTGACTTTGTACAAATATGATCTAAAGTTACCGTGTCCAGTAAAAAATTGGACACTGTAAAAATTTGGCTTGACATATTTGGGTATTTGGGAGTCAGTGAAGAAGGACTTGAAAATGGTATTAGTCTTCTCATAGTATTTCTGCATTTTTTCCCTTATATAATTAGAAATTATATTCCTACTTGAAGAGTCAAATCGGTTGTAATTTATTTCGGTTTTCAACATGTTAGATTCAATATAATCAGTAAGTTTGGGGACTTGTGCAAGTATGTGTGTACAGTCCGATGATGTTGTACTGTAGGCCTGTATACAATGTTTTAGTATTTTATATTGAAGAGAATTTAGTTTGTCCTTAGACTTTTTGTTTATGAATGGATACCATACTGAATAACCATAAGTAATTGTACTTCGATATAATGTCTTATACAATATCAGTCTTCGTCTAAAGTCTAGGCCCCATGCTTTCTTTGTCAGGCCAAATAGGTATCCACTAGCTCT
This sequence comes from Cordylochernes scorpioides, assembly GCA_030710605.1. NCBI lineage: Eukaryota > Metazoa > Arthropoda > Arachnida > Pseudoscorpiones > Chernetidae > Cordylochernes > Cordylochernes scorpioides. The sequence goes on from CP092870.1 coordinate 33,158,506, forward strand.
AGTTACTTTTATGATCATTTCATTAACGTGAGGCGTAAAGTCCAGTTTGCTTCTGACTCGGTGATTTTTAATAGTCACTCCTAGGATCTTAAGTTCTTCAACCGGTTTAATTAACTTGCTACCTGAGACTATTATATCGCTATTGCATTTATATAAATATAATATTTTTGTTTTTTCATCTGACAATTTTAATTTACGACTTTCACACCACTTATTGATTTTTCTTAATACATTATCTATTGTCTTTCTTAGTTGTTCAGGAGTTTTATTCCAACATATTAACGTAATATCATCTGCATATCCTATTGTTTCACAATTATCATCCAGACTATTATTCAGTATCTCATTAATAAGAATATTCCATAATGTGGGAGACAGTGGTCCTCCCTGTGGACATCCTTTACTTAGTTTCTTATTAATTTCAGTTGAGGAAAATCTAAATCTTATTCTTCTATTATCAAAGTATGATTGTAGAAGTTTTATCGTTGAAGCCTGCACACCATCTTCATCTAGTCTTTTCATCAAGGCCGGCCACCATGCATTATCAAACGCTGCACTAATATCCACTGCAATTATTGCTGCATATTCTCTTGTTTTATGTTCTAACGCAATTTTTATTATTTCAGTTAGTGCAGTAATAGTAGATTTCGATCTTCTAAAGCCATGTTGTCGATCACTTAGTAAATTAAAATCTTCATAATATTTTATTATTCTATTATTAATTATTTTTTCAAATATTTTAGAAATGTTGGAATTAAGACATAAAGGTCTATAATTTTTATAGTTATTAAAATCTGTTTTTCCAGGTTTCGGAATAATTATTGCCTCTGCTCTTTTCCATTCAGCAGGATAGTATTGTAGGTCCAAACATTTTTGAAATAGTTTCACCAATATAGGAGCTATAAATTGTTTAGTGTGCCTTATCATGTTGTTAGAGATGTTGTCTATTCCGGGAGATTTCTTTGGATTTAATTTGTCAATTAAGTCGTTAACTTCAGTAATCATAACCATCGGTTTTTCTTTATTGAGTAGTTTTAAATTATAATTTCTTATACTTTTATGGATGTTTGTATCTTCTTCACATTTATCATCTGGAAATAAGTTATTCAATAATTCCTCACCCTTCTGCAAACATTCCATATCAGTATTACCCTCCAAAATTTGCATATTTCTCTTCCGATTAGATCCACTTTTGATGTTTTTATACACCTTATATAAGTTTCCATAAGGGTTGTTCGATTTGTTTTCCTCCAGAAAAATTCTCCAGGATCCTTTCCTAGCTTTTTCTATTTCCCGTAAATACTTATTTCGTATGCTTTTATAGTATTGTTTAATATGATTAGGGCAATTTTTGTTTCTATAGTAACAGTTCCTAAGATAATGACAGTGATCCTTTAAAAGCTGTAAATTCGTATTCCACCACTTATTACTAATATTATTTTTTGTTGTCATATTATTATTTACTTTGAGTGAATTATGTGCTGCCTCAATCAGTATGTTCGTAAGTTCTTTTACCGTTTGATCAATCATTTCTGGTGTATCCACTATGTCTAGTAAGTTTTCAATTTTTTCTCGTTCAGTACTGTTAATTCTCTGACTAAAACTTAACCAGTTGGCATTTTTCTCATTAAATTTCCAAGTGGAATAATATTTTTCTGAACTAAATTGTTCGTTTGTATATACAGTATAACCTCGTTAATTCGACACACCCCAATTCGACACTCGGCGATAATTCGACCATGTTCTGATGTCCCGACCTCCAGCCTATCAAATAACAAACCGTAATTCGACATATCGATAATACGACACTTCCGATAGTTCGACCATTTTAAAATTCGGATTTCGACAGTTGAATGTTTTTTACTTACAACTTTCCGCTAAAAAGCTATTACGGCGGCGATCGGCGGGCGCCGATAGCATCGCGCGCGCGCACTTTTGGTTTCTGTTAGTTTAAGTTTCACTTTTCAGTGCCATTGCGCAATGTCGCGAGTGTTTTTTTTTTTTTTTTTACGCTGGGATTTAGGCTTCGTGCCCTAATTAACAATAATATTTTATTTTTAAATTTCAGCATTAAAATATTTTAGTTATTTTAAAATTTACAAATAATTTCCTTTTAAATAAATAAATCTTTATAAAATGTAGCCACAATGATTATGATAACATTTTATTTCAATATTCCATTTGTGTTATTATAAAAGATTTAAACACAAAATCAATAATACCTGCAGCAGCAGTGGATGACTTTAATACATTAAAATTTATAATACATTTAAGTGTTGTTTTACATAATATTTATTTATTAAAAGACATTTCAGAAGAAGAAAGACATGCATGTTTTTTCAAAATGACCGTCTGGAATACATCCTGAATAGGATTTCAGTGCAAAAACAGACATCTATAAAGGAATTTTTTAAAAGATCTCTTCATGATAATTTTTAAATAATATTTTAAATTTTTTTTTATATTTACCATATTTATTTCCTTTCAACTGCTATATTTTTCAATTCGAATAAATAATTATTTAATATATTATATATCAATATTTTAATGTCTGTAGAGTTAATATTTGATTATATTACTGAAAAGAAACACATTGCCAGCAAATTTATTTGTTACAATTATTTATGTTTCTAAAATAAGTATTAATGCCATTTTGTCCCTGATACTAAAAGTTAATCATGAAAATAAAATAAAAACACACAATGGTTTCAATTAATATCATTAATTTATATTACAAGGCTATTTAAAAAAAAAATATTATTTTAGCGAGTTAGATGATTACCTAATCATCTCACCTTAATTCAACACTTCCTTTAATTCAACCGAAAGCTCTGATCCCTTGGGGTGTTGAATTAAAGAGGTTCGACTGTATTTCAAAAGATATAGCTACATGATCTGAAATTTGCGATATTTGCTGCGTCTTCCAATTTCTGATCGCCGCAATTGCCTGTTTATTTGTTAGTGTGAGATCAATCACACTTGCATCACGACACGTGAAAGTTTTATTATTATGGATAATTAAGTTTATTTCATCTATGATAGGGATCAGTCTATGTCCATTATAATTTTTCCTGATATCATACCATAACGGAGCTCTGGCATTGAAATCGCCGCAAATTATCACCGGTATATGTAAATTTGTATTAATTAACTTCTTCATAAATTCCTCGTGCTCACTTTTCATTGAATTCGGATGTATATAAATGTTGGAAAGATATATTTTCTTACTTTTTGTTTGTATGGTTATAGTTGTAGCGAATGAGTTAGTGAATTCTGTACTTAATTGAATTTTTAAGGTGCTATTTCTTACAATTATTGCCGTATTTATATTGGGACTGTTCATCAATTGATATTTTGTACAAGGTCCTGGAAATATTACCTCCTCTTTGATTATATAAGGTTCTTGTATCATTACTATATCTGCATTTCTAATTTCATCAGATGCACAAAGCTCATTTATGCAATTTTTGCTTTTTCTAGTATTTTGTTGAATAATTTTGATTTTGTCAATATATAGTTTTCGGCCCATCATTCTGGAATTTTATTATTGGCCCGCATCTTCTATATGTGTAGAATAGTCTGTTCTTTGTATTATAATTTGCATCTCTTTTTTATAGATTGGGCAGTCTTGACTATTCGGTTTATGCTCCAAATCTCTATTTCTAAAATGTGGATGTTTGACGCAGTTGCAGCATTTAATTGTAGTCGAGCATTCGTGTTCTCCCTCTTTTTCACATTTAATACATTTTTTGGGATTGGGACAGTTATTCCTCTTATGATTAGGATTAAATAGAAAACAGTTCTGACATTGATTCACTAATATTTTATCTTTAATATCGCATCGTTGAATATCCGTGTAAATTTTCCCATTTCTCTTCATAATTTGGTAGACTCTAGGTGAAACCCTCAGTACTACATCTTGCTCTGCTCTGTTGGTTTTCATTGGAAATAGCACTTTGATCTCTTCACTGAGTTGAGAAAGTTCAGGGTTCATCTCACATAACGTTGTCGATAAATTAGCCAAGTTGGTCATCTTATTGACTGATTTTATGATTATGTTTGGATCTCTTAGTTTTGGCTTGTATATTTTACTGCATTGGTTTAGATCATCTTGCTTAGTAAAACTTTTTTTCATTCGATCTATATCTTGATCTTTAGGCAATTTTATTACTGTACCTTTCCTAGTATTAAATACCTTGTTAAATCTGATTTTATTTCCCTCCTGTCGTAAAACTTTTATACTATCATTCACCTTTTGTTGTACCTGTGAGATGTTTTGACCTTCATTGGCAGTTATTATGATAGTTTGTTCCTCAGTAATTTGCTTATCTTTTTGAATAAATTTATCTTCCCCATATTTTAACACCTCTGCATACGAGTCCTTGTTTCTGTTTTGTTTTACTATTTGGGATAAATCGTTTCTAATGTCGGTATAATTTTTCTGCATACATTCCCCAATTCCATTTAAACTCTGTTCTAGTTTCACTAATTCTAATACACTATCCTTTAGCTGTTTTGTTGTACTTTTTACATATCCAATATCTTGTTTGTTCAACGTTTTTTGATTGTTATCAAATTTGTCTACAAAATATTTACATAATTCATCCAACCTGTCTAATATTAACGCATTCATTGTTTTGCATATCTATTGACAGCGTAAAATATTAATGAATTGTTAGCGATATTTAAAGTGTTTGATTTGATCCAAAAGATTTAGCAATATTAATATATAATTTCAAAATTTAATATGTTTAAAAATAAACTGAATTAAAATTATTTCAAAATATATAATATACAAGTTAAAACAAATTTAAAGTATATTTACCAAATAAATGCGGAGCGATGCAAAACACGTCCACTCAGTCTGGCCGCCTGGCGAGATTCGTTTTTATATTATTTTCATGATTAACTTTTAGTATCAGTGACAAAATGGCATTAATACATATTTTAGAAACATAAATAATTGTAACAAATAAATTTATTGGCAATGTGTTTCTTTTCAGTAATATAATTAAATATTAACTCTACAGACATTAAAATATTAAATATAATATATTATATAATATTTTATTCTAATTGAAAAATATAGCAGTTGAAAGGAAATAAATATGGTAAATATATAAAAAGAAAATTTTAAAATATTATTTTAAAATAATCATGAAGAGATCTTTTAAAAAATTCCTTTATAGATATCTGTTTTTGCACTGAAATCCTATTCAGGATGTATTCCAGATGGCATTTTGAAAAAACATGCATGCCTTTCTTCCTCTGAAATGTCTTTTAATAAATAAATTTTAATGTATTAAAGGCATCCACTGCTGCTGCAGGTGTTATTTATTTTGTGTTAAAATCTTTTATAATAACACAGAAATGGAATATTGAAATAAAATGTTATCATAATCATTGTTGGATCATTTTATAAAGATTTATTTATTTAAAAAGAAATTATTTATAAATTTAAAAATAGCTAAAATATTTCAATGTTAAAAATAAAAATTATTATTAGTTAGCGCATGATGCCGAAATTCCCGCGTAAAAAAAACAACAATAACATCCGCGAAATTGCGCAACGGCACTGCAAAGTGAAACTTAAACTAACCAGAAACCAAAAGTGCGCAGGCGCGATCGTATCGGCGCCCGCCGATGCCGATCGTCGCCGCCGTAATACCGTTTAGCGGTAAAGTTGCATGTAAAATAACATTCAACTGTCGAAATTAGAATTTTAAAATGGTCGAACTATCGGAACTGTCGTATTATCGATACTGTCGAATTACTGTTTGTTATTTGATAGGCCGGAGGTCGGGACATCGGAACATGGTCGAATTATCGCCGAGTGTCGAATTAGGGTGTGTCAAATTAACGAGGTTATACTGTATATTATTTGAGAAAGATGTTCTAAAATACTCTTATACCTTTCAAATATATAATTAATAAAGTTTTGCCAAAGGGATTTGGCTTAATTTTTAAATTATACATTTTAAAATTATATAAACATGTATGCTAATGATAATAAGAACCTATTATCAAATGCCTCCTTTTGATATTCAGCATTACTGAAAGAAATAGGTCAATTTAGGGAATTAAAACAAAGTGACCATTATTAAGTGGCTGCCTTTTTCCTGTGTGTATTGCTGTATTTTAATTATACACTCTAAAAATTTAAAAAGTAAAAAAAAAAATTGGCCAAACCATGGCTATATTGAACCGTGGCTATAGTAAACCAAAAGCTCTGTCCCATTGGGATTCATTATAGAGGGGTTTTACTTTATATATATGTATTTTTTTGTCATATTATATAGAAATGATCACATTATAAATATATAGATAGGATTCATTCTACTTTGATCTAAAGGTATTCCTTTTTCTTTATACTCTACCTAAGAAGCAGGGTAGCTGACCATAGCCTGGGTCTCCAGTTTATGACCAAGAACCCAGCCAAGAGGCTAGGCTGCGTGGTGGCCCAGGGCTGTGAGCAGGCTATCCTCAACCACCCCTTCTTCAGGGACATGGATTGGAAGGCCCTGGAGGCTCGGAAAATCAGGCCCCCCTTCAAGCCTAAAATTGTAAGTGTTCCTAGAGTATCTGCACCTTCAATTTAGAAAATAGAGAATAAGGTCTGGATAATAAAGCTGTTACTATTGATGTAGCATTGTGTGGCTGAGCATTGTCATAATGAATAAACTAAACTTTAGCAGTCACTGTGAATTAACAATTCACATAAATTATTGTTCACCCTCCTTAACATAATTTGTAAAATTTCCTTTATATGTCAAAGTATCTATAAAAGCAGTTTATTGTCATCCAGATTTCTTTGTTGTCTTATAAGAAAATAAGACCTAATCCAAATAAACTAATGTTAACGAAATTTCATACACTATGAGGGGTAGCAGTAACAAGCTCGGTAAAAACCTGGGCTCAGCTGGCCCGGATGATTGTACTCTGTAAGGGTCCCTAATCCAGGGATACAGGATGAGCAGCATTTGTACTCCATGTTAGGAGAGGCTGCACATGGCCTCTGTTCCTCATGTCAGAGGTGGCCATTTCTTTTGGAGCTAAGTCGGCCTGTCACTGAGTAGTGCTCCCAGTCTTGATGACAAAGGTAAATACATTCTACTTCACAGTGTGGAGATAAGAAAGAAGAAGACACCCTAGTAATTTATTTGGATTAGGTTATTTTCTTGTAGTTCTAATCTATAATCCAAATTGTGCTTTTATCATTTGCTGCCTTATGTTAGGTATAATTGTATTATTGTTACCTTGGCGGTCTGTTTAGAAAACCAAGCGGGATGTGAACAACTTTGACCAAGACTTCACCAGAGAGGAGCCTGTTCTCACGCCAGTGACTGCAGAAGTCTTACAGAACATCAACCAGGAAGAGTTCCAGGGATTTTCATTTGTGAATGAGGACTTCAATCCTTCCAAGTTTACCAGCTTTGATGGTCCTGCATAGTCCAATCTAGTCCCTTACCCCAACCTCTTAGTTATTTTTGGCCCATCATGCTCTAGTTGTCATAGGTGCTTTCTCTCTCCTCCTTGTTTGTTGTTGCCAGAGTATTATCTTGCTGCCGCCACCTTTTTAGTACACTAGTATTACTCCTCTTTTGTTTTTTTAGTATTTTTAACCAGGTCTTTCCTTTTTTTTGTTAGTTATTGTTATTATTTTTGTAATTTTACTGTGTAATGTGTTTTATTTACCACCCTCCTAAGGCACATCCACACATAGAGGGTTTTTTAATTTATTTATACATACATAAAAAATATATATATATATATACAGCAAAACCCCGCTAATACGAACCCTGGATATAGTGAACCTTCTCTTATAACGAACCCACGGCGATTCCCAATTCCATTCCATTGAAATTACCATCGTTATAACAAACTTTGCTATTTTTAAAATAACGAACTACCCCTATAACAAACCTATTTTTGATCCCAAAATGATAAAATCTATTAAAAATACTATGCTTATAACGAACTTAAAATTGTGATTTAAAAATTTTAGAAAACAACAAAATTTTGAGCATGTTTCAGCTCGCGGATCTCGATTTCAAAACAAAAAATTAGCGGCATTGTTTGTTTTAATTTCCATTCTATTTTTGCTATATGTTGTATAAATTTTTACACATTATACTTTTATTTAATAGAATATCTTTGCATTCAACAATTTTGAAATAGAAGAAAAATACAAATGGCTTCCAAAATAAAGAAAAGAAAAAAAGAGTGGCGTTCTAAAAAAAAAAACAAAACAGTGGCAGCACGCCCTTTTAGAAGCATTCTATATCAAGTTTAACCTAGGCTAAAAAATAATTCCAAATAATTTTAAGGCCAGAAATGGTGTGAATAACAGGTTAAAAACAAAATTTAATACACACTTCAGAAGAATATGTGGAAATTGAAGAAAAAGAAGAAGAAGAAAAAAAACAGTTCCCCCGTGTCTCATGGGCCACAAACAAATCAACTTATAAATTCTCAAAAACTACCACTACAGTTCTATTTTTAGAATGGAATTTTTGTTAGGTATATGACTCATTCAGGGTTCGCGGATATTCCCCCCTGGCCGGCCGTTTTACCACCGATTTTGTGTTTGTAAATTGGCGTTTTTTATTCGCAATTTTACTAATCGCGCTATCGTATCAACATGTTTTGCGTCCGATTTTTCTGAATTGGATACTTTTGATTCACCCTCAATTGATTCAGAATACACTGAGCTTTATTTCTTTGATTGAAATAACGATATTTTAAGACAATTCTTATTTTTAAATTTCACTTTTCACTTTGAAACAACAAGGTATTAGAGGAATTTTTTCAAATAAATTTAGTATTATATTATTTGAGAAGGATGTTCTAAAATACTCTTATACCTTTCAAATATATAATTAATAATGTTTTGACTAGGGGATTTGACTTTATTTTTAAATAATATATAGGTTTATATATAAAAAAAACAAAAAACATGTAAGCTAATGATAAGAAGAACCTATTATCAAATGACTTCTTCTGATATTCAGCATTACTGTAAAGAAATAGGTCAATTTAGGGAATTAAAACAAAGTGACCATTATTAAGTGGCTGCCTTTTCCTGTTTGTATGGCTGTTTTTTAATTAAATGGTCTAAAAATTTGGAAAAGTTAAAAAAATGGCCAAACCCTGGCTGTGTGGCTCTGTCCCATTGGGGTTCACTATAGATGGGTTTTACTGTATATACATTTTTAAATTATAACTTTCACCCCTCTCTCTACCTTTTTTTTTATTTTAACCTCTCTTCCCATTTTGAAATCTGTACTCCCCATAGTGATGAGTTTTGTTGTTGTTGTCCTATTGAGTTTATTGATTCTAGAAAAAATTTAAGAAGTGACTGCTCGGAAAGATTTATTTTTATTTATGTAGAGATATATTTTGAGAGAAATATCCGCTTGTTACATATAGAGATTTTATTTTTAAATACTTATTTTTTCTCCCCCTCTTCCTACATTTTTTACAATTATTTTATTTAGGGAAATAAATTTTTTTAGAGACGTTAATTTATTTTAAAAGCATCAGGTGAATTGATAAGATGCTTTAGCTCATTTATAATTTTTCCTCATTTTTAGAAATCTTTCCTTTGGCTTTAAAAAAATCCATGAACAAAGATCTGACTCCTTTTTTTAACTCATTGTATCATATTTATATTTTTTTAGTTGTTGTTTTTTTTTTTAATATGATGTGTTGATTTTGAATAGTTTATTTTTTACAACAGTACACCCTATATATATATATTAATGTGTGTTTGTGTTTGTTTTAATCATTGTCCAAAAATAATCAATCAAACCTTTTTTTGTTTGTTTTATATTCTCTTCTCCATCCCCTTTCTTACACATCTCTTATGATATAATATATATAGTTATATTGATATATATATGTATATATATAGTTATATTGATATATATATGTATATATATAGTTATATTGATATATATATGTATATATATATATCAATATATATATATATATATAGTTATATTGATATATATATATATTTATATATATATACATATATATATATCAATATACATTGACTTGTTATTTTTAAAACAAAAACAAAAAAAAAAAAAGGTTACATTGTGGTGTTCTACTCTGATTCTAAACAACAAAACAAACTATTATAAATACATTTTCCTAACTACATTTTATGTTTTTATTTTGTTTGTTATATTTTTATATTTGTATATATAACTCTCTCTCTTTCTCTCTAAATATATATAATATATATATTCAATTTGTGCAGTATAAACCTTCTGCTTGCTCTTTATCTTGAGGCTTAGTGAAGATTGATGAAGTAGTTGTTCCCCAGCTTTAGGTGCCATCTTCCAGTGTTTGTTGCCATCCTTTAGTTGGTTTTCAAATGATGATTTCCACAGTGGCTGATATATTTAGAGAGGTAGCAATACCCCCTCCCCACTTGACAGCAACAGCACCTCCATGTTTACATACACTATGGTGAGAATCCTCAGCCTCCAGTAAGCAGACTGGCCAACCTTTGTTGTTTAATTTGACTTACTCAGCTGCATTTATTTATTATTATTATTATTTTTTTTTTTTTGAGAGTGTTGTTGCACAAAAGGTTGTGTTTTATTTGAACTCCCCTCCCTCATTGACCTGACCCGCTCCCCAAGTCCCCTCTTTTAAATTGAATTGCATGTGATAAGCCTGAATAAAATATATATATAAAATATTGGTTGTCTGTATCCCTTTTTTCCTCTGTTGAAGACCCTTCTTGTACAGTTATATACCACCAACTTGGTTACCAATACAATAACAACATCCTATAAGTGGTGTTGGTATAACAACACTGGAGTTCTCTAATACCTAAATTGTGAGGTGTACTTGTACAGTGTGTCCATCTGATACAAGTTGTGTTCTGCTGCTTGGTTACCTTCAGGTGAGTAGATTTTATTTTAGCATGCTACTTGCCACGAGCCACTAGGGCATTAAAATTAATCACAAGAGAGATGCCCTAAAGTCGTTGAAATATTAGCCTGTTAGGATTCAAACCCAGAATCTTCTTTTATCCATATAAATAACCATTATACCTTCCTAACTATGTTATAAATTTATCCATAAGTTAATAAGACCAAATCAAAATAAATAAATAGTGTGTGACATTTTGGTAATAGCGTTGTTACTGACACGTCACACCCAATTTATTTGGATTTGGTCTTATTACCTTGTGTTTATAATCTAAAATAAAAAGTGTTCCTTGTTCCAAAATTGCTTTATTAGGTACTGCTCAAAAAGTGAAACCTAGTTTATTATAATTGCAACAAAGAATAATATGTGATGGTTATTCACATATTTAACAAAATGTTTATGCGGGATTCAATCCCGGTTCATGACTGTCATGAATAGAGGGTGTTACCCACTCGTACTCTGTACTCGTACACCGACTCTTGTTCAAATAAAAAGTGTGCCTTATCATAAGTTTATCCATATGTATATAATATAGAAAAATATGCCCTGTGTAGTACAATAAAACTCTGCTATCATGAACCCGGTATATAGGGAAACTTCCCTTATAATGAACCTAAGGTAATCCCCAATTGCATTCCATTGAAAATACCATTGTTATTACTACCCCTATAATGAACAAATGTTAAGCCATCTCAAGCCATTGAAGATAGAAAATAATAACAAAATTTATCTCACTTGCCCAAAATGTAGTTTGGTACCTGCAGCTCCAGAACACATTTTGGCTTGCATTAGATGCACTAAACAGGAGCTTTGGGAGAGGCCGCTGCTCATCATAAAACAGCTCGAGGAGCATGAACTCATGGAATTTGTGTAATCTTTACACAAGGGGATAAGAAACAACAACAACAACAAATGTTAAGTCCCAAAATATTAAATTCTATTTAAAATACTCGGCTTATAACGCACGAAATGCTGTGCATGTTTCAGCTAACAGATTGCGATTTCAAACCAATAAATTTACCGGTATTGTTTATTTACATTTATTTATTTATTACAAAGCATATGCTATATCCTATGTGGATATTTGCATGTAAATGTTTAACCCTTAAGTACTTGCGCCATTTTTTCTTACATAAGTACTCTCACTATATATATAAACCTAAATCTAACATATATAATGTAGGCTAAAAATAACGTTTTTATATTTATATTATACAGAAAAGAATGTGTATTGATTAAATGATAATAAAATAATAAAAAATATAAGTATTCCATCAAAATAAAAAGTACAAAAACATGTATATAAATCCTATAAGCTTCTACAATTTCAATTCCTATACATTAATCACAAAATAAATATTTTTTTCATTAATTTTCAAAGCATTCATCACACATAATGATGGAATGATTATTGCAGATATTTCTTTTGCAATTTTTGCAGGTAGTCTTTGTTTTCCTATCCTTAGATCGGTCACAAAGATGGGATCGCTTTTGCTTTTTTGAAGGTGGTTCTGTTGGTCCTGGTTCCTAAAAACATCATAAAATTTATATTTGTAAATACCATTTCATATAACTTACTGTTTGTTCACTTGCCACTCCAATTATCCTCCGAAAAACTCGTTTTATGTCTTTAGGTAGTGACACAATGCAAAGTCGTTCTTTGATATGATCATCCATCAAACTCAGTCCAATCTTTTCCAAAAAGAAGTCTTTTTATGGGCTCTTCTTGAGGGTTATTTGATTTATAAAGATCTTGTGCATCCAAATTTCTTTGAAATGCAAATGTGATGCATGATTTTTTTCCAATTATTGTTATGAGTCCTAGCAGACAACGGATTTCATTTTCATTTGTATTGTGGCAATCTCTTTCCCTGCTATAATTTGGCCCGATGGTCTCAATAAGAATGTGTATTCAACCAATTTTTTTTATTATGTCATTACTAATAAATTTCAAAAAAACATCTAATGGAGTTGGAGTGTTCTTTCCTAATATTTTTTAATAGAATATTTTTGCTATCCATTATAATATAGGATAAATGTAAGATTAGATGATTGCGAAGTGAAACTAAATTCACACTAAAACAAAAGGGAAATTATTCATAGTGTAAACAAGGTGAGAATTCAGCAGCGTCGAAATCGGGCTGATTGCAAAACTTTGTTACGTTAGTACTTGCGCAGGGTGTGATACACGCCATTCTGACAATAAAAATAAAATACTAATATTTTCCATTTATTAATTTTGATGAATTTTGACATGTCTATTCATCACATTGAAATTTTAAGCTATTAAAAAATGAGAAGTTTTTGTTTGTTTTGAAGTTAATGATTTTCCAAAAGTAAATTGATAGCTTGGGGTATGATACATCCCGCGCGAGTACTTAAGGGTTAAACCATTTTATGTACATAGTTTTTAAATATACAAATGTACATGCAAATTATTTCTAGTTTTAAAGAAAGAGTGAAAGTCATTTAAGTTTACATTTTAGAGTAATAATTATACAAGAAATAAAGTTTATTTACACACATATAATCAAAAACATTTAATATATTGTAAGAATTATAACCACTAAATTAGTGGTATAAAAGTGATAAAGCACAATTTGGATTATAGATTATAATAAAAGAAAACAAGACCTAATCCAAATAATTTATTAGTGTGTGACGTTTCGGCAACAACATTTGACCATCATCAGACAAAAGAATAAATGAGAAAAAATGTTACAGCAAGTTCTTATATAGTCCTGTTATCAAGTGTTCTCCTATACAAAATGATCCAACAAAAAACTTCAAAAATAAATTGAACACCATACTTAAAAACTGGAGAAAAACAAATATATTAATTACAGGCTTTTAACCAAGTTGAAAAATTATGATGCACATGTTCCCAATATATATGGTGCCCCAAAGGTCCACAAGCCTAACTGTCCATTACGCCTAATAGTAAACAATAGACCTTCACCAACATATGCCTTGTCAAAATGGTTAGCACAACAATTAAAAATCTACCAATATTTTAATGAAAATGAAATTGTTAACTCCTATGAATTCAAAGAAGCAATTATTGACATGAAGCTAAATGGAAATCAAAGAATTATATCTTTAGATGTTGAATCCATGTTTACTTCAATCCCTATACCCACAATTATGGATGCATTAAACCATGTGATAAAAGAATCAAAAATAAATAATTTGCCAAAATCTGAATTTTTAATTGGAATAGAATTTTGTTTGAAAACAACATACTTTATTTATGATGACCAAATATATCTCCAAATGAAAGGTGCAACAATGGGTAGTCCAATATCACCAAACACAGCTTGTATTACTATAGGCCAATTAGAAATAAAAGCTCTAAATTAACTTAAAAATGATGTTTATTATTTTAAAAGATATGTGGATGACTCCATTTTATTTATTAATCAGGGAAGTGAACAAAAAATTTTGGATACTTTCAACAATCTATTGCTTGATATCAATTACTCTATGGAAGTAGATAACAACAAATCAATAAATTTCCTGGACATGAACTTATCATACAACAATAACAACATTACAACCTCTATATACAAAAAACCAACACATACAGGAACTTATTGGAACTTTAGCTCACAGCACCATTTCAGCCAAAAAGTAGGATTAGTAAAAGCTCTTATATAGAGAGCTTTTACACTCATTAATGATACAACTAAAAGAAATATAGAAATTAACAACATCAAAAAAGAACTAATCAATGAAGATTTTCCCATCAAATTGATAGATAGAATAATAGAAGACATGAACCAAAAATATGAGAATAATACTTTAATTCAAAATCTAAAGTGCAAAAACAAAGAAGCCAAATTTATCACATTGCCATTTATAAACCAAAAGTTTGCAAGAAATTTTACTAATATATTCAAAAAGTATGAAAAAATAAAAATTGCATGGAAACCATGTAATACTATCTCACAATACCTAAACCAGCACAAGGACACCCAATTAACAGAAAGAGCAGGTTTGATCTATGAAGTTAAGTGTGAGAAGTGTGATCAAAGCTATGTGGGACAGACATCCAGAACATTAAAAGAAAGGATGGAAAACCATAAATATGGTCTGAAGTGGGATAGAATTCAAAATTCTGCTCTTGTAGAACACAGAAGGGACACAGGACACAATAAATTCAATTTAGAAAACCCAAGAACACTGGACTATGAAAAAAATTATTACAAAAGACAGTTCAAAGAAGCCTTTTTCATCCAAAAGACTTGTGCTTCAATTAATAGAATGGAAGAAAGGGGAAATATAAATGATATTTACAGATATGCCTTTAATTATATTTTAAAAAAAAATCCACTTTTAATTCTTAGAAGAATGTTTCAAGTTGACTTAAAAAACTATTTTCCTTATCTGTTATCTTGTTTGAACACTTGATAACAGGACTATATAAGAACTTGCTGTAACATTTTTTCTCATTTATTCTTTTGTCTGATGATGGTGACAATGTTGTTGCCGAAACGTCACACACTAATAAATTATTTGGATTAGGTCTTGTTTTCTTTTATTAGTGGTATAAAAATATAGAATATTTTAAAATAATTTTAAAAAACTATACTAATTGAAACTAGAATTAAAACTAGACATTCTAAGAAAAGCTTTTACTAGAAAAAAGCCATTACTGAAGTTTTTCAAAGTAATAAGGTAGGAAAAATAAAAATAAGAATAGGTTAAAATAAATTTTCTTTTATAAATAAATAAAGATAGAAGGCTATTAAAAATTGCTACAATGGTGAATCAACCCCAATTTTTTCTGCGAACGTACATGTTAGCATGCCATTTAAAAAATGTTTTATATAGAGAGATTCTAGGAAAAAACTTCTAAATAAATGGGACTCTGATGCAACAAAAATTATTTTTATTTATGCCATGAACTATGGTGATTTTAAAGCCAGCATTGGTTTGCATGAAAGGTCCAAAACAAAACGAAATCTAGAAATATGTGAAAGCTGGAAATCTAAGAAAAATACTTATTTATTTTAAAGGGGCAATGCTTGAAGAAGACTTTCAAGCAAATAGGTATTAGAGACATTTTTAAATAAAATCTTGAATTATATAATATGATAAATGTTTTAAAATAATATATCTTTTAATATATAATTAATACAGCTTTGCCTAGGATTTGTCTTGGATTTTTAAATTAGACTTAGAGGTATGTTAATAACAAAAATAACAAGTAGAAAATATAAAAGGCCGTTCATTATTGATATTCATTTTAATTGAATTTAAAATATATGATGGAGAATATTAATTATTTACATCTATATATATATAAAAATGAATGTTTGTCTGTTGGTATGTCCGGTATACAAATTCGCAGTAGTTCACTAATTCAAACCAAAATTTCCATACATAGGTAAAAAATAACGGGGATGACGATAGGCTATTTTAAAATATATATAAATCAATTATTAAAACTATATATTCAAATTATTCTACTTAGCTCACGGTCTGACGGCGGGGGGCGCCCATTGGCTGCCGGCGAGCACGTGACTTCCCTGCCCCCGGGCCCCCCCCCCCCCCCTCCAAGAAAATGGAATCGTCCGGCTGCCAGCCGGTTGGCCAGTTCACGTTCTCACCGCGCGCGGTCCTGGCGTTGGTGACACAGCTGTGCCAAGTGCCAAAAAAGCCTCGCGGGTGACCTCCGGGAACTACAGCCATCTTCCATATGTAAAATACATTTAATCGTGTAAACCCGGGCGTTGCCCGGGTCATTCGTCTAGTATATATATAAAAAGCAAAGACAAAGAACAAAAGAAAAATAGGGGGAAAAATGTAAAATTGGCAGCCATCATTTTCTTTTTCCGCACCCCACAGTTATAGTCTCGATCCTGCGCAGACTCACACCACGCCAGCCACCTCCACGTTTTGCTCGATGGGGTCATCCACCCGAACTGCTTGCTTTCTCTAATGGATATTTAACATACTCCCACCTATGATTCGGGGAAGCAAATCATATAATTAAGATGAGTGATATATATGTGGTACATAAAAGGAGTTAAGCATTATAAATTAAGTCTCTGTGGTTGCTTGTCCACACCAAGTTTGCTTAGCCTCACTATGCTCTTCCTTAATTGTAGTATCTCCTTCGGATCGAAGAATTGGATCCCCACTTGATAGAGCTTCTGCACAGGGCGTATAAGAGTTCCTAGTTTTGTGTGAACTTTAGCAACCCGAGAATGTCCATCTCTTCCTGGAAACAGTTCCACTATTCATGATAGGACAGTGGAGTCTCCTCTTGTTTTCCACCTTCACCATAACTACATCACCCACACTCAGTTTCAGAGTCCTCTCATTGGCCTTCTGGACAAGGTGGCCCAGATATTCACTCTGAAAGTGACTTCAGAGAGCTTCTAGCAGCCTTTGGCAATGCCGATATCTATCTTGAAATTTCTTTGAATCCAACTTATCAAGATCTGGAACTCCCACATCTTTTGATTCATGTAGAAACATTAAGGGTGATAAAGGAATCAAGCTATCCAAGTCCTCATGAAGGTATGTCAACGAACGACTGTTGATTGTAGCTTCTACATCACATTGGACAGTGGACATCTCTTCATAGTACACTGAAGAATGGCTCAAAATTCAAACAAGGAGATCCTTGATGGGGGAAATAAGACACTCCCACCAACCTCCCCACCATGCCGCAGTAGGAGGTATGAACTTCCAACCTATCTTGTGAAGATTTTGGTCTAACACTATCTTCTTCCAGTTTAAAGCCTTGAGAGCCTTGTTAGCACCCACAAAATTAGTACCATTATCAGAATAAATGACTGTTGGTCGCTCTCTTCGGGCTATAAATCTTCTCAGAGCTTGCATGAAGGCTTCAGTACTTAATGAAGTTACAAATTTCAGGTGTACAGCCCTGAAGGCGGCACAGGTAAATAGAAAAATCCATGCCTTTGTCTTGTTCTTGAGGTAAAGTGGACCAGCAAGGTCTACTCCCAGAATTTCAAAGGTTGTGGCATCTCTCACTCTATCAAGGGGTAAGTGTATCGGAAGAGTTTTCACAGGTTTTGATGAAAATCTTCTACACTTGGCATGCTGAGAGACAACACATCGGATGCTGTGCCGGTAATTAAAGATCCAATAATTTTCTCTTGAGTTGTGCAGAAAGGATCTAAACTCCTGCAGGACAATGTCTCAGATGGAATTCTCTTATCAGGCATGTGACAACATGATGTTTTGTTGGAAGCAAAATTGGGTAACGAAATGAATATTTGTCATCCCTTTCAATAAGCTTGGACTTTATACGGATCAATCCATAATCATCTCTGATTATCATCAACCCCTTGTCGAATCTCCTCAGCTAGAAAAAAACTTGCTGCTGCAGTTTTCCAAATTCCCTTTTCAGCATCTTATGATTATGAAAGGTGTAGACTTTGCATACCTGATGGGGACAATTTTCATGTATTTTGTATAAACCTCCGAATCCACGCATTTATTCTGACAATCTTTGTAAAATTTGAAAATCTTTCAAACCATGGCATTACTTAAGTTCTGGCATGAGTAGTCACCAATACTTGTCTATCTACAGTAAAACCCCTCCATAGTGAACCCCAATGGGACAGAGCTTTTGGTTCACTATAGCCACGGTTTGGCCATTTTTTTTTTTTATTTTCTAAATTTTTAGACCGTATAATTAAAAAATAGCCAAACAAACAGGAAAAGGCAGCCACTTAATAATGGCCACTATGTTTTAATTTCCTAAATTGACCTATTTTTTTACAGTAATGCTGAATATCAAAAGAATTCATTTGTTAATAGGTTCTTCTTATCATTAGCATACATGTTTATATATAAACCTATGTATTATTTAAAAATTATGCCAAATCCCCTAGGCAAAACATTATTAATTATATATTTGAAAGGTATAAGAGTATTTTAGAACATCTTTCTCAAATAATACTAAATTTGTTTGAAAAAAATGCCTCTAATACCTTGTTGTTTGAAAGTGAAAAGTAAAATTAGAAAATCAGAATTGTCTTAAAATATTGTTATTTCCATCAAAGGAAAAGAGCTCCGTGTATTCTGAATCAATTGAGGATGAATCAAAAGTATCCAATTCAGAAAAATCGGACGCGAAACATGTTGATACGATAGCGCGATCGGTAAAATTGTGAATAAAAAATGCTAAATCGGTGATAAAACGGCCGGCCAGGGGGAATATCCGCGAACCCTGAATGAGTCATATACCTAACAAAAATTCCATTCTAAAAATAGAACTGTAGTGGTAGTTTTTGAGAATTTATAAGTCAATTTGTTTGTGGCCCATAAGACACAGGGAACTGTTTTTTTTTTTTCTTCTTCTTCTTCTTCCAATTCCAGTTTCCACATATTCTTCTGAAGTGTATATTAAATTTTGTTTTAACCTGTTATTCAAACCATTTCTGGCTTTATAATTATTTAGAATTATGTTTTAGCCTAGGTTAAACTTTATATAAAACGCTTCTAAAAGGGTAGGCTGCCACTGTTTTTTTTCACTCTTTGTTTCTTTTCTTTATTTTCTATTTCAAAATTGTTGAATGCAAAGATATTCTATTAAAAAAAGTATAATGTGTAAAAATTTATACAACAAACAGCAAAAATAGAATGGAAATGAAAACAAACAATGCTGCTAATTTTTTGTTTTGAAATTGCGATCCGTGAGCTGAAACATGCTCAAAATTTTGTTGTTTTAAAATTTTTTTAAATCACAATTTTAAGTTCGTTATAAGCATAGTATTTTTAATAGATTTTATCATTTTGGGACCGAAAATAGGTTTGTTATTTGAAAAATCGCAAAGTTTGTTATAACGATGGTATTTTCAATGGAATGGAATTGGGAATCGCCATGGGTTCGTTATAAGGGAAGGTTCGCTATATCCGGGGTTCATATTAGCGGGATTTTACTGTATTTCTAAATTTACCAAAATTTTATCCGAATAATTGCTTTGGCCAGTGATCTTGAGCCATTCAGGTCCCTCCCACCATCTGGTGCATATAAGCTGTAGTACGCTACAACCTCTTGAAGGAAGGTCTGCAGGGTTGAGGTTCCCTGGTTACATAAAACCATTTGTTCGGACCTGAAGTGTTGCATATCTCTTTTACTCTGTTGTTTACAAAGATCCCCCACTGCCTGTTCGTCTTGATCCATGGAAGTGCTGTTGTAGAGTCTGTCCAGTAGTACACCGGTTCCGCAGCCAAATTCAAAGACTCAGTTATGTACCTGCTGAGTCTAACTCCCAACATCCTAGGGATAGTAGTTTTCTTAAGTGGGCCTAGCCGGGATTTGGCCATCAAAAGTTGTACTGACACACCATTCTCAGGACAACGTAGAAAAGCTGCTGCTGCATAAGCACTTTGGCTGGCATCACAAAATATGTGAATGGACGAATGAGCTCTAATTCCCTGGCCCACTCTACGTGGAATTTTTATGTTGGCAAGAATGTCCAACTCGCTGTACTACTTCATAAAATTTTCTTGAATGGTTGATGGTAAAGGTTCATCTCAATCTGTTTTGACTGTCCAGGTTTGGGGGATAAGTAGTTTAGCAGGTAATAAGACAGGGGCTAAGAACCCAATTGGGTCAAAGATCTGTTGGGTATGAGACAAGAGGTCTCTCTTGGAAACTGAGTTTATTAGAACTCCGAACTTAGGGGTCACATTAAGAGTATCTTCTAAAAATCCTATTTCATGCCCAGAACTGAAGCCTCTTCACTCCTTTCTAAATCAACACTAGGAGGTAATCTAGAATAGACTTCCTTGACTCTGTGTATAGGTCCGAATTGCCACATTCTGAGATCCATCTTGGCTTTTACAAATATCTCAGTAGATTTCTCCACCAGCTCACCTAATCCTGCCTCGGTATCCACTGAAGTGACACAATTATCAATATACAAACATCCCATCAACTTCTAAGGAAGAGCTCCAAATTCAGATGAGACTTCTTTGATATGATGCAGGATAACTGCTCCATGCAAATAGGGGCTACAGGTCACACCAAAGACAACTCGTGTGTGACGGAAAATCTGAATCTGATGATTATTTTTTCAACCATAAGAATCTAAGATAGCCTCTATCTTCTTCTTTCACTTCATTATGCAAAGAGGCTTTTCTAATGTCAGCAATAACTCCAATAACCTTTTCTCTAAACTTCAGTAGGATAGCTGGGATCTGTTCAAAAACATTTGGGCCACTCGCCAAGCAATTGTTCAATGAAAGATTCCCCTTGTCCTTACATGATGCGTCAAACACAGGTCTTATCTTGGTGGTATTGCTATCGGCTTTAACCACTGGGTGATGAGGGAGATAATACCACTTCCTTCTCAAATCTTCTGGAGACACCTTTTCAATAACACCTTCAGCTAGCCATTCTTGGAACACCCTATCATATTCGCTGAAGATACATTTAGCTCTCAATTTACGGGTTGTGTTGAAAAGTCTTCTCTCTGAAATATGACGATTGGATGGAATTCCTTCTTGGTTCCTCAGCCAAGGTAATCCTACACAAAAGCGTCCATTTTCCTGCTAATGAACAGTATTTAAGAAGTGCTGGTGTACTATCTTCTAGCTTGGTAAGATTTTCCCTGGGATCCTTTATGCCAATCGTTTCTAAATCCCACAAATCATCAACCGACATATTTCTACTGTGCATACTGATGACCACCATTGATGAGTAATCAGTCTGCTCATCTTTCTTCAGTGAAGGGTCACAAATTGTTCATCCAAGATGTGTTTCTATGGCTGTTAGTCCATTTTCCAGCTGCTTCACACGTCCTGACAAAAGGCTTCCATAAATATCGCTGCTGATCAAAAGTTCCATCTTGGGGCTATCTCTTCCAAGATCAGATAGCCAAATTCTAGATCCTTTTAGTTCATTCAACCATGCACTTTTAGGCGTCTGTGGAATCTCTCCACAATGTTTTGATACATGAATTCTCATTCTCTCAGAGTGTTCAATTCGGATAGGTTGCTGCATAATGCGACCTTATATACCTTATGGCATTTTGTTTCTGTTTGTGTACCACCAAAGAATGAATGAGCAATATTTACATTGCTAACGGGCTTCAATTTCACTTCTAGGGCAGTGAATTCCAAAATATAAAACTTCTGAGAACCAGGGTGCAAGAGTGCTCAATTTTTATATAGCCATTATTTCCCTTAATATTGACCATCAAGGTCATTAAGGTTACATCTCTTGTACACTGCTGATTGGCTAAAGCACTCTGCACTACTTCAGAGACATGCGTCTTTTCCTTTTCGATGCAGGGCAAGTCAGGACAAAGAAGAATGTAGTGTCCTTTGGCACAAATATTACATTGTACTGTCCTATTGCAAGCCTTTGCAAGATGTTCAGGTTTAAGGCATTTCAGACAACACCTCTTTTCATAAATCTTTGCTCATTTATCCTTGAATGGCATAGATTGAGCAGTGATGCAGTCTTTGATGATTATTTTCACAGAACAAACATCCCATCTCCTTGGCAGAAAATAAATCTGCAGCGGTAGGTATATTTGAATTCTGCTTAAACTTATTTCTAAGTTTCTCCTTTGGGGAAGACCCTTCAAATCCTCTCCTGGCTAGAAGTCTTCTTTCTTCCACTTCTCTTCTAAGAAAATCCAATAGATTGTTAAGGTGAGAGCTGGAGTTAGAATCAGTTTTTTGATGCATCACAATTATCCAGCGCTGATCTCTGCCGAACAACCAGCACATCTTCTGGCAAACAAGACTCTATCATTGGGAAAAGCCATGCTGTGTTTTCCTTGGTGTCAACCCCCAAAGATTCCAGAGATGTTAGTTGTGTTTCAAGTTTGTTGTATAGTTTTGCCAATGACCGCCTTTCATCTGGTGGAGTCTTAACATTTTCCATCATTAATTTAAGCAGTTCCCTTACATATATTTCAGCAAGCAATTCTTTGTCCATACCTTTGTTTCAAGGCTTGGACCGCTTTGGCATAGTTTTCTGCTGTTTGGGGATAGCTTTCTATGAGCTCTCTGGCTCTAGTGTTTGATTGCATAGACTGCACCAGATAATGAAACTTGTCTGCATCATGCAGCTCAGTATCCTCATGAATCTTTTCAAATTGTGTCCAAAATGGAAGCCAATTAATTAGTTCTCCAAATTTTCTTATTTCGATCTTAGGAAGTTTATAACTTTTGGCCATTAATGACCCATTTGAGCTTCCCAGTGATTAAGCATAATTTTGTTATCAGAATCAATTAATAAAATAGTAGCTCCTGAGTCACCAATCCAAATGTCTTCATCTTGTTCATTGAATCTTTCACTGATTAAACTTTCACTTAAATTTGAATTAAGTTTTAATTTAGTTTCATCCTTTTCTTTATCCTTTAGAGTCTTCTGTTTTGCATACCTACAATCTTTGGCCAAGTATCCTTTTCTATGAGAAAAGTAACATTCTCTTGTTTTCTGAAAATTTTCATTACTTTTGGTAACTTTTCCTTTCATATTTTGCTCATTTTCATATGCATTTGCCATTAGTGCTGTCGAACTTGATACGCTGCATTCGCTGCATTCATCTCGCTGTGGAATTCTTATTTCGAGTAACCGAAGCCTTTGTGTGAGATTGTCTACAGAACGTTCTTCTTTAGACACTGATTCCCAAACACTTTTAAAATCAAAATATTCATCAGGCAAGGTGTTTATGATTCCACACATCAGCATGGGTTCAGGCAATTTCAAATTTTCTTGTTTAGTAAGTTCATTTTGCATATCATTCCATAAACTTTCTAGTTTTGAAATGTGCTTTGAAATATCATCTGTAGGATCCTTCTTAAAATTAAAGAATTGATTATAGAGCATGTCTAATCTTTGACCAGAGCTTTGCTCAAAAACACTTAACAATTTGTCCCACATATCTTTAGCACTTGAGCAGGGAATGTGTTGTGGGTCGGTGATGCAAAAAGAACAGCCAAAAGAAATGATTTATGAATATAGGATTATTATTTAATATAAGGATATATGAGGATATATATGATGACACATCAGTAAAAACAAAGGCAGGCTTAAGACTATATACAAGATGACGCACGGCAGATGGGGAGGGGCGTTCCCATTGGTTAGTCATCTCCATGCAGCGCCGCCAAGCGGCCGGTCCACGCTTCTCTCATCATTCCCCCACTGAAGCGCTGGACTGGAGAACAGTTCATTAAGTCACAGGCGTTCTTGTGAGCCACTTCGCTCAGGGTCTTGGTGAAGACGTCGGCCAGGTTCTCCTTTGTAGGGATGTAGACAATCTTGATCTCTCCGCTAATTATTCTTTCTCTGACGTGATGGTATCTTTTGTCAATGTGTTTGGATCTGTTGTTCTCCACATTATTTTTGGAAAAGTCTATAGCGGATCTATTATCGCAATGAATTATCAAGGGAAAAGCAAAATTCGATAAGAACTTTAATTCTTTCAAGATGTTAGCGATCCAAACTGCTTCCTTAGTGGTCTGGGATAGCGCTAAATATTCTGCCTCCATTGTGGAAAGTGAGACACACTTCTGTTTGCAAGTCTTCCATATGACTAAGGAATGTCCTATAGTGATAGCGGTCCCACTATTGGATCGTCTGTCATCGATGTCGCTAGCCCAATCTGCATCACTGTATGCACAAACATCATTGGAATCAGTCCGGCGATAAACGAGAGATAGATTTATGCTCCCGTGTAAACATCTTAAGACGTGTTTGGCAGCTTGCCAATGTCGACGTCCAGGGTTGCTAGAGAATTGAGCTAATCTCGTAACGGAAAACATTAAGTCTGGCCTAGTACAATTCGCAAGATAAAGTCGCCATTCTAAGTCGCCATATAGATAAGCGTTATATACGTCGAGATGTCTATTGTACCATTTCATGTTCAAACTTAACGTTATCAAAACTCTGATTACAGCTAAGTTAATAACAGGTGCATAAGTTTCCTGAAAATCGATTCCTTGTTTCTGTGAGAAACCTCTAGCTACTAAACGCGCTTTGAAACGCTCTACATTTCCGCTCTCATTTGTCTTCACTTTATACACCCATCTGCTGCTAATCGGTTTCTTTCCCAGCAGTAATGTTAATAACTCCCAAGTGTCTCGTTCATGAAGCACTACAAGCTCATCTTCCATTGCTTTTCTCCAATACATGGCTTCGGGAGATTGGACTGCCTCTTCAAAACTTTGCGGCTCGGTAACATCTAAAAAATTTAACTCTACTCTTGGTTTACCTTTTCTCCCATATGGATTTCGAACAATGTTTTTGGAGGTGGAGGTTTGTGGTAGAGTGTCCTCTACCCCCACTGAATCCAAATTACTCGGTAATTCATTCTCTAGGTCGTTATCATGATTAGTCTCAGGTTCTAGCCAAACGTGGTTGTACCTTTCCGGTTCTGTCTCTTCGACTATTTTGGTCCACTCTAGTCCAATTTTAGACTCATCGAATCTAACATGTTTTGTTTCAATCACCTTTTGTAATTCTGGGCACCAGAGACGGTATCCACGTGTTTGAGTAGAGTATCCTACCAGAATACATCTACATGCCCGACTGTCTAATTTTCGCCTTCTTTCTCTTGGTATATGGCTATATGCCAAACAACCAAATGCTTTTAGGTGTCTTACACTAGGATTTCTTTCTAACCAAAGTCCATCAGGTACTTTGTCTTTTAGAGCAGTATTATAACATTTGTTTTTAATATAAGCAGCTGTGTTTACCGCCTCTGCCCAAAATCTTTGGGGGAGATTAGCGCTATGTAAACAAGTGCGGGCCATATCTAAAAGTGTTCGATTTACACGTTCTGCCACACCGTTCATTTGCGGAGAATGCACGTTTGTGTGTTCATGCTTTATCCCTAGTTTTTGTAATTTGTCTTGGAATTCTCTATTGCAAAACTCAAGTCCATTATCCGATCGTAACACTTTAATTTTATTACCAGTTTGTCTCTCTACAGTGGCTCTATAGATATCGAAATGTTTTAATACCTCATCTTTGTTTTTCAGAAGATACACAGTAATCCTTCTTGAGAAATCATCAACAAAAGATAGAAAATATCTATTGCCTCCGGTTGATTTTACCGGCATTGGACCGCAAATATCTGTGTGGATAAGCTCCAAGGTCTGTTTTGATCTGATATTGCCTAGGTTTTTATGTGACGCTTTAGTGGATTTGGCGATACAACAATCGTCGCATAGGCCTTTGTCTCTAGAGGAAATTTCTAAGCCTATTACGAGCTCCTCCCGCGCCATCTTTTCAATGGCGTTACTGTCAATATGGCATAACCTTTGATGCCACGTTCTTAAGGAATTGTTCTGAAAATGGTCCCTTTCACTATTAAATGCTGGTTTACTGGAGTTTAAGGTCTTACCTTTCACAATGTAGAGGCCGTTTACATTTGTCGCTTCCGCTATAATCCTGTTTTCTGGGTTGAAAACGCGAGCTACCATATTACGGAAGGTCACACGGTTGCCGTTTTCTTCTATCTTGGAGACTGACAGCAGATTCCTTCGCACATTTGGGACGTATAACACATTGTTTAGCTTGATTTCGATGCTTTCATTATGGATAGACGTCTGGATAAATATGTGTCCATATCCTTTGGCCTCAGTTGTCCCACTCGCAGTCATAATAGGATCAGAAGACACCTCCTGAAGGTCAACGAACCAGTCCTTGTTTCTGCATACATGGTTGGTTGCTCCGCTATCCAGCAGCCACGAATCCTCGTCGCTCGTTAGGTTGAGTGCAGCCAGGAAGTTATCTGATTTGTTTACCTTCCTCTGATAATGCTGATTATCGCGGTTTCTAGTTGTTTGCTTCATTCCTCGGCAGTTGGTGGCGATGTGGCCGATCTTCCCGCATCGGTAGCATTTTCTTCGACTGTCGGTACTGTTGTTATTTTGAAGCTTGTTCACCTGTAGCACCTCCTTGGATGAATCCTCCTTTCTGGTTGTTCTCCTCTCGTGTTCCGTTAGCAGGACCTGCCTCACCTTGGATGACGTGAACTCATCATCCGTCATGTTGCTAAAGTTCATTATAATCCCATCATAGGAGTCTGGTAGTCCAGCTAGCATAGAGTATGCCAGATCTTCATCCTTTACTTCACATACCGCTTCTCTGAGATGATCACTGCAGGTCTTGAATCTTGATAGGTAATTTATCATATTTTCTTCTTCGATGAACTTGATGTACACGAATTGTTTCTTGAGTTGAAGAATTCGCACCCTTGATTTCGGTTCAAATATTTGTTCCAGGGTCGTTCAGGCTTCACTTGCAGTCTTACAGTCGATAACGTGTATTTGTTGCTCTGTAGAAATCGATAGAGCAATCGTTGCCAGTGCCTTTTCTTGTTTAATTTTTGTCTTTTCATATTTTCTTTGATCCTCATCAGCGTCGATCGCTTCTTCGTTAATTACACATTCCCATAATCCTCTTTCGATCAGGAGCATCTTCATGTTAAATTTCCATGATCGATAATTGCTGCCGGTGAGCTTCTCGACGTTCAGGGCAAGCGCTTGGGAAGACGACGCCATCTTGGTTTCACTTACTTTTCGTTCTTTTTAATGCAGCTAACCACGCTCTGCTACCATGTTGTGGGTCGGTGATGCAAAAAGAACAGCCAAAAGAAATGATTTATGAATATAGGATTATTATTTAATATAAGGATATATGAGGATATATATGATGACACAGCAGTAAAAACAAAGGCAGGCTTAAGACTATATTATACATGATGACGCACGGCAGAAGGGGAGGGGCGTTCCCATTGGTTAATCATCTCCATGCAGCGCCGCCAAGCGACAGGTCCACGCTTCTCTCATCAGAATGATTAGTTGACTTACATCAGGCATCACACTTGTTGTAAATAACAATTGGGATATTGCATCTTCACTTTTCCATTTTACATATGCCTCTTTTTCTTCATTTGTTTCTTGTTTTATTGGTTTTCTATATGCTCCATCAACAACGCCTATTACTTTGTTTATTGTTAGAAGCAATTTTATATTTTTCTTATATTCTGGCCAGTTTATTAATCCTTCCAATTTGGGAATATTCATACCAATTTTAATATTATCCATTCCAGCCATTACTAATATAAATTTTAACGTGATAAACAAAATAGAATTATTTTTAGGCTTGTTTTTGTTATATTGCGCAGTGAATGCGTGGTAGGGTCCATAACCTTTTGTGTTTTAACTTTAAAAGCACACAAAAATATAATAAACTTGAATTTATTTATTAAATCTAAAAAAAAAAAAAAAGCTTTGCATATAGAACAAATAATAATGAAGAAAAAGAAAAAAACATTTTAGGAAAAGCAAAAACAAAACAAAAGTACTGGTCAAAAAGAAACATTTAAAATCACAGATTAATATCTTCAACATAAATGAAAACAAAAAATGCCGCTAAATTGTTTTGAAATCGCGATCCGCGAGCTGAAACATGCTCAAAATTTTGTTTATTATTTTTTTAATTACAATTCTAAGTTCGTTATAAGCATAGTATTTTTAATAGATTTTATTATTTTGGGACCGAAAATAGGTTCGTTATAAGGGTAGTTCGTTATTTGAAAAATCGCAAAGTTCGTTATAACGATGGTATTTTCAATGGAATGGAATCGGGAATCGCCTTAGTTTCGTTATAAGGGAAGGTTCGCTATATCCAGGGTTCCCATTAGCGGGGTTTTACTGTATATGTTGGGCCATTTTTCACCAAACGAACCCAACAATGATGTAAACATATTACATCATATATGTACAGTGTGAAAAAATAGTACAAATGTAATATTGTACTGGGATAAGGTGCATAAATTAAGAAAAAGGCATCTCCGTGGTTAG
The DNA here is from genome assembly GCA_030710605.1 of Cordylochernes scorpioides. Lineage (NCBI taxonomy): Eukaryota > Metazoa > Arthropoda > Arachnida > Pseudoscorpiones > Chernetidae > Cordylochernes > Cordylochernes scorpioides. The sequence continues at coordinate 33,187,279 of CP092870.1, forward strand.
CTTTTCTTGATTAATCAAGAATGGGTATTTGGCCAATTCTGGAATAATTAAAAATCAACGAGAATAGTTTATATTTATTCCGATAGATGGCGCAAGCCATCAGCAACTTTCAGTTGCACGATAAGAAGATGCCCTTTTTCTTAATATGTACAGTGTCTTGCCGAAGTGTTTGCTGTCCAGATGGAGGACCTGGACAAGCTCTGGGCTTCTTGTATTCCGAGGCCCGCCGCAGTAAGGTGTACAAAATATGAAGGACCTGGATGAGCTCTGGGCTTCTTGTATTCCGAGGCCCGCCGCAGTAAGGTGTACAAGATATGGAGGACCTGGATGAGCTCTGGGCTTCTTGTATTCCGAGGCCCGCCGCAGTAAGGATTACAAAATATGGAGGACCTGGATGAGCTCTGGGCTTCTTGTATTCCGAGGCCCGCTGCAGTAAGGTGTACAAATTGTATATATGTACTTATATGTAGAATACTCAATCCCTTCCTTTATATACATGGTGAAAGGTTTAATTCAGCAAGATATTTCTTTTTATTACCACATTGAAATTTAAATAAATAGAGTAAATAAATTAAATATATACTCTAGATAAATCAGGTATTTCAAAGATAAAAATAAATTTTTAAGAAGAAATACTAGCTTAAAATTTCAGGGAATCGTCTTGAGATAATTTATTATTTTTATTATTAATTTAAAATTAATTATATTCCAAATAATATTTTTTTTATTTTATTCTCCGAATTTATTCTACGAAATAAATACCGGCAGCAACATAGAAACCACGGTATATTACAAACCAGAATTTAACCCCACGTATATTCATTATGGTTCTCATGCACCTGCATCTCATAAGATTACAACTATCAAAACACTAACAAAAAGGATCTCTACTCATTGTTCTCTAGAAATCTTTAGGACGGTCGAGAGTACCAACAACGTACATATACAATCCCAAACGTTTACAAATCGACTTGCGTTCTCCCGTATTCCGAAACCAACGTTGATATTGCCCGTTTCTTGAGAAGATACGGTGTTCGCACGCATTTTAGTAATTCACCTTCCGTCGAACTCAAACTCCGGCATCCCATCACAAAAAGTTCTATAAAGCAGGACCCACTATCCGCCTCTAACGCAGTGTACAAAATTAAATGCTCAAATTGCGAACTACATTATGTTGGTGAAACCGGCAGAACCATAGAAATCAGGACTAAAGAACACAATAGAAACATCATGAACAAAGACAGCCGTTCCCAGATTTATCAGCACATGGCAGAAACACAGCATTCATTTGATTTCACAGACACCCAATGTATTTACAGTAACATAAGCGGAAAATATCAACGACTGGTCCTGGAGGCTTTGGTTTCCAATAAAATTCCAAGCCTCAATAGAAAAATAGAACTACCCCCGCAGTACATAGCTTTTTGTAATAGCATGGACCTCACATAAGGAAGTTTAACCTCAAGTGTTTTCCTGAATTATGTATATATTTTATTTATTTTAAACTTATTTTAAACTGGATTTCTCGCTCGCTCTCTAGGTGTGTTGATACGTGCTTGTTTGTGGCAATTCTGCTTTAATTTTCAAATCTTACTTAGGTGGGTATATTTACCTCTCCACATATATATATATTTTTTTGGATTACCTGAAGAAAAGCATTTTGCTTGAAAGCTTGTAATTTTAATTTTAATAAAAAGAAACTCACCACGCTATTTTTCGTTTTCTCTTTTAAATATATTTTTTTACTCTGTAAAAGAGATAAAAAAATTATCTTTGGTCATGAGGGAATTTTCAAAAAAATTCAGTTCAGTATAGAGACAGTCAAGATGACGGGTCGGGTCGAGAGACGGGCCAAGAATCAAGCAGGGAATCGTGGTGAGTAAAGAAAGGATAAATGGTAAGTGAATAATATTATAAAATTGTTCATGTGGGTCAAAAGGCATGATTATAGAATAGAAGAGGTTTCATATCATATTTAATAAGTTTTCCTTTTTTTTTTAAATTTTTTTTTTAGCATGATGTATCGAGTCATTTTTTATAGAGTTATGATTCCCACTATATGTAGCATATTCCAAACAAAGTTTTGGTCATTTTTATATGCATCAGTGAAATTTGAAGCAGAGATTTAGCTTGCATAGGATTAAACCTTTCACTCTATCATCCTTTTTCTCTTTGTCTCATAAAATGGAAAATATTTTGATATAATAAACCCTTACATGTATTTTTATTTGACTGTATTCCATCGTGTTTTATACCAGACTAGACACACAGAAAGGGAAAGGATAGCGGAAGAATCTGATAATTATGTAGGCAGTATTAGTTTTAATACAATTATACATGTCTATATATATAACACATGTTAACATATAAGTCAATTCCATTCTCTTTATTTTATTGTGTATGCATATATATTGCCTAAATTTGTATGTGTGGTGGTTTGTATCTCATTCTATTGAGAATTGGACCAATGCGTGTATCATACAAATTTTCTAGACTTAGAAATATGTCTATACATGGTCTGAATGAAATTCTTCATCCCTCGTTCTTTTATTTTAGTGTCTATGTGTAATCTAATGGTATATTGTTTTATGTATTTGCTTTGGTGTGTTTTTCCATTTTGGGCAGGTTTCCAATGGTCTAACATAATTGTAAATCCGCTTGGAGCGTATTGGAATGAGGTGTATGTCATTCAGGTCATAGAGGTGATGATTGTATACTTCACCACGATAGAAATCGACCCAACAATATTATTGTATTAATATTTTTCTTTTCGTTAACCCACTTTGAGGTTTGCCCTCGGTACCATGTTGTGATATGGGGAGCTGGACTTCACATAGATGGACTTTGGTGTACTATGCAAATTTCTAAACTTGAAAGTATGTTTACATAGGGTTTGAATGAAATTTTTATTCTTTATATTTAAGTGTTTATACTAATCGTATATTGTTTTTTTTTCTTGTGTGTTTGCCTTGGCGTGTTTTTTCAGTTTAACAATAATCTAGTATAATCGGTAAAACTTTGAAATACATTAAAATAGGATATTTATTAGTCGAAAGTACAACGTATTTCGACACGTCTTAAATCCGACCTAACACGTCCATGGTTGGTTCTACCCATATTCAATTACACATGCCTATATATATATAACACATGTTAACATATAAGTCAATTCCATTCCCTTATTTTATTGTGTATGCATATATATTACCTAAATTTGTATGTGTGGTGGTTTGTATCTCATTCTATTGAGAATTGAACCAATGTTTGCGTGTATCATACAAATTTTCTAGACTTAGAAATATGTCTATACATGGTCTGAATGGAATCCTTCTGTCTTGTCTTAAATTTGAAAAAAAGACAATACAAGGTCCCGATGGCTTAACCTGAACTAAAAGCTCCTAGCTTTACAGTAATTCTGGAAACTGACTTGAAAATTATAAATTGATAAATCAATATCTTTGTTGCAGTGATCAGAAGAATTGAGTCACAACGCTGGATGGCGAGGCCTAAAGTAGAAAACAGTGATGAATAATTTAATACTTATTGAAAGAAATATTTATTTAAAAATCACACAAATTAATATTAATACAAATATTATTCAAAACCAATTATTAAAATTTATGAGAGATAGTTCTTTTTCAGGCCTGTCAAAACCAAACGGCGTCGAGACAGCTTTGTTTACCGGAGATGCGGTGGTATTCTTTTTTTTTTTTTTGCTCGCGCATGCGCGGGGGCAGCGGGTGCAGTGTTGCCAGCGCTCGGTTGGCCCAAAAGTACCTATGGTCGCGTCACTCTCCCACCTTGACCTTTTGAACTTTGCTATAAGGTCAATATTTATTTAAAAAAAAAACAAAGAAGGAATTATCTCAAATCTAACAGAATGTTTTATGATTAAATTTTCTCTCAAACTTCACTTAAACCTAATCGGTAACTTGACTTTTCTTCCAGAACGCGTGTAAACTTTCCCTACTTTTACTGGAGTAGTTTTCTCTTGCACTATCCTCGTTTTCACTCTCCATAATCCTTCTTTATCTTGGAACGCGTGTAGCTGCTTCATCTTGGGATCTTCCTCACCGATCGATTCACTCTGTATTATCTTAACTAGGGACTTTTCAGCACTGTCTAGCTCCTCTTGTGAGATGATATCTCCTTTGTATTCAGAGGGCTTGAAACGTAGCATCCACGCGATTACTCTCAGTATTTGTGTTAGAGTCACTTCACGTTTTCCCTCGTATAGATTCAGATACCATGGATTCTCCTCGGGCTTTTTGGCTACAAATCCAGCCACCACAGTCTTCCTCCTCTCTTCTTCAATGGCTTCCAGATCATACTGTACTTTTGATACTGGCCAGTCTTCTTTCTTTTCCTGAAGCCATTTTGGTCCCTCCCACCATCCGGATTTTGTGAATTTCGATGGGGATTCACCACGGGATGGGAGATCTGCTGGATTGTGTTCCCCTGCGACATGGTGTCAATCTTCACTCTTCGTAAGTGTTGTGATCTCCTTGACACGGTTGGAAACGAACTGAGCCCAATTCTCTTGTTGTTGTATCCAGTATAGGGCAGGACTGGAGTCTGTCCAACATTGAATCTTCTCCGGACTTTCTTCTAAATTTTCCAGAACGTGCACCAACAGTCGTGCTCCAATCAAACAGGCTAATAGTTCCAGTTGTGGAATCGAGATCCTCTTAATAGTTGCCAGTCGATTTCTTGCTTCAACGAATCGCACTACTTTGACTGACGCATTCTCTATTCGCATGAAGATCACCATTGCGTACGCTATAGCTGAAGCGTCACAAAACACGTGCAATGTTGTTCTTCCTTTGATAGGTAAGATCCATCGAGGTATCTTGATCTGATCCAATTCTAAAGCTTGCTTCCTCCATTTTATGAACTCGACCCGTCTGTCTTCGTTCAGCTGTTCATCCCATGATTTATTCTCCTTCCAAGCATCTTGAACCATCTTCTTAATCTTGATTGTAGCTGGACAGGTAAATTGAATCGGATCAAAAATGCGATGGCAGGCTGACAAGATACTTCTCTTTGTGATTGATTTTTCTTCATCTATATTTTTCAATGACTGCACATTAATGGCAATAGTGTCAGTCTGAAGGTGCCATTTCATACCCAAAATAGAGGCTGGATCTTGTTCTGTGATTCCAGGTTCATTCCACATCCAGTCTCGTAACTCAAATTTGGCTTGCATCATGATGTCGGAGGATTCCTTGATAAATTTTTTGACATCATGTGTAGATGACAAACTAAGAATGCAGTTGTCAACGTAAAAACTTCGGGCAAGAAGTTCTGCGCACCTATTATCTTGAAACTGCGGCAGGCTCAAATGATACTCAATGGTTGCAGCTAGCAGAAAAGGACTTGAGGTAAGGCCAAAGACTACTCGGCAATGCCTGTAAAATTTTAGTGTCTTCTGGTCCTTTTTCCACCAAAGGAACCGAAGGAATTCACGATCTTCTTCTCGAACCTGAATCTGGAGAAAAGCTTTTCGCATGTCTGCAATGGTGCCATACTTTCCAAGTCTAAACCGCAAGAGCAAATCAGGAATGAGCTCAATCAGGTTGTCTCCTTTTTCCAGACATTGATTTAATGATGGGAGCCCCTTTTTCTTGCAACTTGCGTCGAATACTGGACGAATAGGAGTGGTGTGACTATCCTTGAGCACTGGGCGATGAGGAAGATAACTGCACTCCTCCCATTTATCCTCAACTTCCTCGATGAATCTCTCTTTTTCCCACTCCTCAAAAATAGTATCATATTTCTCATACAGCATCTTGCCCTGGACATTCCTTGTTGTAGTCAGCAATCTATTTTCTGTAGTTCAGCGATTGACCGGAACTGGTGGATGTCCAGCTATCCATGGTAGTGACACGATGTACCTTCCGCTTTCGTCTCGTTTCACAGTCTCCTTGAAATGAGTATTGGAGGCTTCGATTAAATCTTTCCTAGATTTTGTTTCTGCTGCATCCATGATGCCAAGCACATCTAATTTCCATAAATCCTGAACGTCGAAACTGTTAACGTGAAATGAAGTCACGATCAGGCATGAATCTTCCATGTCTTTCCCTATTGCTGGTCCCATTACTGTCCACCCCAACTTGGTTTCTGTTGCTACAACTCCATTTTGCAATATTTGCATTCTGGCTGTCAGAATGCTGCTAAGCAAGTCTGAATCAATCAACATGTGGATTGATATCTCTTCACCTTGGCATATGTCAGTCAAGTTGATCCCTCGAGCTTTTAACTCATTGAGTATAGCATGATCCTGTACTTGACTGATGTGTCCGCAAATTACTTCCTGATCCAAGAATTTGAGATCATCCATGTATTCGTTGTTGAGGCTGGAAACATTTACTTTGTACACATTGTGCTTCTTTTGACGAATTTCTCCGCCTCTTGCTGCACTCTCTTCAGGCCCAGTGCGTACACCATTCTCTTTGAAATATAGGACCGCTGGGATCCACAGTCAAGCAACACTCGAACATTATGCTTCCCCTTTGGTCCGCTCATCTTGACTATCAGAGTTTGTAGACTCCTCCCACGGTAGCGTTGTTTAAAGTTGTTGATGTGAATTGATTGGCGGTCTCTTGCTTTGTTGCAGGACTTTCACTTGAAACCTTTAGTTCCGCTTTTTGGAGATGAGAAGTCTTCTGGGCTTCCAAAGTAGGACACATAATGGGGTAATGCTTCCCTCCGCAGACAGGGCAACGTGGCTTAATCTGGCATTTCTTGAATCCGTGGCCAGGAAGCAGGCACCAAAAACAAACATTCTTCCCTTTAGCCTTATCTTTAATCTCTGGTAGATGCATCCGCTGTCCACTGTAGCATTCTTGACTCGGGTGACCATTCCCACAAAATATGCAGTTGTTTCGCATCTGAGTGGTGTTGGCGAGGTCAGTAGCCGTTGGCATTTTACTTCCAGTATTCTTCTTAGAAAGAGATTTCCTGTTTGATCGATCATCCTTCGCATCTTGATTGTTGTCGATCTTGAACGCTGCTTTGGCCATATTCACTCGACTCTCGCCCGTCACTTCTGTCTTCAAAAACGTCATGAGTTGTGTCAACTTATCCTGTACTCCTCTTCCGCTCACCGTATATTGACTTCGTTCCCATACTCTAAGGGTGTCCTCTGGTAGCGCTGATTCGACGAGTGGGTACAGCATAGCCGCAAACTTGTCACGAGCGACGCCCAATGTTTCTAATGCTCGCAGTTGTGTCTCCATTCTATCGTAAAGCTTCACTACAGACATCTTACCTTCGGCTCTCAAATTCTGAAGCAGGTCACGTACATAAATCTCAACAAGCATTTCATCCTCTCCAAAACGAGATTTGATATACTCGATGACTTTAGGGTAGTTGTCGGCACTCAGTGGAAAACTTTCGACTGCTTCTCTTGCCTCGGAGTTCTCGGCTGTGGCTTGAAAGAGATACTGAAACTTAGTTTCTGGAGGCATCTGTGGATCCTGGTCAATCGTGCTGAACTGACTCCAGAATGTATTTCATTCTCTTGGTTCTCCCCCAAACTTCTTGAACTCCAGCTTCGATAGTCGATAGTTCATTGCTGCTGTGCCGCTGATTGTACTAACGTCATCCTTTTCCGCAAGAGCCTCGTAATCAGTCATAATGTTACTGAAATTAGCTTCGAACTCACAAACGGATTCGTACTCGGCAGTGAAAATGTCTTCAGACGCTGATTCTCGTAGCAGAGCTTCTTCTATCCTCATGTTCAATATTGAAAGCTTTTCATGGTGGGTCTGGAGTCGGCGGAGGATTTTCTCTACATATGCTTTCTTGACTTCCTTCTTCTTGATCTCTGTTTCGAGCTCATTGAACGCCTTGGTGAACCTTGCACGCACTGGCGTCCTAAGCTTTTTCAGTTCAGCACTACTAACTGGTTGGTCAGCCATCCTGAGAAGTAATCACTGGTTCACAGTTGCACCTTTGTGTAATCAGTAATTCTTCAATCTGTATCCTGTCGGCTGCGCCAAAATGTTGTCTTGTCTTAAATTTGAAAAAAAAGACAATACAAGGTCCCGATGGCTTAACCTGAACTAAAAGCTCCTAGCTTTACAGTAATTCTGGAAACTGACTTGAAAATTATAAAATGATAAATCAATATCTTTGTTGCAGTGATCAGAAGAATTGAGTCACAACGCTGGATGGCGAGGCCTAAAGTAGAAAACAGTGATGAATAATTTAATACTTATTGAAAGAAATATTTATTTAAAAATCACACAAATTAATATTAATACAAATATTATTCAAAACCAATTATTAAAATTTATGAGAGATAGTTCTTTTTCAGGCCTGTCAAAACCAAACGTTGGCGTCGAGACAGCTTTGTTTACCGGAGATGCGGTGGTATTCTTTTTTTTTTTTTGCTCGCGCATGCGTGGGGGCAGCGGGTGCAGTGTTGCCAGCGCTCGGTTGGCCCAAAAGTACCTATGGTCGCGTCACCTTCATTCTTTATATTTAAGTGTTTATATTAATCGTATATTGTTTTTTGTTTTTTTGTTTGCCTTGGCGTGTTTTGTCGTTTAACAATAATCTAGTATAATTGGTAAAAACCTTTGAAATACATTAAAATAGGATATTTATTAGTCGAAAGTACAACATATTTCGACACGTCTTAAATCCGGCCTAACATATATGTAAATAATTAAAATTCTCTATCATATATTTTAAATTCAATTAAAATGAAAAGCAATAAAGAAAGGACTTTTATATTTTAAAATTATACTTTTTAAAATGTTATAACACCTTGATAAAGGTTGGCGTTTACCCAACTGAAATATTGGTAAAATAAATGATATTTTTGATCCAATATATGCCTTTTTATTAATATATATATATGAAAGAATAATGGAAAAAATAAAAAATAAAAAGGTCAGGTGTTGATATTAAAAATAAAAAAGGCATATCCCGACCAGGAGCACATGTGCTTTTCAGAAGGCAGAGCGCCATCTGGTGGAACAGAAATCAACTCTTCATTGATTTAACCTGTTCCCTGATATTTGGCCAACTCAATTTCTTGATAAATCAAGAAAAGCCATCCACGAACGCGTTTCGTGCTTTTGGCGCTCGTCAGCGTGGAGTAGGCTGTACCACTGCGACCAAAACGATTTTTGGTCCCAGTGGCTTCCTGAAAACCAATAAATGGTAATTTAAGGCCAAACTTGCGTAAATACGCTTTACACATGAAAAAATAAAAATAAATAAATAAATGAAAAGGTCAGGTGTTGATATTAAAAATAAAAACGGCATATCCTGACCAGGAGCACATGTGTTGCTATGGTACAGCCTACTCCACACTGACGAGCGCCAAAAGCGCGAAACGCGTTCGTGGATAGCTTTTCTTGATTTATCAAGAAAAAGGGTTGGCCAAATATCAGGGAACAGGTTAAATCAATGAATAGTTGATTTCTGTTCCACCAGAAGGCGCTCTGCCTTCTGTAAAGCACATGTGCTCCTGGTCAGGATATGCCATTTTTATTTTTAATATATATATTTGAAAATAGAGCAATCCATAAATAAATCTTTAATTTAAATATCATTAATTTCACCAATATTTCAGTTGGCTGAACACCAACCTTTATCAAGGTGTTATAACATATTTAATGTGTGTCAACAACAGACTCAGCGCCACATAACTTCAACAGAATTAAGTTTTAAAAATTATTTTGTTATATTCAATGGGGAGAAAAATTTGATATATATTTATATTATGGACAAAATAAAATTTGTAAAATATGGGTGTAAATATTTTAAAAATTAACAATAACGCCTATTTTATATTTATAATTACACTGGTCAACAACATTTTTGCCCAAGAGAACCTGATGGTGTTATAGCGTAACCTTTCATGCTGAACTCAAAAATCTTATCAGAAATTTTCCATCACCCATGATTTTTGCGTGACAGCTTTTTTTGGTATTGGGATAAATACAGCAAAAAAATGCAAAAAAAAATATTACGTAAGCATTTTTGCATGAACCATATTACTTAACACTGGTTCATCAAAAATTATTTTGCTTTGTCCCAAAAGAAACAGCATCTTATCTAAATTTAACTCTTTATGCTGATTCCAAATATACAATTAGTTTTTTTCTAACACACAAGATTTTTGAGACACACTTACTTGAAATTTGGAAATGTCTTTAATATATAGGCCTATATGAACGAAATATATTTATTTTATTGAAAAGTAGTGACAGTGGATTTTCTTCTATACTTTGCTTGTGGTACATCCCTCTTGAGTGTCCAGCAGTAGTCAGCAAGCATACCGGGACTCCATTTACCTTGGTACCGCTTTTCCGTGCTTGATATATCTTGATGAAATCTCTCACCATGCTCATCGCTAACTGCACCAATATTGTCTGGAAAGAAATCCAGATGTGAATGCAGGAAATGAATCTTGAGAGACATGTTACATCCCATTGCCTTGTAGGAAAGCAACAGATCATTAACTCTGTCTCGGTAATTTTCAACCTTGAAGTTCCTAAGAAGTTCTTGCAAACATTTCTAAAGGAATTCCATGCTACTGCTTCAACTTTATTCAAACTATTTTGAAAATTTCCATCCTGCAGCAATTCTCGAATCTGAAGTCCAACAAAAATGCCTTCTTTAATATTCGCATTACTTATGCTTGAACATTTTTGTTTTAGGTAAACAAATCCACTGGCATTTCAATCCATTGCCTTGACAAAGTTCTTCATTAATCCCAGTTTAATATGTAATGGTGGTGAGTAAATATTTTCTGAATCGATCAGGGGAGGATTTACAATATTTTTATGTCCTGGAGTAAAGATTTCACGGCTTGGGCAGCTTTTTTTAATGTAATGCCTTTCCCTATCTCTGCTATCCCACTCACACAGAAAACAACAAAATTAATTCGTCATCCAAAAAAGATAGAAATAGTAGATATTTCTCTTTGAAATAAATATTGATTTTTCATGGAAAAGAAACTTATGCGGTGCATCTTTAAGTGTTGTTTTATATTCATACGCCGCAGTCCTTTATAATGTTTTATAATATATTAATATATATTAAAATATATATTATATCAAGTGAATATTTTCATATTTACATTTTAAACTCTCAAAAATAAAATAATACGCCATTTTTGAATCGATATAACTCCATTTTAAAAATAATCGCTCAAAAATAAATTATTTAAAGGCCTAAAAACGACATATAATAAAAATATAGGTATATATATTCATATTATTTCGAATTTATAAAGTAAGCTACAAATGAATAATCATGAAATTGACTTCTATTTTTCATTTTTAAACAAAATTTATAATTTATAAAAGCAAAATTGGAAGGGCTTTTATTTTTCTTTCCAGTAAATTATATTTAAAATAACAAATATATATAATTACACAATATTTTAATTAGTGAAAATATGTCATAAAATACGCTCTTATTTTTAATATATTAACTAAAATAATATTCTTGCTATTAAATAATATAGTTTATTTTCAAAAATATAAATGCGAGTGTTCTATGGTTTTCTACAGCCATCACCCAATTCGAAACCCGTGTTGAACGCTTTAAAATATAGATATATATGATAATTTAAACCAACAAACCTATATATTATAATATTTATAACAAGATTGTCATGTTGTATATAGAACTAATTATAAACTATAACTAATTATACGCATAATTGACGTGTGTCCTTGTACCCCCCTATGTAATGTACTGAGGATGAATAAATAAAACTATATAATAGATTAAAAGCTGAGTTAAAAGCAAGATTGAGAGAATCACAAAATAACTTCTAAAGATAGATGGAAGCCGACAGACCGGTGCCAGAGTCGATTAGCGGACACGTGCAGAAAGGCAATACTTCCTGGTTCCCTTCCTGGTCCAACGAGTTGTATAAATAGGACCCCACGTAGCAACAGCCAGTTCAGTTCCAGTGAGTCTTCCGGTCAGCGTCACCCCTTATCGTCTCCAAGGACCAACTCATCGACCATGTAAAACAGTAAGAAATCTACTCTAGCTCCATCTTGCTCTTGGCTCGCTTTTTATCTATTCAAGGAATTTTCCTTCGACAACTGTGTCGCTTCGTTTTGTGTGTGTGGACATTCCCAAGCTTTTTCCACTCTGCCTCGACCACGACTGCCTGTACTTTGTGAGAACTGTTAAAGGTCCTACAAGGTGCAGAGAGGTACTGGAAAACTCTCCACGCCCTGGCTGTCCCTCTCGGTTACTACAGGTTTGACCCTCGGTTGCCACAACTTATAGCGAGAGTCGACAAGGTTCTACAACAGGCTTACCAAACCCCAACCTATTATTACATATATTTTTAATTTTATTATTTGATATAATTTTATATATTTTTATATAAATAAAAAAAAATTGATTGGCCCCTATTTTAACGATTATTTAGCCTAAAGGACTCTTTAATGTGAATGCGAGTGTATATTGATTTTCAACAGCCAAGACCTGGGTTCAAATCCCGCGTTGGACACTTTTTTTTTAAATTTTTTCTTTTTAATTTCATAATATACTTTTATTTATTTTAATTAAAAACAAAATTCCTTTTTTGCGAACCCTTTTTTTATTATCGTTTTTTTAAAAAGCGAACACGATATTAAAAGGCTTCTTGCCGCGCTATTTTTCAAAGAAATATAAAAGGATAAGAAAAAAACACCCTATACAACGACCATAACAGGTTTTCGACTACGACTCTGTATTGATAAACTGATCTTGTGAGAACTGATACGCGCTAGAACATCAGCAATCTGTAGATGGACTCGAACGTTAACATTATTGGCCGGTTCTAGCGAATTTTATCAGCCGACCCCGCGCGTCTCGGGAGTTTCTAATTCTCTCTGGGCTCGGTCGAATATTCGCCGATCTGTGATTGAATAGTCCTATTTATGTCTAGTACACATCAAAATTGCCGACGAAATTCTTGAACAGGGGAATTGGAGCTAGCGCGGGACCCTTTTAGAGGCTCTGGCTAACGCTGTGTGCCTCCATTACTTTTACCTGCACCCAAGTACGAAAACTCACTTCCTGGTCCCATTGTCAGTATTCCTTCGTGTCGCGGAATATTCTCAGTATAAGTCATAAAGGAAACACCAAATAGGGTAATATAACAGCGTTAAGGTAGATTAAACTGGCGAAACCGCTGGGAGGGTTCACCACTGATGAGCCAAGATCAGGGAGCCCGGTGAAAGCACTAAGTCTTCGCCTTGGTTGCGATGTGAGGTCTGCTATGAGCGCTCCTTATTCTGAGGGCTGCCTTAAACAACCCCTGAAGTTAGTCCTTCCTGGGCTTGTAAGGAATTTGGCGAAAGGCTTTTTCCTAGTATGATGGATTACAACGAGTTCTAACAGTCCTAAAATGGCGGTTGGGATAGGCGAATCCAACCTCTTGTTACTCATCACCATTAGGTTGAATTTTGATAAGGCACAAATGCACGCTGCATCTTTATGCAAACTCGCATGCCTTTATTTGGGACATCCACCCTTTTGAATAACCAGAGTGCCTCTGGACCCGCTCAACAATATACATCTTTTTCAATATCATATACAAATTAATTCCTATAAGATCCCTCAGGTTCAAAAATAAATGCATGGAGTTGAAATAACGACAGTTTAAACTACCAATGTTATATTACATTTTATTTTACATATATTACATTTTAGACTTTTGGAATGGGTATTTCGAATGGACTATGTACATAAGCTTATCAACATATTGTGTACTTATTATTGTATGTGTTTCTACTGTCCTTAAAAGCATATGTCCATAGTTCATTCAAAATACCCATTCAAAGAGCCCAGCATCAATAATAAAAGAAGCACCAAATAGGGTAATATAACAGCGGTATGGTAGATTGAACTGGCGAATCCGCTGAGAGTGTTCACCACTGATGAGCCATGATCAAGGAGCCCGGTGAAAGCACTAAGTCCTCGCTATGGTTGCGATGTGAGGTCAGCTATGAGCGCTCCTTAATCGAAGGGGTGCCTTAAACAACCCCTGAAGTCAGCCCTTCCTGGGCTTGTATGGAAGACGAGCTTTATATACGTCTAATGTACAATGGTTGCTATGTTATTTATGGTGTACCATTAGAGATATTTTACTATTATTAACTACTATGGATAGAGGTCCTATGAAGGTCTAGTGTCCAATGGTTGCTTTGATATTAATTGTGTTCCTTTACTTATATTTGACCATTTGTACCTTTCATAGTATAGTGGTCCTTTATATGGATTCAGTGTACAATTTTTTTCTATGGTATTTATGATGTCCTTTCGAGATATTTGACCATTTTACCTTCCCTTGGTCAGGGGTCCTTTATATTTTTCTAATTTATAATATTTGCTATAGTATTCATGTTGTACCCCTGAAAATATTCGATAATTTCTACGTACTATTCGATTGGAAGCCTTTATATAGGTCTAATGTACAATGGTTGGTATGGTATTTATGTTGTACCTTAAGTGATATTTTACCATTTGTACCCACCAAGGATAGAGGTCCTATGAAGGTCTAGTGTCCAATGGTTGCTATGATATTTATGGTGTACCCTCACTGATATTTGACCATTTGTACCCTCCATAGTATAGTGGTCCTTTAAATAGCTTCAGTGTACAATTGGTTTTATGGTATTCATGATGTCCTTTCAAAATATTTGAACATTTTACTTCTATTGGTTAGAGGTCCTTCATATTTGTCTAGTGTACAATGGTTGCTATGGGATTTTACTTTGTATCTTTAGAAATATTTGATAATTTCTACCTATCATTGGATTGGAGGCCTTTATATAAGACCAATGTAAAATGGTTGCTATGATATTTATGGTGTACCTTTACTTATATTTGACCATTTGTACCTTCCAGAGTATAGTGGCCCTTAATATAGGTTCAGTGTACCATTGTTTGTATGGTATTTATGATGCCCTTTCGAGATATTTACCTTTTGTACCTTCCATTGGTTAAAGGTTCATTATATAGGTCTAGTGTAAAATGGTTGCTATGGTATTCATGTTGTAGTCCTTAAAATTTTCGATAATTTCTACCTACCATTGGATAGAGGACCTTTATATACGTCAAGTGTAAAATCGTTGCTATAGTTTTTGTGATGTTTTTTTATAGATATTTGACCATTTGTACCTACAAAGGATAGAGGTCCTATGATGGTCTAGTGTCCAATGGTTGCGATGATATTTATGGTGTACCTTTACTGATATTTGACCATTTGTACCTTTCATAGTATAATGGTCCTCTATATAGATTCTGGCTACAATTGTTTCTATGGTATTTAAGTCGTAACTTAAAATATTTTATAATTTCAACGTACCATTGGATAGAGAGCCTTTATATAGGTCTAATGTACAATGGTTGCTATGGTATTTGTGGTGTACCTTTAGAGGTATTTTACCATTTATACCTACCATGGATAGAGGTCTTATGAAGGTCTAGCTAGTGTCCAATGGTTGCTATGATATTTATGGTGTACCTTTACTTATATTTTACCATTTGTACCTTCAATAGTATAGTGGTCCTTTATATGGATTCAGTGTACAATTTTTTCTATGGTATTTATGATGTCCTTTCGAGATATTTGACCATTTTACCTTCCATTGGTCAGGGGTCCTTTATATTTTTCTAGTGTACAATGGTTGCTCTGGGATTTACGTTGTATCTTTCGAAATATATGATAATTTCTACCTGCCATTTGAACATTTGTGCCTACCAAGGACAGAGGTCCTATGAGGGTGTGATGTACAATGGTTGCTATGATATTTAAGGCGTACCTTTACTGATATTTGACCATTTGTACCTTTAATAGTATAGAGGTCCTTTATGTTGATTCTGTGTACAATTGTTTATATGGTATTTATGATGTTTTCTTTTAGAGAGTCGACCATTTGTACCTTTCTTTGAATAGAAGGCCTTTATATAGGTCTAATGTACAATGGTTGCTATGGTATTGTTGCGTTTTTGGTAAACAAAGAATAACTCCGTAGGTACAAAGGATCTTTAGAACTTTATTTGAGCATAATCGATAAAAATAATTACAGAAGAGCGCGAAAATAAAACAACAATAAATAAAACAGCCGTTACAAACTCACCAACTTGCAGAACGGTGAGGAAAAGCAGGAGCAGAACAGTAGATATAAGTTCGTAGAACCTCCTAGAATTTTCCAGGAAGTACACCGGCGTCGGCGGTAAGCAGCAGTCCGACCTCTTGATACAGCAGCTTTCTTGGTGTGCACCACGTAGCTTCGTTTTTTGACATCTCTTGCATGAGTTCCTCATCCCTAAATATACCGGAGTAGATCTTACCAGAACGGTCATGGTTGGTTAGCCAATCACAAAGCCGCCAGGCTTGAGCATTGCGCATTCACTACTGATTGGCCAATCCGTTGTTCTCCGATTTTCTACATTTTTCTAGAACGTTCTAAAACATTTTCTTCTGGAATGCGCCATTTTTATTTTTACGTAACACTGCTCCCTCCTTAGGACTGATCGTCCCGAACAGTCCATTGTTCTGGAACAGAACCTTTGAAAGGTCTGATCGGTTGTAGTGCACAACTTTGGGTTTAGAAGTCTGGGACTTCTGAATTCGATAGATGACATCATTGAGACACTTGATGATCTTGTAGAGACCTTCCCGCTGATACTGAAGTTTAGGAGAAAGTCCTTTCTTCCGTTGAGGATTATAGATCCAAACCATTCTACCCTTTTTGAAAGTCTTGTGGGAAGTCTTGACCTTGTACCTGTCTTTCATTTTCTCACAGGAAAAGTGAAGCTTTTCACTTGCCCCTGGTGAGAGTTCTTCCAGGTGAGAAATGTACTCATTAGTGTTTTCGAAGGTTTCTTCTGGACGACCAAGGAGCACAACACAAGGCATTCAGTGTTCATGGCCAAATAGCATTCTAGCAAGGCCATAACCAGTCGACTTGTTTTCTCCATACCCAGTCGTCTACACAGCTCTTGGAAAATATTTCTTTCTAAATTTCTTCCTTGGTCGGAATGCAGAATTATTGGCACACCAAAAATGCAGACCTAATCTTGCAGTAGCGCCTCGGATACAGTTGAAGCCTCTTGGTCTGGCATTAGGGACTGCGACAGGCCATTTAGTGAAGTAATCCATTATTACCAGGATGTACTTATTTTCTAGGTCGCCTTTTGTAAAGGGCCCCGCAACATCAATGGCAATCCGCTCAAATGGGGCATAGTAGATCTTCAACTTTCCTTTGGATCTTGTTTTAGGGCCCTTTCTCGCTTATCATTGCGTACAGTTTCTGCACCATTTTTCAACATCAGCTCGACTTTCCGGCCAAAATAATCTTTCTCTAGCTTTGGCCAATGCTTTTCTGATGCCGAAGTGACCTCCAGTGGGAATGCTATGCATCTCCTGGAGAGCCAAAGGTACATGAGATCTGGATAACACCAACTTCCAGAATTCATGCTTGCCATCCTCGCTCTTCCATTTCCTGTATAAGCTCCATCTCGCAGGGTCAAAGATTTCCAGAGGGACCAGAGACTTTTGGTTTTGGGACTGTACGGGGCCACATCTTCCCAGGATGGTCTTTCATCTGATTCTATCCAATTTATCATTGGCAAGAGATCTCGGTCTTCACGTTGAGATTTTCTTAAAGCTTGTCCAGTCCAATGTTGCTCTTCTACTTCATCGATTTCGCACTTTAACTTGCCTCACGCCATATTTGTCTTTAGCACGAACACAATGTTCACATTGTGGAACACATGGCCTTTTTGAAAGCGCATCAGCATTCTGGTGGCGTTTCCCAGGACGATGTTGAATTTTAACTAGGTAGTGATGGAAATGTTCAATAGACTTGACGATAGCCACCAACTCTTTTCTAGTAACACAGTAGTTTCGTTCAGGCTTAGATAGGGTCTTGCTAAAATAAGCAATTCCTTTTTCGGAGCCTCCCTGCACTTGTGAGAGGACGCCACCAATTCCTGTATTACTTGCGTCTGTGTTTAGGATGAAGAGTCTCCAGGTCTAGGTTAGGCCCGAATAGGAGCAGCCACCAGCATCTCTTTCAGTTTTTCCATGGCTCGCTGGCAATCGGGAGTCCAAACAAACGGCCTTCCACTTTCAGTCAAACGATGTAGAGGACTTGCAATATTGAAGAACCCCGGGATGAACCTTCGGTAGTAAGTGCATAATCCCAGAAAGCTTCTCAGTTGTGTCAAATCTTTGGGAGCAGGCCACATCCTTACAGTTTCTGTCTTTTCTGGATCAGTTTGAACACCTTCAGCAGAAATTATATGCCCCAGGTAGGCTTCTTCCTTTTTAAAGAGTTTGCACTTCTTTGGACTCAATTTTAAATTGGCAGCTTCTAATCGTTTGAACACCTTATCAATGTTCAAGAGATGCTCTTCATATTTCTTTCTAAGTACAATGGTGTCATCCAAATAAACCATACATGTTTCGGTAGCCAGTCCTTGCAGAACAGCTTCCATTAGACGTTCAAAGGTTGCTGGCGCGTTGCAGAGCCCGAAAGGCATTATATTGAACTACCACAATCCAGATCCAGTTGTAAATGCAGTCTTTTCTTTGTCAATAGGATGCATTTCTACTTGCCAGCACCCACTTTTCGAATCCAGTGTTGAAAACCATTGGGATCCAGCAAATGTATCTAGAGTTGCATCAATGCGAGGAAAAGGATGAGAGTCCTTCTTGGTGATATTATTCAACTCCCTATAGCCCTAAAGGTACACCATAAATGCCATAGCAACCATTGTACATTAGACCTATATAAAAGCCTTCTTTCCAATGGTAAGTAGGAAAAATCAAATATTTCGTAAGATACAACGTATATCCCATAGCAACCATTGTACACTAGAAAAATATAAAGGATTTCTAACCAATGGAAGGTAAAACTGGTCAAATATCTCGAAAGAGAATCATAAATATAATCGAAACAATTGTATACTGAATCTTTATAAAGGACCACTATACTATGGAAGGTACAAATGGTTAAGTATCAGTAAAGGTACACCATAAATATCATAGCAACCATTGGACACTAGACCTTCATAGGATCTCTATCCATGGTAGGTAATAATGGTAACATATCTCTAAAGGTATACCATAAATACCATACCAATCCTTGTACATTATAAAAAAGAGAAAATCTTCATCAAAATATTGTTTTTTCTTTTTAATATTCAATATAAATGAAAAATTGTTGAAAAATAAAATGAACGAAATACGAATTGCAAAATTTGATGGTGATAATTTTCCAAGTTGGAAAAATAGGGTTGAATCGATTTTAAAAAACAAAGATTTGATCAATTTTTTTATTGAAGATCCTCCAGGAGAAAAATTGGAAAGACAAAAATGGAAAATAAAAGACTCACAAGCAAAAGGTATTATAACTTGTGCCATGACAGATTCTCAGGTTTCATTAATTCTCACATGCAAAACATCAAAACAAATATAGGCATCCTTAACCAAAAGATATGAAGGAGACATTAAAAAGAAATGTATTGAGGCACGGAATAATGTTTCTCGTCTTCGGATGTATCCTGAGGAAAGTTGGAAAGACTACCTTCAAAAAGATGAGAAAAATTATTAGAAAATGCTAGAATTATGGGAGCCACCATAGATGATGAAGAATATATCTATTCGGTAATTAAAGGCCTGCCACAAAAATACAATATTATTGCCTCGTACTATGAATAATCCTACACTTTCAGATATTAAATCACAGTTTTCCCTGTATCAAGAAAGGTACCCTGAGAAAGATTTTTCATCCTCATCTGTATATAAAACAACACAAAGTGAATCAAAGAAATTTTATCCAAAAAATAAATTTAAATATAAACCTGAGTGTTATATCTGTAACAAAATAGGACACAAAGCTAATGACTGCTGGCATAATCCAAAAAATAAAGGCAATACTAATAGAAGAGATGATCTTAACAAACCCAGCACATTATTCACATAATGAAAAGGCAACAAATTGTCTGATAACCAAAAATCAAGAAAAGAGTGAACATGAATGGATAAATTGATAGTGGTGCTACAAGCCATATGACATCCTGTTTTGAACTTTTAAAAAATTCAGTAAATAAGGAAAAGAAAATAATCCTTGCTGATGACACTCAAATTGAATCCAAAGCTATAGGAAATGTGAAAATCAAAACAAAAGAAGAAAATTTACTTATCCTCAAAGATGTACTATTTGTTCCACAAATCAAAGGAAATTTGTTGTCTGTAGGAAAATTAGTACAAGACTACCAAAGAATAATTTTTAGCAAAGACTAATGTACTATAATAGATTTCAAGGATCAAGTCATATTGGAAGCTCCAAAAATTGATGATTTTTATATAATAAACTCCACCGGTTCAAGGGATGAAGAAGATAAACTCTTCAAAGTTAATTGGGATATTTGGCATAAAGGATTGGGCCACCCTAATGAAAATTACATGACTATAATGAAAAACAAAAACTTAGTATACAAATTTGATTGAATATCTAAAGGAGACTTAAATGATTGCATTACATGTATTAAATCTAAATACTCAAGAAAACCTTTTTAAAGAATTGAAAAAATTCAAACCTCACAATCATTAGAACTTTTGCATATTGATTTAATTGGGCCCATAAAAGAATAATCTATTGGTAGAGCAAGATTTATTCTTACTATAGTAGATGACTATTCAAGGAAATTATTCACTCGATTCTTAAAAGTAAAATCAGAAACTCAAGAAATACGTAAAGAATTCATAGAATATATTGAGAACACCGCCAATAAAAGGATTAAAAAATTCAGGAGTGATAATGGTACAGAATTCAACAACCAAGAATTGGAATCCTATCTGAAAAGGAAAGGAATAGAACATCAAAGAACTACCTTTTTTTTTCCCTTCTCAAAATGGAATATGTGAAAGAGCTAACAGAAGCCTAATAGAAGGAACAAGAGTCCTATTAATAGAATCTGGATTACCAATAAAATTTTGGGCTGAAGCTTTGAATACCTATACATACCTTGAAAACAGAACTCCTTCTTACCATAATACTAACAAGACTCCTGAAGAAAATCTACAATCTCTCACTTAAAGGTTTTTGGATGCAAAGTAGAATTCTGGACACCTAAACATAAAAGATCTAAATTTGAAAAAATACTAAAACAGGCATTTTTGTGGGATATTCTTCATGCAGAAAAGCATATAGAATTTGCAACCCAGAAAATTTTACAATTACAGAAACAAGAGATCTTGCCTTTTTAGAAAATCAAAAAGGTGCAGAACTATTAACTTCTAATGAACAAGACAGCACAGATTACTCAATCATCAAGATAGATGGACCTGCAGAAGAAGAAACAAATTCATCATCAGGAGATGAAGAATCCTCTGTTGAAATTCAGAATCCAGCATCAAATACAAGATGCAACTTTAGACACACACATAGACCAGGCTACTATTATGAACCAAGTTTGAGTGAAGAAGAATATTAAGAAAATGCAATTATTCAAGCCCCGAATGATGCTCTATTAATGACTCAGTATCAAAATCATATACCAAAAACTTATAAAGAAGCAATTAAATGCCCACAAGCATGGAGAGAAGCCATGAAAAAAAGAAAAATATTCTTTATTAGAACACCATGTATGGGACATGGAACCACTTCCTAAAGGAACAAAACCATTCAAAAGCAAATGGATTTTTACCATTAAAAATGACCCCATAATAGGAAAAAGATACAAAGATTTGTTGCAGCTGGTTATTCTCAAAAATATGGAATTGATTACTATCAAACATTTTCACCAGTTATAAGTTCTGATACACTCAGAATATTACTTTGTTATGCTGCAATGCAAAATTATGATTTTAAAAATTATGGTATTGAAACAGCATATTTGTATGGTGACCTCCAAGAAAAACAATATATGTTACAACCTGAAGGTTTTGAAATAGGTGATAAAAACATGGTTTGCAAGCTCAAAAAGGCAATATATGGTCTTCATCAATCAGCCAAAGTATTTTATGACACCCTCAAAAGTCATATTTTAGATGAAGGTTTTAAAATCTAACCTCAGATAAATGTGTATATATACAGGGTGTACCAGGTAAATTGGGACTAACTTTGACAGTCCATAAAACAAAAACTACTTGAGATTAAAAACTTGTTTTTTTTTTTTCATTACGTAGCCATATTCATGTAAAATGCAACAGTACATGTGTGCGCAGTGTAGTGATGAACAGTAACCGAGAATTTGAAAATCGAGCTGCCATCATCGTTGCTCTGCGCGCCGGAAGGAGCCCCAAAGAGATAGTGGATTTTCTTAAGTTGCCCAAAACCACTATTTATCGTGTCAAGAAGCAGTTTGATGAGGCCGACAGTAACAAAGAGGGGATAGCTACAGGGAAAAAGCACTCGCGTCGATCGGACAGGGTAAGAGGCGAAGAATTTGTCAAAAATGTCAAGGAGAAGATTGATGGAAACCCTGGGAAGAGCATGAGGGCCATAGCCAAGGAAATGGACGTTGGCTCTATGACAATTGTCAGAACTATCCATGAGGACCTTGGTCTCAAGTCTTATGCCCTTCGGAAAGGTCAGTTGCTGACTGAGAATATGAAGAATAACAGAAAAGGAAAGGCTGCTGCCCTCCTCAACAACCTGAAACACGACTCTTTTGGCATGCTAAGGTTCTTCTCTGACGAAAAGAACTTTGACGTGGACCAAAAGGTAAATCCCAGGAATGATCGCTGGATCTGTAAAGACCCCTCAGAGATACCTGTCGTGATGCACACGAAATTTCCTGCCTCCGTAATGGTCCTTGGCGTTATCAGCAGTGAAGGTGATGTCATGCCTCCCCATTTCTTTGAGAAGGGCCTTAGGATGAACGCTGACACCTACATCAATGTTCTGTAGACCGTTGTGAAGCCTTGGATGGACATGGTGGCCGCAGGAAGGAAGTATGTCTTCCAACAGGACTCAGCTCCAGCCCATAAGGCAAAAAAGACACAATCGTGGCTGACACTTAACGTCCCTAGTCACTGGGGTCCTGATATTTGGCCCCCTAATTCTCCAGATTGCAATCCCCTCGACTACTATGTATGGGGCGTTGTTGAGAGAGATGTCAACAAAGCTCCTCATACCACCATCCAGTCTGTCAAGAAAGCAGTTCACACGGTGATGACCCAAGTGGACAAGGTCATCGTCGCCAAGGCCTGTGCTTCATTCCGCACTCGCCTCGAGACTGTTGTAGCTAATAATGGAAACTTCATTGAATAAATAAAAACTATATCCTTTTATCTACTACTGTGTCAAATTTCATTCGGATGTTTTAATTTTTACTTGCAAAAAATTTCAGTTAAAATACCATTGTTGAAATTCCCAATTTACCTGGTACACCCTGTATATATGAGAAGAACAATTATTCTAAAATAATTCTGGGAATATATGTGGATGATATTCTAGACATATATTCAGATTCAAATATACTAAATCAAGCCATATCAAAAATAGAAAATGATTTCAAACTCAAGGAAAATACTAAAAATACCAATTTGCTAGGAATGAATATATACAAAGAAAATGGCAAAATATTCATTAACCAGAAAGCTTATATTGAAAATATCTCAATAAAATTTGAAATGGAAAACTACAAAACTAAATCAACACCTTTAGATGTAAATATTGATTTTTCACAATATGAAAACTCCAAGAAATGTGATCCACAAAAATACCAAGAAATCCTAGGAAATCTGCTGTTTCTAAGTGTAAAGACAAGACCTGACCTATCTTTTCCTCTGACACAGCTTTCAAAGTATTCACAGGATCCTAGAGAAATTCATTTTAATGCATTAGAAGGAATTTTTGGATACTTGAAAAAAAAAAACTATTAACTTTGCCTTATGTTACAATAAAGTTAATACCCAACTTACTGGATTTTCTGATGCTAGCTGGAAAGATGGTAAGTACTAAATTAAATCAGTTATTGTATATTTGTTTACTGTTGGAGACAATTTGATATTTTGTGTGTGGAACTCAAAATTTCAAGCACAACCTTCACTTTCTACTTGTGATAGTGAATTACAAGCATTGTTAAGTTGCTATAAGAAGTCAATCCATTTACAATACATTATTGAGGAACTATTTCAATTAGAAAATGGCTATCAACCCACTAAAATATACTGTGACAATATTTCATCTATAAAACTTTGTACAAATTTTAATATATCTGCCAATTCAGCACATATGATCCGAGCTATTTCTTACTTACATGAACAAATTATTTCAAATAATTTCATTTTAGAATATATACAATCTGAAAATAATCTTTCTGATTTTTTAACTAAAGCTTTAACTAAAAATAAGTTGTCTAATGCTCTAGAATGTCTGGGATTTTGATTTTGACTGGATTTTGAAATATGTTTTTAGCTTAGAAATGTTCAAAGTCTAGATATATATTTAAACAGTACAATTTGTGTGATAATATTGCCATATTATTTTATAATTCAAAGGGACTAATATAAATATGTAATGTTTTTTTTTATATATTTATTATATATTTAATTTAGTAAACAAATAAAATGGCGGTTGATTTAATTAGCTGTAACATTCCCTGGACTTGTCCCACCATCTCTCAGAGGCTATTGAAACTGTTTTGAAATATGTATATAATTTGATAATCGATCATCATTTTTGTGTCATTTACGGGGGGCAATTGTGAATATATATATAAATGACCAAATATGATTTGACAATTCTGTATTTTGTTCTTCTAACTCGTAAATTGTAAACAAGAAGTTTATAATATTTTTTTTGTTCTTTCCTGTTTTTAAATTGTATCTTAAATAAAATAATGATATAAAAAGGATTATCTTTTTAACTCAAGCCAAATTAACACAAGGATAGAGGTCCTATGAAGGTCTAGTGTCCAATGGTTGCTATGATATTTATGCTGTAACATTCCTGATAATTTACCATTTGTACTTTCCATAGTATAGTTGCCCTTCATATAGATACAGTGTACAATTGATTCTATGGTATATATGATGTCCTCTCGAAATATTCCAATATTCGTACTTTCCATTGGTTAGGGGTCCTTTATATAGGTCTAGTGTACAATGGTTGCTATGGTATTCATGTTGTACCTTTCAATATATTCAATAAATTCAATGGAACATTCGATAGAAGTGCTTTATATAGGTATATAGTAAAATGTTGCTATGGTATTTATGGTGTACCTTTCCTGAATCTTACCATTTGTATCTTCCATAGTATAAAGTGGGCATTTATATAGATTCAGTATTCAATTGTTTCTATGGAATTCTTGAAGTCCTTTCGAGATATTTGTTTATTTGTACCTTCCATTGGTTAGAAGTCCTTTATATTGGCCAAATATACAATGGTTGCTATGGTATTTATATTAAAATTTCAAAATATCTGATAATTTCTACGTACCATTGGATAGAGAGCCTTTAGATTGGTGTAATGTAGAATGGTTGGTATGGTATTTATGGTGTACCTTTAGTGATATTTTAGCCTTTGTACCTACCAAGGGTAAAGGTCCTATGAAGGTCTAGTGTCCAATAGTTGCTATGATATTTATGGTGTACCTTTACTGATATTTGACCATTTGTACCTTCCATAGTATATTGTCCTTTATATAGAGTCAGTGTACAATTGTTTCTATGGTATTCATGATGTCCTTTCGAGATATCTGACCATTTGTACCTTCCATTGGTTAGAGGTCCTTTATATGTCTTGTGTACAATGGTTGCTATGGTGTTCATGTTGTACCCCAAAAAATATTTGATAATGTATACGTACCATTGGATAGAAGGCCTTCATATACGTTTAATGTACAATGGTTGCTATGGTATTTATGGCGTACCTTTATAGATATTTGACTATTTGAACCTCCCAAAGATAGAGGTCATATGAAGGTCTAATGTCCAATGGTTGCTATGATATTTATGCTGTACATTTCCTGATATTTTACCATTTGTATCTTCCATAAAGTGGCCCTTTATATAGATCCAGTTTACAATTGTTTCTATGGTTTCAATGATGTCCTTTCGAGATATTTGCCATTTGTACATTTAATTGGTTAGAGGTTCTTTATATAGGTCTAGTGTTCAATGGTTGCTATGGTATTCATGTTGTATCCCTCAATATATTCGATTATTTCTACGTACCATTGGATAGAGAGCCTTTATATTGGTCTAATGTACAAGATTTGCTATGGTATTTATTTATTTATTTATTTATCAAATCAGACGCGATATCCCTACAAGGGATGCTTGCGTCAATAACAACACTAAATTCAGATACTATATTATAAAAAAAAATTAAATAATTACAAGATTTTAAAAGATAAGAAAGAGGACATTAAAATCATTCTTGATTTTACATCACAACCAACAAAATAAACAAACCAAAAATATAAAGATAGGTAGTAATTAAGGTTTTTTTAACCAAGAGAGAAAATCATAGATATATTTACAGAATTTTCTAAATTTAAAATACGAGTCCCTACTATTTACAAACATAAAAAGATCCTTGCATTCGATGTTTTCCCGGTTTCTGTAGCTCTGGAAGATTGGGCACTCAAGAAACAGATGACTGGAATCCTGCTTTCTCTTTCCACATAAACATCCCGGATCGTCTATGGCTCCTATTCGAAACAGAAAATCTCCGAAATTTCCATGTCCAGTAACGAATTGCACATTGTAAAAGTCAGGGCGGAAATATTTTGGAATGCCCAAAGGGAAAAAGAGACGAAAGTGATCACTTGTATTAGAAAACATATCTTCCATTCTTGTTCTTAAAAATCCATTTAATATTGAAGGAGAATGTGGACTGAACGTTCGTTGGTCTTCCTCGCTTAGTTGGTCCAATTAATATTTAATCAATCTTGATTCGATAAAATCAGTCAGGAATGGGATCTCTGCCAGACAGTGAACACAATTTGAGGAAGATGTTTCAAACGATCTACTAGCCCAAAGAACAATTTGGTATTGCATCGAATTTAATTTCTGTTTACAGCGGTTATTTATTTGGTAAAACCAAATTTCAGCTCCATATGTTAGAATAGGTCTAATTAACGTCTTATACAAAATTAACCTTTTATTAGAGTTTATACCCCATATTTTGCCACTGAGGGAAAAAAGCAGATTTTTCATGCGATGCGCTTTATGCAAAATCTCATTGATGTGCGGGGTGAAATTTATTTTTGTTTTGAACCTATGATTAGATAATTTCATTCCCAAAATTTTGATTTCATTTGAAGGCTTTATGACGGTTTTTGAAATTCCAACTGGAACCTATGGAAATTGTGAAAGTGAATCAAGTTTGTTTTTTCTGGATTTATTTTTAACTTGTTTGAGCGACACCATTGAGTGACATAGTTTAGGGTGTTCACTAACTCAGTTTTAGACCCTCTAAATTATAATGCCAACATATAATAGAGATGTCGTCCGCGTAGCAAATAATTTCAGCGTTTGTTGATTTAAAATTAATTAAAATATCGTTTAGCAAGATGTTCCATAATAACGGTGACAGTGGACTACCCTGAGGACATCCCTGCTATGGTATTTATGGTGTACCTTTAGATATATTTTACTATTATTACATATCAAGGATAGAGTCCTATGAAGGTCTAGAGTCCAATGGTTGCTATGATATTTATGGTGTACCTTTACTTATATAGAAAGTTGGAATCCTCTGATGAGTATAAGTAAAAGATTTGAAGCGTACGAGGATACTTTTCTTTTAAACTTTAATAAAGATTCAAGCTTTCGGGCGAAAACATGAATTGCACATTGTAAAAGTCAGGGCGGAAATATTTTGGAATGCCCAAAGGGAAAAAGAGACGAAAGTGATCACTTGTATTAGAAAACATATCTTCCATTCTTGTTCTTAAAAATCCATTTATTATTGAAAGAGAATGTGGACTGAACGTTCGTTGGTCTTCCTCGCTTAGTTGGTCCAATTCATATTTAATCAATCTTGATTCGATAAAATCAGTCAGGAATGGGATCTCTGCTAGACAGTGAACACAATTTGAGGAAGATGTTTTAAACGATCTAGTAGCCCAAAGAACAATTTGGTATTGCATCGAATTTAATTTCTGTTTACAGCGGTTATTTATTTGGTAAAACCAAATTTCAGCTCCTTATGTTAGAATAGGTCTAATTAGCGTCTTATACAAAATGAACCTTTTATTAGAGTTTAAACCCCATATTTTGCCACTGAGGGAAAAAAAGCAGATTTTTCATGCGATTTTTCTAATGGTCTAATGTACAATGGTTTCTATGGTATTTTTGGTGTTCTCTTAGAGATATTCGACCATTTGTGCCTACCAAGGATGGAGGTCCTATGAAGGTCTAGTGTCCAATGGTTGCTATGATATATATGCTGTACCTTTCCTGATTTTTTACCATTTGTATCTTCCATAGTATAGTGGCCATTTATATAGAATCAGTGTACAATTGTTTCTATGGTATTTATGATGTCCTTCGAGATATCTAAATGTTTCTTCTATTGGTTAGAGGTACTTTATATTGGTCTAGTTTACAATGGTTGCTATGGTATTTATAGTGTACCTTTAGATATGATGCTTAGCGCGCCATCTGTTATCAAAATTCAAAAATATTTTAAAGGCGTAAGATTCTTTTTGATATTAAACAATTTCTACTGCCCTAACTGCAATGGAAAAATTAATGAGAGGGCCTGGCTCATCAGTGGTTAAACCTCTCAGCGGTTTCGTCAGTTTTATCTACCACTCATCAGTGGTGAACCCTCACAGCGGTTTCGCCAGTTTAATCTACCATCATCAGTGGTGAACCCTCTCAGCGGTTTTGCCAGCTTAATCTACCATTAAACTGGCGAAACCGCTGAGAGGGTTCACCACTGATAAGCCAGGCCCTCTCATTATTTTTTCCATTGCAGTAAGGGCAGTAGAAATTGTTCAATATCAAAAAGAATCATACACCTTTAGATATATTCGACTATTTGTTCCTACCAAGATTAGAATTCCTATGAAGGTCTAGTGTCCAATTGTTGCAATGATATTTATGGTGTACCTTTTCTGATAGTTGACCATTGGTACCTTCCATAGTATAGTGGCCCTTTATAAAGATTCAGTGTACAATTGTTTCTATAGTATTTATGATTTTCTTCGAGATATTTGACCATTTGTACCTTCCATTGGTTAGAGGTCCTTTATATAGGTCTGGTGTACAATGGTTGCTGTGGTATTCATGTTGTACCCCTCAAAATATTTGATAATTTCTACGTATCATTGGATAGAGGACCTTTATATACGTCTAATGTACAATTGTTTCTATGGTATTTATGATGTCCTTTCGAGATATATGACTATTTGTACCTTCCATTGGTTAGAAGTCCTTTATATTTTTCTAGTGTACAATGGTCGCTATGGAATTTTCGTTGTATCTTTCGAAATATTTGACAATTTTTACATAACATTGTATAGAAGGCATATATATATATATATATATATATATATATATGTAGTATATTTTGAGTTAAATAGTTCACAACCTTCTTCTGATATTTATTATATAACCCCATATCTATATAAAATATGTATCGAACAATGGGAGTGACAATAAAACAAAGAGGACGAGGTAGACCAGAGACGACAAAGACCAGACGAAAAACAACCTGGCGCCATAAAGTAACGTGATTACAGTAGCCAATCAGGAATCGCCACATATGCGGGCGTCCAGAGTTATATAAAGAGCCCAGAAATGGGACAAAGGCAGTTATTCAGTTAGTTGTTTTCAGAGCGACGCCGTCATACGGTCGGATTTCTCACCCCTATCCGCGATGTAGGCATCCGTGACGCCCGTGGTCCGACTGTCTTCGTCCGTGGTCTGCCTCTACCTTCTTGGAGTTACCATCTAGACCTGCCTCTGTCTCTTGCTGTCCCAGTGCGGGAATCCCATCACGCACCCACTACCACGACTGCCCAGCACATTCCACATCGGGTTTACTACATATATATATATATGGTATTTAGGTTGTCTTTTAGAGATATTTGACTATTTGTACCTACCAAAGATTGAGGTCCAATGAAGGTCTAGTGTCAAATGGTTGCTATGATATTTATGGTGTACCTCTACTGATATTTACCATTTGTAAATTCCGTAGTATGGTGGTCCTTTATATAGATTCTGTGTACAATTGTCTTTCTAGTGTTCATGATGTCCTTTCGAGATATTTGACCATTTGTACCTTCCAATGGTTAGAGGTCCTTTATATTTGTCTAGTGTACAATGTCTGCTATGAGATTTACGTTGTATATTTTGTTATATTAAATAATTTCTATCTTCCTTTGGATAGAAGGCCTTTATATAGGTCTAATGTACAATGGTTGCCATGATATTTATGGTGTACCTTTAGAGATATTTGACCATTTGTACCTACCAAGGATGGAGGTCCTATAAAGGTCTCGTGTCCAATGGTTGCTATGATATTTATGCTGTACCTTTCCTGATATTTTACCATTTGTATCTTCCATTGTATAGTTGCCCTTTATATAGATACAGTGTACAATTGTTTCTATGGTATTTATGATGTCCTTCGAGATATCTGACCATTTGTTCCTTCTATTGGTTAGAGGTCCTTTATATTGGTCTAGTTTACAATGGTTACTATGGTATTTGTTGTTCGCGTTTACCACCGAACTCAAATCCTATGCGCTACGGTGCAGCGATGAATAACTTGAATAGATTTTTTTACTTGAATAAAAGGAAAACTCCCCACAAATCGATCAGGAACCTTTTGAATTTATTATCTCTTTGAGTAGGCTACACGAATGAATTTAATGAATGACTTAAAACTAGAGTGATTGACTAGACTGACTTAAAAACAAAAACTAGAAATAACTAAGCAACACAAAATATATATACAACAGTGTTGCCGAATCAATAAAATATGTACACAGATTAAATCAAAATAAATAATTATGTAAAACAATGACCAACAATTTCTATTATAAATGACAAACAAGAAAATATGCAATTTAACCAAACATACTCCCCCCCGTTGGACAGCCAAGTCCAACAAGAATAGAATTCATTCCTTGAATGGCAGAGGAGCTATCTTGGTGATGGGACGCTTGAGTACATTCTTTGGAGTTTTAAGGTCTACGACTCGCACGTGTCCGTCTGGTCCTTTATAGGTCTTGATGATTCGCGCCAGAGGCCAATGATGAGGAGGTGTGGAGTCTTGTTTCATGAGTACAAGTTGTCCAGATTGTAGATCTTGATGAGTCCTATGCCACCTTGGACGTGCTTGTAACAGATTAAGATAGTCTTGGGACCATTTTTTTCCAAAAAATATTCTTCATTGATTGGATACATTTCCAACGGGAAATGTGACTTAAATCATCCACAACTTCATCTGGAATAGCTAGAATAGGCGAACCAATCAAAAAATGTGAAGGAGTTAGTGCTTTATAAGAATCAAAGTTGGAATCAAGGGGGAGAAGTGGTCTCGAATTCAAAATTGCTTCTATCTGAGTAAGCAACGTATAAAATTCTTTAAAGTTAAGAATGGCCGACTTCGTTACTTTGATTAAATGACTTTTAACAGATTTAATACCTGCCTCCCAAAGTCCACCAAAATGGGGAGCGGAGGGAGGAATAAAATGCCACCTAATTCCTCTTTGAGCACAGAAATTTTGAATATCTAACTCCCTGTAAAAATCCAATAAAACTCTATTGGCCAATTTGAAATTTGTAGCATTATCACTGAAAATATCTGAAGGCAAGCCGCGTCTCGAGGTAAATCTCCTAAGAGTAGCTATAAATGCTTCTGCAGTGAGATCAGAAACCACCTCAAGATGTATTGCCTTGGTGGTAAAACAAATGAATAAAACAATATAAGTCTTAAACAGTATTTTTGATCTTTTTAACATTGGCTTAGTAATGATAGGGCCCGCCAAATCTACTCCGACTCGGTGGAAAGGCCGGGATGGCACCACCCTTTCAAGTGGCAATTCACCCATAATTTGAGTCACGACCTTGGATCGATGTTTAAAACAGGTAATACACCGATTCAGAACTCTCTTCACTGCAGCTTTACAAGAAATAATCCAATACTTCTGAGAAATCATAGATAATGTTGTTTGTAGACCCGAATGTAGAGATTGTTTATGATAATGTTCGATAATCAAATCTGTACAATGATGTCTTTTTGGTAGGATTATTGGATGTTTTTGACTATAATCAAGATTTGAATGTTGAAGTCTTCCTCCAACTCTAAGAATTCCATCAGCATCAAGGAAAGGATTTAGAAACCTGAGATTGCTTTTCCCCGACACAGAGCCCTTATCTCGAAGCCACCCAATATCCTGAGTAAATTCTTGATTTTGAATTAATATGATGACCTTAACCGTTGCATTATGAACTTCTGAGGCTGATAGGAATCGATTTAGCGATTTATTAGTTGATTTACAATTTGAAATGAATCTCAAACAAAATGCCATCACATCAACTGTTCTTATCCAAGATGAGTATTTCAGAAGTAATTCAGGCATAGGTCCCATTATAGAGTGATAGACCAAGATTGTCGACCTCTCCTCAATCAATGTTTCCGGAGAGAGTTCATCTGAGGGATGCAAATCAACGTAAGATTCAACGGATGAGTCCTGCAACCAATGTGGTCCCTGCCACCATAACTGGTTATCAATCAATTGTGCAGGAGTTAGTCCTCTTGTAGCCAAGTCTGCAGGGTTTTCCGAACCTGGTACATGGAACCATGAATGGGGTGGTGTCTTTCTCTGAATAGTTGAAACCCTATTAGCAACAAAAGTCTTCCATCTTTTAGATTCTGATTTTATCCAATTAAGAGCAATGGTGGAGTCGCTCCACAAGAAAATTTGATCAAAATGCAAACTCAATGACTCTTTCACCGCAACAAATAAATTTGCCAACAGCAAGGCTGAACACAGTTCCAAGCGGGGCAGAGATAAGGCCTTGATTGGAGCAACTTTTGTTTTAGATGCAATTAAAGATATATCAATTGATCCATCATGCCTACAAGATTTTACATAAATAACTGCTGCATAGGCCTTTTCCGAAGAATCACAAAATCCATGTAATTCTAGAGTGAGAATAGAATTTCGGCAAGGAATGTACCTCGGAATTGAAATTTTGTTCAATTGATTAATATCTCCCTCAATGCCTGTCCATTGCCTTTGAATACACTCGGGCAATCTCTCATCCCAGTTGCATCCCTTGGCCCAGAGTTTTTGCAGCATGATTTTAAAAATGATAACCAAAGGAGCCATCCAGCCCAAAGGATCGTAGATTCTCGCAATCAATGATAGAAGCGACCGCTTAGAATTAACCTGAATATCAGGGGGCCTCACTCTGATGGGAAATGAGTCTAAGGTCGGATCCCACAAAATGCCCAGTAATTTAACTGACGGGAGATCCTTGAAATCAAAGGATTGATTGATGCCCTTTTGATCTTTAGGTAAAAATTCAAGTATTTTCGGACTGTTAGAAACCCATTTCCTAATGGGAAAACCTCCTTCAGCTAACAAAGCAATGATCTGTCGAATCAAAACTTGTGCCTCTTCCACAGTATCTGCTCCTGTAAGAAGGTCATCGACATAAAAATCTCTCTTCACAATTTCCGAAGCAACAGGATAATTCATCGCTTCGTCATCCGCCAACTGATGCAACGTTCTAATGGCCAAATATGGAGCGCATGCTGTTCCATAAGTGATTGTTGTTAACTTATATTCTTGAAGGGCATCTGTTGGTGAATCACGCCACAAGACTCTCTGATAGTCACTATCATCAGGATGAATCAATATCTGCCTATACATCTTCTCAATATCTGCAGATAGTGCAACAAAAAAGGTCCGAAACCTCAATAGAAGGTCAAAGATGTCTGCCTGTAATTTAGGACCTATATGTAAGGCTTTATTCAAAGAGGGACTATCATCAGAGCAAGCTGAGGCATCGAAGACTACTCTGAGATTAGTAGTAGTACTCTCCTCCTTTAGCACACAATGATGTGGCATATAATAGACTTGGGACGGGGATTTAGGAATATCTACAGCTGAGATAATTTGCATATGATTTAGCGATGAATATTCCTTCATAAAAAGTTTATACCGACTATAAAGTTGCTCACTCTTTAATAACTTATTTTCAAGAGAAAGAAATCTCTTAAAAGCAACTCTTCTTGAATTTCCGAAATTCTGAGTAACCCTAAAGGGTAATCTTACTTGATACCTTCCAGTTGTAGTTCTTAAAACATTAGTGTTAAAGTGTTGTTCACATTCCATTTCTTCTTTGGTTAGGATAGGCTGGGCACAGGGCGGAATAGAGTCCAACTCCCAGAACTTTCTGAGTTGATTATCTACAGATGTAGCACAGAATGTCAGAACACTATGATTCAAAGAACCATCTGATTGTTGAGCCATGATTTTGCCCGAGAGAAGCCAACCCAACTTCGAATTACATGCTGTTGGACCCCTCTCGTTTTGAAACCTAACCTGTCCTGTATACAAACTTGGGGCAATATCAGCTCCAATGATTATATCAATGGGAGCGGGCTTGTCAAAGGTTGGATCCGCCAGCCTTAGGCCAACCAGGTGAGGCCACCTACTCCTCTCCATTACAAAGTTTGGCAAATTACATGTGATTTTATTTAAGATTAAGGCCTTAGCGGTGAATAACATGTTTGAATAGTGAGGAGAGAAGGTGATATCCACCTCTCCCAACGGCTTTTCCAAGCTGTTATCTCCAATGCCATACATAGAGGCATCTGAATAATTCACAGGAAGATTCAACGTTTTTCTCAGTGAGTCAGTTATCAAAGTCCTCTGAGATCCAGTATCGACTAAAGCTCTGGCCATACAAGAATTACCGTATAGATCATTCACCCTTATTAAAGCTGTTGATAACAAGATCTGACTAGAAGAACTAGAATGATTAATTGAATGTGTCTGAATCACAGAATTAAGACGAGCCGATGAATTTACATTAGATCTCCCTGAAGAATCAACTCTGTTGGCATTACTAGACTCTACTGCATGTATGGGCCCAGGCAGTGAATTAGAGTCGTGTGATTCAGAACTAAATGCGTGAAGCAAGGTATGATGCTTCAGTTTACATACTCCGCAAACTGCAGTCAACTTACACGCATATACAAAGTGGTTTGATCTAAGACAATTATAACATAACCCGTTATCCTTTACAAACCTCCATCTCTCTTGTAGTGACTTATTTTGGAACAAATGGCACTTTGCTAACAAATGTGGATTTTTGCATAACATGCAGGGAGTGCAAGCTGCATGTGAATTTGAACGAGATACCGATGTAGCATGAGAATAAACCCTATTCGGTTTGGGTGAGGTCTTTGAAGTTTCTCTTAATCTTAGATTTGCAAGGCTCCGTGCATATTTCTCTAAAAATGTTATCAACTCCTCATAAGAGGGATAACCCTGCACATCAATGTGCAACTCCCAGTCCTTTTTTAGTGAATTATCTAGTTTTGACTGGATAATATATATTAGTATTAAATCCACAAGAGTGTTTCTCTCCAAACCCAATGTACTTAGATTTTGAACACCCTCATTGCAAATATCCAAAAACTCATAAAGAGCCTTATCCGAGTCACCTTTAATGAACTTAAGATTTAAAAATTTCTGAATTTGCCTAAAAGCCAGTTCCCTTTTATTATCATACCTGTGTATTAAGGTTTGCCAGGCTATGGAATAATTTTCATCCGAGATGCTGAATGCCCTAACCAATCTCGCAGCGTCTCCCCTAAGGGCAGAAACAAGATATTGCAGTTTCTGAGAATTTGCAAGTGCTCTATTTTGGTCTATTACTTTTATGAAAATTTCTTTGAATCCTAACCATTCCGAAAAATTACCACTAAAAATTGGCAACTGAAATTTAGCGAGTTTTATAGAAAATTCTTCAGAAGTCGATTTATCCTGTTTAATACTATCTAATAATCTATTAATGCTGACTAGCATACTATCAATTTCTTTTACTGCATTATAAGTTATTTTAAATTTTTCCGTAATATCCAAGCTTTTATATTTTGCTAATTTTAAAACCTGACTATTGAGATTCAACTTTAAAGTTTGTAAATTTTCCTTTGTCTGATTCAAAACATGCAAATCACCGGTCAACAATTGTGATTCTACATCTTCTTTGAATAAATCTATTTCAACTAAATACTTTTCAAAAATAACTATTTCTGCCTCCATATTAAAGTATAGTATAAAAAAAAATAACAGACTGAAATTGGATGGATCCTACCTTAAGATTCAAAAATGAAGAAAGTATGCAAATTTCGGTTGGGTTGACTTACCAGGGATGGGCTAACTTGGCCTTTGGAAGATTAATTCGAGACTTGAATTCGAAAATGGCCGCTGGCTTGTTTCAGATGGACTTGTTGATTCCTATGTAGATTTAAAAGATTTCTTTTCAAATGTAGCCTCCTCGCAGAGCCGTTGATTCTTACTTGAATATTTCCTGTCGCGCTGTAGATTCTCTGCAGAGGTGTAAAATTCTTGCCTTGAATAATTCCTTTTGCGTTGTAGAGTTCCTCACACGGGGCACCAAAATGTTGTTCGCGTTTACTACCGAGCGAAAACCTTATGCGCTACGGCACAGCGATGAATAAAAACTTGACTTGTTCTGTGGACTTGAATGAAATGAACTCCACTCAAATAAAAGGAACCTTTGAATTTTAATTCTCTTTGATTTAGCTACATGAATTTATGATTGACTTAAACTAACTGACTTAAAAACAACAACTAGAAATAGAGAAAATATCTTTATTTTACGGGGCTGCTAACCAAAATGAATGATTTTTGAGCCCCGAAACAACTAGAAATAAGAGAAAATATCTTTATTTTACGGGGCTGCTAACCAAAATGAATGATTTTTGAGCCCCGATGGACGCATAAAGCGGAATATATACAAAGCATAGTTGGAGGGGCCTGGGGATGGGTGGCCAGGGGTCATCGCCAGGTGAGGCCAGGAGAGCCGGGATGTAGAGGAGGACTGGGGGGGGGGGGGAGCAGGGTGGTGATCCGCGGAGTTCAGGGGGTGGCAGAGACGGGTTCAATGGTGTTGAGCCCAGGGGTGACCGTGGAGAGCAGACAGACCGCAATGATTAAAGTATATGATTTTTAAGCACAAAAGGTGCAGCAGGCAGACAAGCCGCAATGCACAATGTCAAAGTGTCAAGGTGCTGCACGCAACCAAGGCTGTTCAAAAAGGTTAGATTCCCCAGGCCAGGGAAAATAAAAGAAAGACAGCTGTTGTTCAAATAAGAATATTAGATAAAGCGAGAATGATTCAGCAACTGATGGGAAAATATAGATTATTTTTTAAATTTTTTTTATTTATTATTATTATTTATTTTTATTTATTTATTTTTTTTTTTTTTTTGTAAAAATGAATATATTAAAGATTTAGAAAAGATTACTGGTGAGGGTACCAGTGCTAAGACGACCAACCAGAAAAGTACACCATAGATTGCATAGCGCGTTCAAATGGGTCGCTGCGTAAGTCGATTTCTCGAGCAGCCCGCGCCGTCGGATCGCCAAACCATTTGCCCTCTGTCCTTGGGTTACAGAGACAGCGTCAGGGGCGATCACATACGCAGGGCAGGTCGCGAAACCGATCTTAAACAGCGGCACAGGCCAAAGTTACGTCTACGAGCAGCCGCCAATGACCGGTGTTAACCATGAGGTGAGGAGTCCGAGTCACTCAAGTGATCGGAATCCTCCGCGCGGACGCGTGGCTTAAGTCTATCAGAGGCCTTTAGGAACTCCAGGCAGGCTCGCCAAGTGCTCCTGTTGAAAATAAAGTCTTTGAGTGACCGCGGAGTGTACCCTAATTCTTCTGCACAGGTGGAAAGAAGGGGGAATCTAAGGGCATCAAGGCTGCTGCACTCAAGCACGATGTGAGACAGAGTTTCTTCCCTGTCGGCGTCGCAGTAAGGGCAGGAAGGATCGTCGATGACGCCTATCCTGTGGGCGAAACTGTCCGTCCACGTGTGTCCCGTTAGCAGGCCTACCACAATGTGCTCGCTAGGGACGATGTACGCATACCTTTTGTCTAAAAGACTCATTGGAGTAAGGCCAAAGCGGGTGTGGATAGAAGGAGCTAGAGAGAGGAATCTGCTTTCCCATGCTTCACGCGCCCGGCCGTAGATTGCCGATTTTACAAACGATAAAGGAGCGAGTTTGTAACAGCTTGGGTCAGCAGACTCAGCACCCCGCTTTGCGAGTGTGTCCGCAATGTCATTACCCACGTTCCCACTGTGGCCCTTGATCCATTGTATAGTGCATCTGTTCCCATTGCGATTCAATCGCGAAATCAGTAGCAGAGCTCTGTCGATAAGGTAATTACCAGTCTTAGAGTTCAGAACTGACTTCACGACTGAGAGGTTGTCCAGGAAGAATCCTAAGGTTAGATGATTTGGTAAAGTGGTTGCGTTTTCAAGAGCCTTAACCAATCCAAGGGCTTCGGCCTGAAAGACAGAACAATGAGGGGACAGAACATGAGATTCACGTATTTCAGGTGCACAATCGAGACAAGAGAACCTGTACACGCCGGCGCCAACTCCATCTCTGGTTTTGGAACCATCTGTATAGTATGCCACGTGGAAGAAAAGAGCAGGAATATTACTGGGAGCGGAGTAATAGGGGGGGTAGGGGAGAGGATGTGGAAAGGGAGGAGGCTCGAGTGGAATTTCAGCGTCAACCAATCCATACTTTTTAAGGTATAGCTCAGTTTTAGCCAAGATTTCCAGATCGAGAGGAAGGACTCTAGAGAGGGAGATTAGAGCAGCGTTGCTGGTTGATCTGAAAGCTCTACAAGCTCTCACTAGGAAAGGCCTTTGAGCACTCAGTAGAACATTCAAGGAGCGTTGAGAAAGATTAGGAAACCATACCGCCGAGGCATAGGCAATGGCCGGAACAACCACTTGCAGATACAGAGTTCTCAAGGCGCGGTAACCAAAACCAAAGTTGAGATTAGCGGCTGCGGTCAAACGCGGCAACATGCCGCGGACCTTGGCGCAGACTTCAACTACGTGCTGGTAGAAAGATAGACGTTGATCAAATCTCACTCCCAGCACCTTAATTGAGTCGCACCATTGGATTGGCCGTCCGTGGATAACCAGATCCCGGCGCGGTTCAGGCAATCTCCCGTGTGGTCTGAGGAGAACCATAGCCTGGCACTTCCCCACGCTGAGTTCCAGTTTATGCAAACTGCACCACCTAGCGATCATATCTATGGTGTGTTGGGCCGCGGGAAGTTGACTAGGTCGGCATCCCGAGACCACCACGACCAGATCATCCGCGTAGGCTTGCGGGAAAACATTATTCCTGTAGTCCAGCGTGAGGAGTCCGTCAAAGACAATATTCCAAAGGAATGGGCCGAGAACTGAACCCTGGGGACATCCTTTGGAAATTCGTCTCGACACAGTACAACCATTCATAGATAGTCTCACAACACGGTTACATAGAAACGAGTTTATCAGGTGATAAATGTTTCTGGGACAGACGCTTTTGTGCAACGCTCTCAAGATACTGGAGTGGAGCACGTTGTCAAAAGCGCCTTTAACATCAAAAGAAAGAAGAAGACAAGATTTCCTATTTTTAATCGTCCGGGTTATAGTAGATTTTAGATTTAAGAGTGCGGCTGTAGTAGATCTACAAGGCTTAAATCCGAACTGGTTTGGAGGCGCTTTACACATCCTATCGGCCATCCACGACAGCCTAGCAAGAATTAGACGCTCAAGGATCTTGCCCAAACCAGGCAGCATCGTGATTGGACGGTGTGATGCGAGAAAGTCCTCCCCACTTCGCTTGGGGACGAGAACGACGTCCCCCAGCTTCCATGTAGATGGAAAGTGGCCAGTGGTTAAACACTTGTTGAAAATACTTAGAAAAAACGTCCGAAAATGTTTAACTAGTTTTACGATAAGAAGAGGTGGCATGCCATCACTACCAGGAGAAGAAGATAAGTTTACCTTATCCGCTGTCAACAACAACTCGTTATCTGTAAACAAAGGGTCGTTATCAGATGACGATGCGATGACTTTGCTTAAATCTTTGTGTTCTAACATGGTATCGGGCGGGACGCGGCCGAAATAGTAATCTAATACGTGATTTAATGTGTCCCGCGGACCTTCAGTGAAGCCGCTACCAACTGGGAGAGCTGAGAGGGGTTTGCGCTTAAAGTTTCCCTTGATGAAACTGTAGATTCCACCCCAAGGGCTGATTTCGCAACGCGAGCAGGCTGCCCTCCATGCTTCTTTCTTAGCCAGTCTCCTCGCACGGCGATATCTTGCCTTCAGTCTTTTGTAAAAGACCTCCAGCACACCCTTAACGACACCGCGTGCCTTTATAAAGGCCCGCTGTGCCTTTTGAGTGGCCCTTTTGAGAGGATTCAAATCAGATTTCCACCAAGAGATGGACTTGAGGTATTTATCACTTCTGGGACGGGATGGAATGGTGTTTAGACATGTGTGAAAAATCTCTTCGCCGAGTAAATTAATTACATCGTCGAGGGAGGATGAGTCACGCACATTTTCTAAATAAAGATTAATATTTTCTATTTTTTGGCTGAAATGTTCAAAAACTCTATCCCAGTCAGCGCGACCAAAGCTGAAGTATATTTGGCTAAATTTGTTTAATTTAAATCTGGTGTTGTCCTGTGAAGAGGGAGCGAAATTGAGGTTAAAGACGAGGCGTTTATGGTCAGACAACTCCTGGTACTCAGGATGCCAATCGGTAATGCTATTTACAAGGCCAGCACTACAGCAAGTGACGTCGATGGAAGAAGAGCGGTTGCCCTCCTCCCACGTCACCGCGCCGTGAGTGTTGAGCACATGCAAATAGTTGGCATCAATAAAGTTTTCAACTAGATCTCTCTTAGGTGAGTGATGCCTGAGGAGCAGAGGTTTATCCGACCACCTAAAAGATTCAACATTTAGATCGCCGCAAAAAATGACCTCGTCATAGTTCAGAGAATTAAGGCTATAATTTATCTTATCGAGAAGAGGGGAGGGATCACATGATGGCGGAAGGTAAACATTACAAAGAAGAATACTTTTACCACTCAATTCACACATGACAAACACGACATTAACACTGGACAAATGAGACAAATGGACAAATTTAAGGCTAGGATTTACTACAATGACCATAGCTCCCAACCTAGAGTTTGTAATAGGGCCATAGCAAACTCTGTTAGATGGGATTGGCAGCGATGGGATTTTGCCGCGCGCGGCTGGGAGCTCTTGTAAAAGTAGTAAATCTATGTTCTCCTCACGACAGTCATTCAATACTGAATACAAACAAGGCTGAGAGCGTCTTATATTGATTTGTAGGCACTTGAAAACAATCATTTGACCATCGACTTAATGAACCGATCCTGGGCATCTCGCATGTGCTTGCACATCATGGAGTTGGCATTGTGCTTGTCACCGCACCTGTGACACTTAAGCGCGCTTTTATTTTCACAGGCAGTGGTAAGATGTGCACCTGCACAATTGGCGCACTTGGGCGCATTGGTGCACTTTTTACCATCAGTGTGCGTCCTGTGAGAGAGGCTACCGCAGACACCACATGGGAAGACGCGTTTCGCCTGAGCGAGCCTGAGGGACAGGAAGTCAACAGTGACGCGGCCGCGTGCAAGGAGAGCTTCCTCGATACCCTTATTGACCTCTATGATAGCGGTGGAAGGCGAACCTTCCTTCCTAATCAATTTAACCAGCTTCAAGCCGCCGCTGTTATTAATTAACTGCGGGGCTATCACAGGGTTTTCCATCAGATCAGACACCAGATCAGATTCAGATTTTTCGACAGGGATGCCGAAAATTGCCAACCTGGGCCTGAATGTCGGGTTTGGTAGGACTTTAAGTCCGTCAATGTTGGCGGTCTTAAATCCGTCCACAAACCGCTTTGATTCTGCAGAATTGGGAAAGTGAAGGACAAGTTTTTTGTCCTTCCCAGTTACCGCCGTCACATCACAACTCTTCAACTGTGGAGTCTTGGCAATTTTGGCTCTGATGGCCTCGAAAGATAAGTTGTCTGAGGCAATCTTTACATGGTTTACACTGTTCTTTAACGTTTGCGCGTAGGTTGAAAGCGCTGGCACTCTAGGGTGTACAGTTGTGGGTTGGTTGGACCTAATATGGATAGTAGAAGTATCTGGTTGGGGGATACTTTTAACGGGGTTAGGAGGAGAGGGAGGGTTGGCCAACCTTTTCCTAAGTTGGATGACCTCATTTTCAACTATTTTTACATTTTTTTTGAAGATTCTCAACACTTCAGTTTGTAAAGCGTTAAAAATACGCCTTACGTCGTCTTTCACTGAGTCAGATAACCCAGTGCGGGTGGTAGCAGGAAGGTTAGAGGCAGCGATATCCGCTACCTCATGAAAATTTTTGTTGAAAAGAGAATCTATCTCTTCCCAGCAGTCAGAGGATGCAGAATGGGTACAGGAAGGAATGGAAGTAGGGGCCTGGGGGATCTTACCTTGGGCAGTCCTATTAATAGGAGCGGAGTCCTCTTCGGCCACGGTCCCAGGACTTGTGGAGGGCTCCAAAGGTGGGAATGGGTCGTCAGCTGACATGGCCCGCGTCTGCATGCGAGTGATGACCATATTGTATCTTGTCTCTTCGTTGTTGTTATGGTAGTCAGTCGTTGTAAAAAAAAAATATATATATATATATTTTTTTTTAATTTTCTGCCAATCAACTAGAAATATTTTTTTTTTTTTATTTATTTCGTCTCAATTTACAGGTGTTACATTCGAGCACAGCTCGCGAGTCACCTTGTCCTGGCTATTTACACATGGCGAGTTGGTGGAGTAGAAGTGGTCCCCCTAGGCCTTGCAGGAGGGCAGCTGTTGGGCGATGAGCTCTTGACTAAGTGTCAGGGCCGGGTCGTCGGAATCGGGGATTGATATCTCCTTTATTTTGTAGAATATCTTGTATTGTTGGATTATTTGAATTTTGCATTTGGAGGTATAATTTCTTAACGGAAGTTTGGTACATATCTTCTAGATCGGGTTGGTTCAAGTCCTCCTTCAGTATCTTGTTTGATAGGTTGAATGGAGCTCCTATACTTGTCCGAAGGCAGATTCTCATAAATGCGTTTATCCTATTTTTGTTTGTGGTTGTAATATATTTACACCAAATTGGGAGTGCGTATGTTACTATCGGGAGGATACAACTTCTGTATAGAGTAAACTTTTGTTTTGCAGTCAATTTGCTTCTATAGTTGAACAGGCTTGATAATGTTATTTTTGCGATTTTTGCTTTCTTTATGATA
Source organism: Cordylochernes scorpioides (assembly GCA_030710605.1). Classification (NCBI taxonomy): domain Eukaryota; kingdom Metazoa; phylum Arthropoda; class Arachnida; order Pseudoscorpiones; family Chernetidae; genus Cordylochernes; species Cordylochernes scorpioides. Next base: position 33,230,629 of record CP092870.1, read on the forward strand.
TTTTTGACATGCATGTTGAATTTCAACTTGGAGTCTAAGGTAACTCCAAGATATTTAACGCTGTCAGTCCAGTTAATAGGGCTCTGGTTTACCTTTAGGATGGATTGGGGCTTAAATTTTTTATTGTCTAGTGGAGGAAAAATTATTGCCTGAGACTTTTTTGGGTTGATGTCTAATTTCCAATCGTTGCACCATTTGGTTATACTGTTTATGTAATTTTGGAGTTGTGTAGTTATTATTCCTATTGATTTGGAGTTTGCTAAAATTGCTGCGTCATCTGCGAAAAGTTTTATTTGACATTTTGGATGTTGAGGGAAATCGTTGATGTAGATGTTGAATAGGTAGGGTCCAAGGATAGAGCCTTGAGGGACTCCAATCTGGGTTGGTTTTGCCGTGGTTATATAATTCCCTTGCTTAATTGAAAAGGTTCTGTCCTGGAGATAGTTTTTCAAGAATTTGATAAAATCCCTTGGAAATTGATTTTTTGTTATTTTTGCTATCAAGCCATCATGCCATACTCTATCAAAGGCTTTGGTAAGGTCTAGAAAAACAGCCCCTACTGCCTCCTTGTGGGACTTTCTTATTTGGATGTAGTCTATTACTGTGATTAGCTGGTGGGTTGTGGAGTGTCCTTTTCTGAATCCAAATTGTTGAGGAATGATAAAGTTAATAGAATCCATGTATGTCTGCAATCTGCGAAGAACAATCCTCTCGTATACCTTACCGATGGTAGAGAGAAGGCTGATTGGTCTGAGATCTTCAGGTGATTTGACAGGTGATTTTTTTGGAATGGTTATGATAATGGCATGTTTCCATGTCTTCGGGAAGTAGCACAGGTGTAATGCAGCATTGAAGATCCCAGCGAGGAAAACTATCCATTTGATGGGGAGGTTTTTAGTCATTTGCGGCGTAATATTGTCGTGGCCTGGAGCTTTGTGATTACCTAGGTTTTTAATCACTTCCTTGACTTCATTTGGCGTTGTCATTGATAGTATATTCTCTTGGGGATGATGGCAAGTGTTATCTGTTAGGTAAGACGGAACCTCATCCTCCGCCTTGGAAAAGTGTTTGGAAAAATGCTCTGAAAGATCATTTCCAATTTCTTTGTCGGTCAGCAAGGTTTTTCCATTTGCATTCAAACTAGTGATTTTGTCAGTTTTTTTCCTAATGGGTTTTGTTTTTTTCCAGAAGTCTGTTGGGCTCGATTCAAGTTTGCTTAAAAAACTATTCCAATTTTCAGATTTCTCTGCTTCAAGGGCTTGATTTACCTTTCCTTGAAGATTGAGGTAAGTAGCTCTATGAGCTGGATCCCAGGTTGATTGCCATCTTTTCCTAGCTTTATTTTTCTCCCTTATTAAGGCTTTGGTGTTTGGGTTCTTTATTAATTTGGAAGATGAGACTATGGTGTTTTTCGAGTAGCTATTATTAATTTTCTCGTTTAAAATTCCAACTGCTGAATCAATGTCTACTTCAGTTTTCAAGGGGAGTCTGGGGGGCGTGGTGGAGATTAGATCTTGTTGAAAATGAACCCAATTAGTTACTCGGCTGAGCTGGGTTGTGAATTCATCCTTTGGGCAATTCAATTCAAAGATTACAGGGAGATGGTCAGATGATAAATCGTCGGAGGTTCTGGCATTTGGGGTCCAGGGAATGTTTTTAAGTACAGCGAAGTCTAGGAAATCGGGATTGCCGAGTGGACTGTAATGCGTGGGTGACGAAGGTGCGACAATGTCGAGGCTTTCTCTTTCAGAGAAATTGTGCAGCACGATTCCACTGTTATTTGAAGTCCTTGATCCCCAAAGAGGGTGTTTGGAGTTCCAGTCTCCTGCAACGATTATTGAGTGGTTGTGTTTTATCAGTTGGTTCAAATCTTCTTCCAATAATGGTGCATCAGGCTTCTTATAAATTGCTGTGATTTGCAAGAGTGTTTTTCCATCTGGTTTTATAAAAATTGAAGTATTTTCCAAGTTTAAAGTATGAATCAGCATATTTTTATATTTAAAAAAGGATTTTATGATGATGGCTGTTCCCCCACCTTTTCCTGTAATTCGATCAGTTCTAATGGTTTGATAGTTCCTGAACTTTAGATCAATTGAGGGTTTAAGGTGAGTTTCACTGAGCAGAGCAATGTCAATTGAGTTATCTTCTAAAAAGTGCAATAATTCTTCTTTCTTTGATCTGATTCCGTTACAATTCCAAGCAATAATTTTAAAAGGTAATTTGCAATTCATTGTAGGTATGTTTTGATTACTTGCATCAATTTTTCACACAGGTCCTTAGTTTCAGAACGAGAAGTTTTTCTTGTCACAACCTCAGCATTGCTTTGGTTTTGTTGTTCTACCATTTTCGGCAGTGTTTCAGATCTTTTTGAAATCGGAAGTGGGTTGTTAGGTTTGTACTGACCAGGGTATCTTGGCTGTTGCTGATGTACTCTTGGAAACTTAGGGCATCCGCGGTAATTGGCTGTGTGCGCTTCTTCGCAGTTTGCACACTTTGGGGGAAGTTGTCTTGACTTTCTTGGGCAGTCCTTCGAATGGTGCTCCTCGGCACACTTGACGCATTTTGGTTTCAGGAAGCAGTTAAGTTGACCGTGCCCGAAACCCTGGCAGTTGAAGCATTGAGTCACACGGTTTTTTGTTCTGAAAGATTCTACTGCAATTTTCTGATAGAGAAGTTCAGTTATTCCGTAAATTTTCTTGTTGTGTTCATTTTTCGGTAATTCTACCAGTACTAAATTCATTGGCCTTTTAGTTGATTGTCTATGAAGTCTCTTCACAGAGGTCTCAGTAAAGCCCATTGTTGCAAGTTCTATTGCTATATCTTCAGTCTTGTAGGCTGTTGTCACGCCCTTTAATACCACTTTGAGCGGTTTTTCTTCTTGGAGTCTATAGGAGTAGCCGCCATTATTTTTTTGAACATATTCCCTGATTTTTTTGAAGTCTGAAATATTTTTGGCCTTGATAATGTGCTTATTTCCTGAGATCGTACATTGGAATTTATCTGTGCACAGGTCTTTCAGCTCTTGGCAGAGCAACTTCCAGTCTGTTACATTTTCTGCTATTACAGGTGGTATTCTTGGCTTTTTTGCATGTGTGACTTTTGTCCAAGGACCATCTTCATCAATGTCTTCTTCGTTAACCTGAGGAGGGGTAGCTGCGGACGTTTCTTGAGGGACTTCAGTTACCTCGTTCATGGAGACATCGTTTTCATTATGCTGTGAGACAACTTCCATTCTCGGTGTCTTATGGCTGCGTGATGTTGAATCTGATGGAGATTCGCGAGTTCGTTTCTTTGTTGAAAGAGTTTCTTCTACTTTGTACTCGATGCCACATCTTTCAAGAATTTTCAAAAGTATGTTGGTTTCGATTATACTGACCTTTTCGCCAGCTGGGCCGATCGTTGATTTGATTACAATAGGCTGCATTTTTTCCTGAAAAAAAATATAATTATTGAGAGAAAGAGAGATCTCTACTTTATAACTAGAAATAACTAAGCAACACAAAATATATATACAACAGTGTTGCCGAATCAATAAAATATGTACACAGATTAAATCAAAATAAATAATTATGTAAAACAATGACCAACAATTTCTATTATAAATGACAAACAAGAAAATATGCAATTTAACCAAACAGTATTTATGTTTTAACTTTCAAAATATTTGATAATTTCTACCTACCATTGAAAAGAAGGCCTTTATTTAGGCCTAATGTACAATGGTTGCTATGGTATTTATGGTGTACCTTTAGATATATTCGACTATTTGTACCTACCAAGATTAGAATTCCTATGAAGGTCTAGTGTTCAATGGTTCCAATGGTCGACCAATTATCGAGTTGGATCCGGTATCTGTGCTAAATATTTTGATTGAGCTGATTTCCAGTATTTATATAAAGCGAATGCAAATGGTCTGGATTTTACGACTTTTGCCATTAAAACACAAGGCGAATTGCTATTATAGCCGGTCTCTTGATGAAGAATTTCTCTTTCTTCTTCCATTGCCGTACAGTAGAACATGTAGTGTGGAAAATCGAGACTAAATTCACCGTTGCATAAGGTGCATTTCATGGTCTTAGTTTTCAATAGTGAAACATTATTAATTCTCTGTACTACAAAAAGGCTTCTTAAACTTGCAATGATTATCTTTAAGATTAGGGGTATTTTGTCATTCAGATAGCATTCCATTGTAGGTGAATGAAAGTATTTATAGTGAGATTAGAGTACTGATTTTCTTATTCTTACATAATCCAGCTACAAGGACTTATCGGTTGCCGTTCTAATAATTAGGGGGATGTATCTTTGTAGAATATTGAAGTCTGTATTTCCAACAAGCCATGAGAAGCCGGTGTTATTAAGTAGGTCTGTTATACCTTTTACCAGTCCGATATTCTGTTTTGAAGAAATTGAAATGTCTCACAAATGTGCCAAACAAATTGAAGGTAGCCTGCTGCCGTCCATTTTCAGAATTCTAGTCCTGAATTTTAAAGTTAGTTTTTTAACTGTGATATCAAGAGAGTTTCTTCCTGTTTCGGGCCTCAAAATATAGCCCGGAGTATAGCTTGGAAGGCACAGAAAACGTCTGAGAAAGGTATCCTGGATTCTATCTAAGATTAAGGTTCGATCATGTGCCCAGATTGGAGCCGCATAGAGTAGGACTGTCAAGATCATAGAATCCAACAATCTCATACTTACATTGAAGGATTTGAGCTTGAGGATAATCTCCCCCACGGCACCCATCGCGGCCATGGTCCTGCCTCTATAATTTAAGTCAACTTGAGTGAAAGAAATTTAAGGGGTGAGCGGGTAGCCCAGGTACGTATATTTTGATGTAACACTTAAAGGACTTTGACCCCAATACCATCTTTCTGAACGCGCCACCTTTCCTCCTTTACGGAAAACCATTATTCTTGTCTTGTTTTCGTTCAGAGTTAGTAAGTTAGTTTCTTGATAGGTTTTCAGTATATTGATTTTCAATTGAAGGTTTATTTTAGAATCACCGATCAAAACAATATCGTCGGCATATAGGAGGAGGTGTATGTTTCCGAAATTGGGTAAGTATATTCCTGACAACCCCGAGTCATCAAATATTTTAATCAAATCATTAATAAAGAGTAGGAATAGGCATGGGGATAGTGGGTCACCTTGGAGTACCCCCCCCCCCGAACGAATTTCAATGAATTCAGTAATAGAATTGTTCCAACGAACCGCAGCGGTCATGTCTTCATAATAACATTTAATTAAGTTGACAAATCGGTGATTCAGTCCTATTTTGACTAGTTATGTCCAAAGCAATGCGTGAGGTACCGTGTCAAAATCTTTTTTTTTTTTAAGTCTACGAAGAAGGAGTAACATTTACCTCTTATCTTCCTTAGGGCAAGTTGGATTACAGATGTCAATATGAAAATATGATCTTGACATGAGTGAGCAGATCTAAAGCCCGCTTGATTCTCTGGGATAATATCATTAGTGTTAATCCATTTGACTAGGCGGGACCTAAGTTTTGCTATAAATAATTTCGCGAAATTGCTCAGCAGTGAGATTCCGCGGTAGTTGGATGGATTATCAGAATCGCCATTTTTAAAAATCGGATGAATAATAGATTTCGAGAAGGAGAATGGGAATATAGCTGATCTTAGTATTCTGTTGTATAGATCCTTTAGTAACAGTAAGTAACTGTGGAGAAGGAGCTTAATTGCTTCTTTCGGTACCTCATCGATTCCAGCTGCCTTACAGTTCTATAAGCACGAGATTTCTTCTATTATCTCCTTCATTGTAATTTCCGCCAATAAGCCTGTATCCACTGAAAGCGTTTTTAACGTAGGAAGGATATATTCTGTTGATGTTTCAGATGAGAGTAATTTGTCGTAAAATTGGTGCCATTCTTGAAGCGATATGTTTCCTTGAATGAAACTTCTATTTTTTTATAAATGTTTATTGTTTTCCAAAAGTTTTTAGAGTCATGAGTATTGCTTGATAAATTTACATGCAATGATTGGTAGTATTTTTTATTTTCATCTCTAATTAATGCAGCATAGAATTGTAAAAATTGTACCTTTCAAAATATTTGATAATTTCTACCTACCATTGGATAGAGGGCCTTTATATAGGTCTAATGTACAATGGTTGCTATGATATTTATGGTGTACCTTTACTTATATTTGACCATTTGTACCCTCCATAGTATAGTGGTCCTTTATATAGATTCAGTGTACAATTGTTTCTATGGAATATATGATGTCCTTCGAGATATTTGACTATTTGTACCTTCCATTGGTTAGAGGTCCTTTTTATATTGGTCTTATTCACAATGGTTGCTATGGTATTTATGTTGTACCTTTCAAATTATTTGATAATTTCTACCTACCATTGGATAGAGGGCCTTTATATAGGTCTAATGTACAATATTTGCTATGGTATTTATGGTGTACCTTTAGAGGTATTTTACCAATCATACCTACCAAGGATAGAGGTCTTATGAAGGTCTAGTGTCCAATGGTTGCTATTATATAGTCATAGACCTTGCTGCTGTCTCACCGGCATTACTGGAACTCATTGTTGATCTAAGTGTTGAATGCATGCCATATTCGGATCATCTACCACTTGTTTTAAAACTCAAGGGCTTAGATAACATGAAGTCAAAAGATTCTACGAAGTTTTGTCCTGGAACAAAGTATTCCTGGGTTGAAGACAAGGCTATATCTTTTAAAGGCAACTTGAAAGATTTAGCCAGTTTACCATTGACGGGCTCCACATTGGACTCACAAGTCGAAAGGCTTACAATTGAAATCCAAACGGCAATGTCAAGAGCAGGGATGAGACGTGAGATAAGATCTGGTGGTTTGAGGTCTAAACCGTGGTACGATGAGGAATGTTATACGGCTAAGAAAAAAATGAAAGAAAGTCTTAAACTGTATTTATTACAAAAAAATGTAGTTAACAAAGATTTGTTTATCACAAGCAAGAAAGAATATTTATCATTAATTAAACTTAAAAAGAACCAATACTTTGATGATATACAGAATGCCCTCTGTAATGCTAGAAACGCTTCTCAATTTTGGAAGATAATAAAATATAATAAAATCTTTTAAGCAAAGAACCACAATTAAAGGCAATATCCCGATGTGTAATTGGGAGGATTTTTATCGAAGACTGCTGTCTTCCCCACCTATAATGGACGCGTATATATCACCGGCGCTAACATATATGGACCCGGATCTGGATGCTGAAATTTAGCTTATGGAAGTCACCACGGAAATATCCAATCTGGGGAAGGATAAAGCAACGGGACTGGATAACATACCAAATGAAGCAATCAAAGTTTTACCTGACGAATATTTAATTCTATTAACAAATATATACAACAAAATATTGACGACATCTTCGGTTCCATCAGTGTGAACTAGAGAAAACAATTATTCATCCTATTTTCAAAAATGGCGACCCAAATATACCATCAAACTATAGAGGAATATCATTGTTATCCAATTTATCAAAGCTCTTTACATCCATATTAAAGACAAGATTGAATAATTGGATTGAATAAAGGGGAATCTTAGCGGAAAACCAAGCGGGCTTCAGAATTGGATATTCCTGTCAAGACCATATTTTTACCCATACCTCACTGATACAGATGACGCTGAGCCGCAAAAGGAGGAAGTTATATGCCTTCTTCGTAGATGTCAAAAAGGCCTTTGATACAGTACTACACTCCCTGCTTTGGAAAAAGTTGACAGATTACGGTTTAAGTACCCGATTTATCAGCCTTATACAAAGCTATTATAATCAAATGTCAGCAACAATAAGATGGAACGGATCACTTACAGAATTTATAAAAATACAAGCTGGTGTTCTACAAGGTGAACCGTCACCTTATCTATTTATCCTTTTTCTAAACGACTTGGTTTCTCTGTACGATGACGCTGATTTGCCAAGTATTTATTTACCGAATTATGGAAATATACATCTCCTTCTGTTCGCAGACGACATCGTACTTCTCGAAGAATCCAAGATAAATTTACAAAAAAAAGATCAATTTACTCAGAAAATACTTCGAAGATAATTTTTTAACGCTGAACCCGAGCAAATCAAAGGTTATGGTGTTTAGAAATGGAGGTCGAAAGGCCAGATCGGATGTTTGGTTCTGGGGACAATAGCCTCTCACTATAACATCTAAATACACGTATCTGGGTTACCAGCTGACAGCGTCAAACTCAACTCAACAGGCGGCAAAGCATTTTAAAAACAAGGCGCTAAATGCTATTAATGCGGTCTGGGCAATTTCGACTAAAACAATAATCAATTCTATCAGATCCTCACTCAAGCTTCTAGACTCAATGGCTCTGTCAACCTTGCTCTACGCAGCTCCAATTTGGGCAAACAACCAAAAAAACTTGGTTGACAGGGTACAAGACAATTTCTTACGGAGACTTCTAAATTTACCCAGATATACTCCTGGTTTTATTCTACGTATGGAGTGCGGAAGAACGTCACTGGGAGTTACGGTGCTGAAACTTACACTCGGGTTCTGGCTTAGAATTCTAAAAATGAACAGCAGCCGACTCCCCCATATATGCTTAGCTCAACTATAGGAGATTTCAAGAAATAGAAATATATATATTGGACTTGCGGAAAGTTTGGCCAACATACTCAGCTCAACAGGATTTTCTTGGTTAATTAACTGCAACGATGCAAGGATTATCTGGCAAGAAATACCTTTAATAACTAAAATTGCAATAGAACAATCTATTCAAAGTGATCAGGCAAAAATAGAGAATTCTAAACTCTACCTTCACTATAAGTATTTACACAGTTCATTCCGAATTGAAAACTATTTACTTAGCAACTTTCCATTCCCAGTAAAACGCTATATCGCACAACAGACAATACTATATTCGTTTTTCAAAGAAAACCATACAAACATTTTCAAAGAGGGTGATAATATTTGTGATCTCTGCAAAGAAAATATGGAAACTGAACTATCTCATTATATCTATGAATGCCAAGATATTAGCGAGGAGAGAAGAACATTCTTTTCAATGGTAGACACCAGCCAACTTAGGTCAATCCAAATGATGTTAACCAGTGCCCAAACAAGCAGACTAGTTGCTCAGGCCCTATATAATTTTTACAAGGCAGTAGGTGTAAAGAGGGAGAAAAGAGAACTTGGAAGCTATTGTTCTTACACCTCAGAATGATGACGAAACATCGAGGGGCCATCGTGTTGGTCGACGATGAGATTGCGGAGCTGGTAATATGGATGGCTGTGCTGGAGTAAACCTCCTTTTTTGTGTCTGGATGCTATATTTATGGCGAACTAAATAACTTAGTCCCTATTTCTGCTCCGCGCTTATGGAATTGAAGACTTGGGGAGATGACGTCGACCTTTCATATTAAATCTTACTTTTCCTTATTACTAATAATTGTATATAGTTGCGGAACTACTGGTTTCCTGTGCTGCTCTTTTCCTGATATTGCACCTTGTACGGAGAATCTGTATAAGACTAATGTCTTAATAAAGGCTTTGTGTGTGAGTGTATATTACATTTTTTGGTGTTCCTTATTTAGACTCTTGGAATGGGTATTTCGAATCGACTATGTACATAAGCCTATCAAGCATATTGTGTACTTATTATTGTATGCGTTTCTACTGTCCTTAAAAGCTTATGTCCATAGTTTATTCAAAATACCCATTCCAACAGCCCAGAATCAGTGATAAAAGAAACACCAAATAGGGTAATATAACAGCGGTATGGTAGATTAAACTGGCGAAACCGCTGGGAGGGTTCACCATTGATGAGCTAGGTCCTCCGATTAATTTTTCTTTGCTGTAATGGCAGTATATAAATTGTTTAAAATATCAAAAAGAATCATCTACGTCTATAATAATTACGAGGTTTCATACCAGAAGGCGAGCTGATGCATCATGATGTGTAGCTGTAAAGTTCCTGCTTGGATGTTATGAACTTTAAGAATATTTTCCGCATTTTTGTGCTGTACTTATCTGCACAGAAAGGAAGTTAATTATTAGCTTCTCAGATGGCGAAATATATCCTACTTTAATTTTAAATTAGCTCTGATACTTGAAATTGGAAAGCGTAAACATATGGCTCATAAGTTTGCGAAGCTAATTTGAGTTATGAATATGACGTCTGGGGATAAGTCGTTCATTAACAATTGATCGAATACATTGTAACCATCACAAAAATTGGTTTTTGCAACAGCACTGATATTAGAATAGCCAGATTGAAAAATAATCTTGTGTCTAAGTCAGTTCATCTATTCATTGGCCCCAATATTTTAGGATCGAAATCGCGAAACAAATAATGTTTACAAATAGTTTCATCTCTGTTGATATTTTTTGGTCTTAAATGGAATGTCTTGCAAAATTTCTTTTGAAGAAAATTTATCAAATTGACTCAAATTCGATCTATATAAAGGCCCTCTATCCCTTTTGAAAGGTACAACATGAATACCAAAGCAACCATTGTACACTAGACCTATATAAAGGACCTCTAACCAATGGAAGGTACAAATAGTCAAATATCTCGAAATGACATAATAAATACCATAGAAACTATTGTACATTTTGAATCTATATAAACGACCACTATAATATGGAAGGTACAAATGGTCAAATATCAGTAAAGGTACACCCTAAATATCATAACAACCATTTGGACACTTGACCTTCATAGGATCTCTTACTTTGGTAGGTAAAAATGGTCAAATATCTCTAAAGGTACACCATGATATCATAGCAAATATTTTACATGAGACCTATATAAAGGACCTCTAACCAATGGAAGGTACAAATGGTCAAATATCAGTAAAGGTACACCTTAAATATCATAGCAGCCATTGAACACTAGAACTTCATAATATCTCTTACCTTGGTAGGTACAAATGGTCAAATATCGCTAAAGGTACACCATGAATACAATAGCAACCATTGAACATAAGACCTATATAAAGGCCTTCAAATCAAAGGTAGGTGGATATTATTAAATAATTTGAAAGGTACAACATAAATATACCATGCAATCATTGTAAACTAGACCAATATAAAGGACTGGAAGGTATAAAAATAGTCAAATATCTCGGAAGGACATCATAAATACCATAAACACAATTGTAAACTGAACCTATATGAAGGACCACTATATTATGGAAGGTACAAATGGTAAAATTCCAGGAAAGATACAGCATAAATATCATAGCAACCATTGGACACTAGACCTTCATAGGACCTCTATCTTTGGTAGGTACAAAGAGTCAAATATTTCAAAAGGTACACCATAAATACCATAGCAACCATTGTAAATTAGACCTATATAAAGTCCCTCTACCCAATGTTAGGTAGAAATTATCAAATATTTTGAAAGGTATACATCATGAATACCAAAGAAACCATTGTTCCATAGACCTATATAAAGGACCTCAAGCAAGGGAAGGTACAAATGGTCATATATTTCGAAAGGACATCATAAATTCCATTGAAACAATTGTACACTGAATCTGTAGGATCATTAATCACACGGGTTACCACTAAACCTTAATCAAATGGTATTCTAGCAAAAAATAAATATAACATATTGTTTACAATAAAATATAAATAATTTAATAAAGAATAATTAAATATTTACATTTACAAAGTGTAACTTTTATAACACACAAAGTTTAACACAGCGCCATCTAGGTGTGGCAATTGGAATTATTTAACCCTACATTCACTCCCCCTCCAGTGACCTAGGTCACGTTATGTTAAAATCATTGGGGAGGATGAATCACTCTTGCTGTGATGAAGCGCCATTCGAAATTTCTTTGTAGTCCCAAGTCGACCTCCAATATCTGAAATCCATAAGTTGGAATGAGGCTTCCATTAGCAGCATACAATTGGATGTCCTCTGTAGGTGTACCGTTGCCTTGGAATGGAATAAAGGAAACATCTGCCCCGCTGTCTATTAAAAATCGCATTCCCGTTTTTGCGTCCGTTACGAATAATCTGGATTTGCGACAAGCGTTTGTCCCTTTGGCAGTAGGATCTGTCGCCGCTTTTCCTACCCGCTGGAGTTTTCCCGATGGCTTATTCAATTGACAGGGCGAATTGCATTTATCTTGGCGGCACTTGTTTCCAAATGGATCTGTGATGGAAATAGCAGTATTTGCCACTTGGGTTGTACTTTCTTGAGCGAGATCGTGATCGCTGTTTTGGACGAGGCGAATTGGAACGCCTGTTCTGCCTAGTACGATTCTCTAGCTTCAAAGTTGCTATTTCCTCTTTCAGTGACGCAATTATAGCAGTCTTTTCCCCAAATGTTGGGTCTCTGTTCTTACTTTCATAAACTTGTAGTCGAGGGTTCATTTCCTGAATCTTGTCAGCCATCTCTGCAAGCTTGTCTAGGCCTTCGTCGCTCACTACCAGTATATTTTTCATGATTTCAGGTAATTTGTCTATCCATAATGTTTGGAGAACTTTTTCCGAGATGTCTTTATCGGTTTTGAGGGTTCTCATCTTCCTCAGTAATTGGGTAGGCTTTAGGTCTCCTAATTCCAGTCCAGTTAGTAGCTTCCTTAAGATTTTATCTTCACTCTCTTTAAAAATTGATACAAGACGATTTTTAGCCGTTGGGTATTTGTTATTGTTCTGGGAATATTGGATTATATCCCATAAATTCTCTACAATTTGCGGCTCTAGTTAGGATACTAAATAGTTAAATTTTGGGGACTCTTGGGGGATTTCCGAAATGGCAAACTGAGCTTCCACTTGGTAAAACCAAATCTCTGGTTTGTCTGACCAGAATGGCGGTATTTTGATCGAGACCTTATTTGTTTCCGATTCGTGCTTAACATGCATATTTAACTATTACAAAAGCTACTTTTTCAAAGATCAAAAATGCAAATTAGATCAAAAATGCAAGATTAAAATTACAAATGCTACTTTAAAAAAATTATGTAAAATTAATTTTCAAACTGGACTGTGGCAACTTTAACCGGTCTGTGGCACTATGAAATATTATGAAGTCGACAAACTTAAGGTTTGCGCACCCTTTTCCTTGGCATTTCCCTCAGCCTTACCACTGGTGGGGGGACAGTCGGGACTGACCAAGGGAGACCTATTTAGCCACCTCAACGAATTAAGAAACCACTATCAAAGTAGGTCTTCTTACCACTGGTGGGGGGACAGTCGGGACTGACCAGAAGCGTTTCGGCTCACCACTGTAGGATCATTAATCACCACAAACATGGTTAGCCACTAAACTTGTTTTTTATTTTAAAAAGTCTCTCGACTCATTTAGGCATACACTTTTAGTTAAATGATATTCTAGCAAAAAGAAATATAATATATTGTTCACAATAAAATATAAATAATTTAATAAAGAATAACTAAATATTTACATTTACAAAATGTAACTTTTATAACACACAAAGTTTAACACAGCGCCATCTAGATGAGGCAATTTGAATTTTTTAACCCTACAAATCAATATAAGGACCACAATACACTATTGAAGGTACAAATTGTCAAACATCAGGAAAGGTACACCATGAATATCATAGAACCTATTGTACATTAAACGTATATAAAGGTCCTATATATAAAGGTACGTAGAAATTATCAAATATTTCGAGGGGTACAACATGAATACCATAGCAACCATTGTACACTAGACCTATATTTAGGACCTCTAACCAATAGAAGGTACAATTGGTCGAATAGCTCGAAAATACATAATAAATACCATATAAATAATTTAATATAATACACTGCTGCCTTTGATTGTAAAACGACACTTGAAGTTACACCGCTTGAGTTTCTTTTAAACGACGAATTAAAATTTTATTTCAAGGTAAAATATCGACCATTTTTAACCTTTTTGGATGAGGTATGAAAGGATTAATTATGAAGAGTAAGGACGAACGGAAAAATATAAGTGTCCAGGGATGGGAATCGAACCCACAATGTTCCGCTTACCGGTCAGATGCCATGTCCACTAGGCTACCCTGGACGTATTTTTCCGTTCGTAAATGATACATAAAGTAACTTATAATACAATATAATACACTGCGGCCTGTGATTGTAAAACGACACTTGAAGTTACACTGCATGAGTTTCTTTTAAACGACAAATTAAAATTTTATTTCATGGTAAAATATCGACCATTTTTAACCTTTTTGGATGAGGTATGAAAGGATGAATTATGAAGAGTAATGACGAACGGAAAAATAAAAGTGTCCAGGGATGGGAATCGAACCCACAATGTTCCGCTTACCGGGCAGATTCCATGTCCACTAGGCTACCCTGGACGTATTTTTCCGTTCGTAAAAAGGTTAAAAATAGTCGATATTCTACCTTGAAATGAAATTTTAATTTGTCGTTTGAAAGAAACTCATGCGGTGTAACTTCAAGTGTCGTTTTACAATCACAGGCCGCAGTGTATTATATTGTATTATAAGTTACTTTATGTATCATTTACGAACGGAAAAATACGTCCAGGGTAGCCTAGTGGACATGGCATCTGCCCGGTAAGCGGAACATTGTGGGTTCGATTCCCATCCCTGGACACTTATATTTTTCCGTTCTTCATTACTCTTCATAATTCATCCTTTCATACCTCATCCAAAAAGGTTAAAAATGGTCGATATTTTACCTTGAAATAAAATTTTAATTTGTCGTTTAAAAGAAACTCATACGGTGTAACTTCAAGTGTCGTTATATAAATAATTGTAAACTGAATCTATATAAAGGACCACTATACTATATGGAAGGTACAAAAGTCAGGAAAGGTATATCATTAATATGATAGCAATCATTGAACACTAGACATTCATAGGACCTCTAACCTTGGTAGGTACAAATGGTCATATATCTCTAAAGGTACATCATAAATACCATAGCAACCATTGTATTTCAGACCTATATAAAGTACTTCTATCCAATAGTACATAGAAAATATCAAATATTTTGAAGGTTACAACATAAATACCATAGCAACCATTGTAAACTAGATCAATATAAAGGACTTCTAACCAATGGAAGGAACAAATACTCAAATATATCGAAAGGACATCATAAATACCATAGAAACAATTGTACACTGAATCTATATGAATAATCTGGTCACACACAAATATCTGTGAAGGCACACCATAAATATCAGAGCAATCATTGGATACTAAACCTTTATGAGGGACCTCTTTCCTTGGTAGTTACTGATAGTCAAAAACTCTAAATTACACCATAAATACTCTAGCAACCATTTGAAATTAACCAATATAAAGGAACTCAATCCTTGGTACGTAAAAATGGTCAAATATCTCTAAAGGCACACCATAAATACCATAGAAGGCATTGTACATTAAGCCTATATAAAGGCCTACTATCCAATGGTAGGTAGAAATTATCAATTACTTCGTGAGGTACAGCATAAATATCATAACAACCATTAGACACTAGACCTTTATTAAGGACCTCTATCCTTGGTAGGTAATAATAGTAAAATATCTCAAAGGTACACCATAAATACCATAGCAACCATTGTATATTAGACCTTTATAAAGGCTCTCTATCCAATGGTACGTAGAAATTATCAAATATTTTGAAAGTTACAACATAAATACCATAACAACTATTGTAAACCTAACCAATATAAAGAACCTCTAACCAATAGAAGGTACAAATAGTCAAATATCAGTAAAGGCACACCATAATGGGAAAGAGGGGCTTTATATAGGTCTAGTGTAGAATGGCAGCTATATTTTTATCTTGTACCTTTCCAAATATTTGATCATTTCTACCGACCTTTGGATAGAGGGCCTTTATATAGGTGTAACGAGCAATGGTTGCTATGGTTTTAGGTTGTAACTTTAGAGATTTTTGACACTTTGTACTCACTTTATATTAGGTTTAGTTGCTAATGGTTGCTATAGTATATATGGAGTATCTCTTGCTAACATAAGCCCATTTTTAAGATTGTAGTCCTTTATAAAGGTTCATTGTACAATTGTTGAATTGAGTTGATGATCTCCTTTCGAGATATTTAAACATTTGTACCTTTAATTGCTTAGAGATCCTTCACAAAGGTCTAGCGTCCAATGGTTGCTATGGTATTTATGGCGTACCTTCAGAAATATTTGACCATTAGTACCTCCTAAGGATAGAGGTTCTTAATAAAGGTCTAGTGTCCATTGGTTGCTATGATATTTATGCTGTACCTCACGAAATATTTGATAACTTCTACTACCATTGGATAGAAGGCCTTTATATAGGTTTAATGTACAATACCTTCTATGGTATTTATGGTGTACCCTCAGTGATTATTTAACATTTGTACCTACCAAGAGTAGATGTCCTATGAAGGTCTAGTGTCCAATGGTTGCTATGATATTTATGGTGTACCTTTACTGATATTTGACAATTTGTACCTTCCATAGTATAGTGGCCCTTTATATAGATTCAGTGTACAATTGTTTCCATGGTATTTATGATGTTCTTTCGAGATATTTGACCATTTGTACCTTCCATTGGTTAGAGGTCCTTTATATAGGTCTAGTTTACAATGGTTGTTCTGTTATTTATGTTTTACCTTTAGAGATATTTAACCATTATTACCTACCAAAGATAGAGGTCCTATGTAGGTCTGGTGTCCAATGGTTGCTATGATTATTATGGTGTACCTTCACTTATATTTGACCATTTGTACCTTCCATAGTATAGTGGCCTTTGAATAGATTCAGTGTACAATTGGTTCTATGGTATTCATGCTGTTCCTTCGAGATATTTGACCATTTGTACATTCCATAGTATAGTGGTCCTTTATATATATTCAGTGTACAATTATTTCTATAGTATTTATTATGTCCTTTCTAGTTTGAAATGGTTGCTTCCATTGGTTAGAGGTCCTTTATATTGGTCTAGATTACATAGGTTGCTATGGTATTCATGTTGAACCTTTCGAAATATTTTATAATAACTACCTACCTTTTAATAGATGGCCTTTATACTAGTCTAATTTTCAATTGTTGCTATGGTATTTATGGTGTACCTTCAGAGATATTTCACCATTTGTGCCTACCAAGGTTGGAGGTCCTATGATATTTGACCATTTGTACATTCCATAGTAGAGTGTCCTTTAAATAGATTCAGTGTACAATTGTTTCTATGGTATTATATCTAGTTTACAATGGTTGCTATGGTATTTATATTGTAACTTCAAAAATAACTAATAATTTCTACGTACCATTGGATAGAGAGACTTTATATAGATCTAAGCTACAATGGTTGCTATGGTATTTATGGTTACCTTTAGAGATATTTTACCATTTGTACCGACCAAGGATCGAGGTCATATGAAGGTCTAGTGTCCAATGGTCGATATGATATTTATGGTGTACCTCTACTGATATTTAACCATTTGTTCCTCCCTTAGTATAGTGGTCCTTTATAGAGATTCAGTGTACAATTGTTTCTATGGTATTCATGATGTCCTTTCCAGATATTCAACTATTTGTACCTTCCATTGGTTAGAGATCCTTTATATTGGTTTACCTTACAATGATTGCTATGGTATTTATATTGTAACTTTCAAAATATTTGATAATTTCTACCTAACATTGGATAGAATACTTTTATATAGGTCTAATGTACAATGGTTGCTTTGGTATTTATACTGTGCCTTTCCTGATATTTTATCATTCGTATCTTCCATAGAGAGAGTATAGTGGCCCTTCATATATTCATGGTATTCATGATACACCCTTTAAAATATTCGATAATTTAAACGTAACATTGGATAAACGACCTTTATATCACACAAAGGTTGATATGGTATTTATGGTGTACCTTTAGAGATATTTATGATTTCCTTTCGAGATATTTGACCATTTGTACCTTCTATTGGTTAAAGGACTTTTATATAGGTCTAGTGTACAATGGGTGCTATGGTATTCATGATATACCCTTTAAAATATTCGATAATTTAAACGTAACATTGGATAAACGACCTTTATATCACACAAAGGTTGCTATGGTATTTATGGTGTACCTTTAGAGATATTTTACTATTATTACATACTATGGATAGAGGTCCTATAAAGGTTTAGTGTCCAATGGTTGCTTTGATATTTATTATGTACCTTTACTTATATTTGACCATTTTACCTTTCATAGTATATAGTGGCCCTTTATATAGATTCAGTGTACAATTGTTTCTATGTTATTTATGATGTCCTTTCGAGATATTCGACCATTTGTACCTTACATTGGTTAGGGGTGCTTTATATAGTTCTAGTGTACAATGGTTGCTATGATATTCATGTTGTATCCCTCAAAATATTTGATAATTTCTACGTACCTTTGGATAGAGAACCTTTATATACGTCTAATGTACAATGGTTGCTATGGTGTTTATGGTGTACCTTTGGAGATATTTTACCATTATTACCTACAAAGGTTAGAGGTCCTATGAAGGTCTAGTGTCCAATGGTTGCAATGATATTTCTGGTGTACCTTTACTTATAATGACTATTTGTACCTTTCATAGTATAGTGGTCCTTTATATAGATTCAATGTACAATTGTTTCTATGGTATTTATGATTTTCTTTCGAGATATTTGACCATTTGTACCTTTCATTGGTTAGAGGTCCTTTATATAAGTCTATTGTACAATTGTTGCTATGGTATTCATGTTGTACCCCTCAAAATATTTGATTATTTCTACCTTATTTGGATAGAATACCTTTATATACGTCTAATGTACAATGGTTGCCATGGTATTTATGGTGTACCTTTAGAGATATTTTACCATTATTATCTACCAAGTATAGAGGTCCTATGAAGGTCTAGTTTCCAATGGTTGCTTTGATATTTATGGTGTACCTTTACGTATGTTTGAACATATAAAGTAATATAATTTTTGAAAAAACACAAAAGTTGCAATAGTTTTTGAACACACCTCGTATAGTTTTAATATTTAATTTATATATAATTTAAAATAGCCTATCGTTTTCCTCGTATTTTTTACCTATGTAGGGAAATTTTGGTTTAAATTAATGAATCACTGCGAATTTGTATACCGGACATACAAACAAACACACAAACATTCATTTATATATATATAGATATTCTTCTTTTTGAAGTCTTTGCGCCGCAATTTTAAAGGTATATCTTGAGGCAGAACTTCTCATCGAATTTATAGGTATTCATAAATTATTCTTGCAGATGCGCAAAGTTCAAATATACTTCAAACTTGATATGAGAAAAGTTATCAAAAAGGCTTTAAATTTTTTTTCTTCTTTTTTTTTGAAAGGATTCGCGCCGCAATTTCAAAGGTATGTCTTGAGGCAAAGCTTCTCATCGACTCTTTAAAAATGTATAAGTTATTCTTACAGATGCGCAAAATTCAAATATACTTCTAACTTGAAATGAGAGTTCTAAAAAAAGGCTTTTAAAATATACCCATTGTTGTTACTATGGCGTTAAAAAGGAAAAAATATATATATAATCGAATTATTACATTAAAAGGGCATTTTAAATTTCATCAAATAAACTTCAAAATGATAGCGTTCATCATAAAAAATAACAACAACAAAAAATAATAAAACATAAATTGAAAGGAATCGATATATTCAAACTATTAAATACTTAATAAAAAGAAAAAAACTATTGATAACGATATATAAATGTATACACAATTATAAAAGCGTTGCTGAAGCATTTTACATATAATTTCAAGATAATTATTTTCGGAAATTAAAATATTAATATGTGGTAATTTAAGGATGAAAACACCTGTGTATATGTGGGAACACGGGTGTAAAAATATTTTGAGTTGATTGATAATTGTTGAGGTGTTGGCGCAGTCGTTGGTGCTGAGTGGACAGGTGTTCACAACAGGGAAAAATAACGAGAAGACACGATGTTGATTGGGTTGAAATAAGGCAATTAATCGGAGGAGAGAAGGAGTCGAGGGGTTGAAGGAAATTGACTAGCGACTATTCTATTACATGATTGAGCATTTGACTTATCTGAGATTTGGGGAGATGGGATTGGCTCCAAGGTCCAGGTGCTAACTCGCTGGTGTCCAGCCGATAACTTAACTCGGTGCGGTCCAGCTCTCCACTGACAATTCTGTGTTCTTGATTTAAAAGGAAAACTCTTCTGATTGCTCATTGGCTGAACATTCGTGACGTGTAAGTTCGCTATAGGCTCGAGGCTAAAATGCTGCTCCCTGATTGGTCTTTGCTAATTCTTTGTCTTTTGGACTTGTTTTAACCTGACCAGGAAGTACGAGTTTCTTGAACTCAACTTTTATGAGTTCCGGGATAATAAAACCCTGCTAATGATTGTCCTCTCTAGGCCTTCTCTCTCCAGATTGTTAAGCCTTGTTCTTTATTAAATCTTTCAAAGCATACATTTCATACATATTGGGTCGGGTTTGCATCTAGCTATGTACAAATTATGACATATATACTCCCCACCCCTTCTTACACCCCCTACTCTATGTTGACTTTCAATCATTGTACCCATCCTCATTTAAACCATTAATTTTGTATGTATCGATTTGGTGTGTTCAAATAAATACAAAGGCATCTAGAGAACGTAGCAACCAAGGCCAAAACTATAGAAAACTAAAACCTGAGATCAAACGCTAGACACCGAGGCGCGCCGTTACGCCTGAGCTAACAAAGGGCTTGCCGCGCAGCCAATCAGAGTCAAGGTCAGAGTAGACGGTTGAGTGTTACCAGATAGCAGACAGCAGAACAGATAGTCCGTTAGTAGGTGGCCGGCCGCTAGGTCGCTGCGTTCTCTCTCCCGATGCCTCGGTTTACCCTTTGATTCGTCTCTGTGTGATTTACCACAATCACCATCACGACTGCACAATCACAATCACGACTGCACAATCACCACCACGACTGCACAATCACCAGCACGACTGCACAATCACCACCACGACTGCGCAATCACCATCTTACACCACGACAGCAGCACATCACATAAGAATCGACAGGCATGCCACAAATATATATTAAAATATAAATAATATCAAGTATATATTTTCATATTTACATTTTAAACTCTCAAAAATAAAATAATACGCCATTTTTAAATCGATATAACTCCATTTTAAAAATAATCGCTCAAAATAAATTATTTAAACGCCTAAAAACGACATATTATAAAAAATAATATGTATATATTTATTTTATTTCGATTTTATAAAGTAAGCTACAAATGAATAATCATGAAATTGACTTCTATTTTTCATTTTTAAAACAAAATTTAATATCTATAAAAGTAAATTTGGAAGGGCTTTTATTTTTCTTCCAGTAAAATATAATTGGAATAACATAAATATATAATTACAATATATTTTAATTAGTAAATATATGTCATAATACGCTCTTATTTTTAATTTATTAACTGAAATTATATTCTTGTTATTAAATGATATAGTTTATTTTCAAAAAGGTAAATGGGAGTTGTTGTATAGTTATTGTTGTATAGTTATTATTTAATTAAACATTACTCACCAGATGAAATTATTATTACAAATTATTTATTACACTTTATATTTATATTTTTTACATCAACACGTTGTTTACATTATACATTGTACAGTGGACCCTCGGTTTGCGAGCATAATCCGTTCCAGACCCATGCTCGTACTCCAAAACGCTCGTAGTGCGAAACTAATTTCTTATTTTTAATAATTGAAACTCGGGCAATTCTTCTTGCTACGAACAATTGCACAGTTTCCCACATTTTACATATTTCCCGAATCTGATCTGAAGGGAGGGATCCCAGTGAATTTTCATCCATCACGATTACGGGCAACCATCACGAGTTGCTCGTAATGCGAAATTTCACTCGTGATCCGAGGTAAAAATTTTCAAAAAATTTTGCTCGTACTGCGAAAAGCTCGTACTCCAAGGTGCTCGTAAACCGAGGGTCCACTGTATATTATTATTGTTTATGATGATGATCTATTATATATTTTAAAACACAGAATACTACAGGAGTGTTCTATTGTTTTTTACAGCCATCACCCAGGTTCGAATCCCGCGTTGGACACTTTTTAAAAATATATGTATTTTTCATTTTATAATCTCATATAATTTATATATTTTTATATAAATAAAAAATATTTAAATGGCCCCTTTTTTAGCCATTATTTAACCTAAAGAAATTCTTTAATGTGAAGGCGAGTGTATATTGATTTAAAACCTCAAAGACATGGGTTCAAATCCCGCGTGGGACCTTTTTTTGTTTTTTTTTTTTAATTTTTTTTATTTCATAATTTCATATAATTTTATGTTACGCAAACTTTGACTTTATCATCATCGGTGCTGACGTCATACACTACTACTACACTTCATACCTTTTCTGTTTTTAATTTTTCGCTCGCTTGTTTTACAACATATGTATTGGAACAATTCGTTCCTTAAATAAATATATATATTAGCTTATATCAAATGGGATGTCCTCGTAACTACAAAATAAGTGAGTACAAAACCACTTGGAATCTTTGAATAGAAACATCGTATTTTTGCTAAGCCTATCAATTTGGTAGCAGAGCGTGGTTTGGGCGCGCGAATTGGACTAACCGCCAATTGATCCATTTAAATCAAAAATAAATTAAATAATTGGACTAACCGCCAATTTAGAAAGAAAAAAAATTGAATGAAAATGGATGCACATAACTTAGCAAAAATCGAACAGTGTTAACAGAAAACAACTATACAACGTGGTCCATGAAAATGGAAGCAATTCTAGATTCAAAAGATTTCTTCGAGGACGTAATTGTTAATGACGAGCCAGACTTTACAAAAAATAAACTAGAATATGATATTTGGAAGAAAAATAATCGGGAAGCATAGAGCCTAATAATATTGTAACTTTCGGATGACTTAACAATCATCTTTCGAGGCGATAAAAGGGCCAAAAGAATTTGGTACGATATAAAGAAAAGGTTTGAAGGATCTCTAGAAAATAAAAGGATAGACCTAATGTTGGATCTAGCCAAACTAAAATTGAACTCAAATGAAAATGTTAACATGTATATTGTACGAGCACAGAAACTGGCACAAGAGATCACCCAGCTAGGAAAAACTGTAACAGAAAGAGAACTTGTACGATACATTGTTGGAGGACTCACACCTAACTTTGACACGATCACAGCAGCACTGTCAATAAACAGAGAAGTCTCCTTACCAGCTTGAGACAAACTCTACTGGATTTTGAGAAGAAAAGACAGGACAGAAGCAAAAATCATGAAAATGCTTTCAGATCATCAGGCAACCAATTCAAAGAAAAGTCATGCTACATTTGCAAAAGAAAAGGACATTTCAAGAAAGACTGTTGGTTCAACCCTAACAACAAAGGAAATCAAAAGAATACAACGAACAAAAATAACATGGCCAGTAAAAGGAACTACCATAAAGGACCAAAACAAAACAAAGGCACGGCCAGATCAGCAATCCAAGAACGAACGGAGGAACCATCCCAACTAAGAGACTCCACTTCAGAATACGCACTGCATGTAAGCACAAGGGAGGAACGTCCGACGACTCAGGACGTGTGGATATTTGATTATGCGTGCACAAGCCACATGACTCAGCATGGTGACTGGATCGAGCACAAGACGGAAGCATACAAGTGGCGGAAGAAGGGAGACACATCGAATCTGCCTCATCAGGATCAATTCAAGCTACTGTATAAGGTAAGGACAAACTTAACAACGCTGTAACCCTACATAATGTCCTCCATGTACCACACCTGAAAGGAAATCTGATGTCCATTCCAAGCGTGGTAAGAAGAGGAAACTCTGTTCTTTTGAATTCTGAAGGAGCATACATATACTCTTCTGATGACAAGCTAATAGGAAGAGGCAACTTTGATGGTAACATGTACACATTGAACCTATCACGTTTATCTGAAACAACTCATATTCCAAGTGAACATTGCTTGATTTCAAAGGACAATTCTAGGACTGCATGGCACAGAAGGTTAGGACATCCTAGTGACAAAAATTTAGACCTGAATTTGAAGAACAATCTTCTAAAAGGCTTGGACTGTGATGTTTGCTCCTTGGGAAAATGACCAAAGTACCCTATATTCACACAGATAGCAATCAGGAAAGCCACCCCTTTGAAGCCATTTATGTCGATCTTTGGGCGGAAGTAAATATTTCTTGACCATCGTAGATGGATTTTCTAGGAGAATATTTGTAAAATTTCACAAAGATAAACTCTCAGCAGCAGAAGTTTTGAAGACGTTTATTGTAAATAGAGAAAACGAGCTAAACTCAAAACTAAAACGACTTAGAACAGA
The DNA here is from genome assembly GCA_030710605.1 of Cordylochernes scorpioides. NCBI lineage: Eukaryota > Metazoa > Arthropoda > Arachnida > Pseudoscorpiones > Chernetidae > Cordylochernes > Cordylochernes scorpioides. The sequence continues at coordinate 33,254,961 of CP092870.1, forward strand.
TAACGGAACAGAATTTATCAATAAAAACCTTGAAACCTTCATAGAATCCAAAGGAATTAAACATGAACTAACTACACCGTTCACCCCAAGAAGCAATGGGAGAGTTGAACGAGCTAACAGAACACTATTAGACAAAGGCTGAACACTTCTGGCAGACTCCCAATTAGCCCTACACTTCTGGGCAGAAGCTGTGAATACAGCTGCATATCTGTACAATCTAACTCCCACAACCAATGACCCAGACATTACCCCTATGGAAAAGTGGAAAGGTAAAAACCATCCGTCTCTCACATCATGAGATTTGGTTGTGAAGTCTTCTATAAACTCGAGAATCATCAAAGACACAAACTAGAAGCTAAATCTAAGAGAGGAATGTTTGTGGGCTATTCAAGATGCAGAAGAGCTTGTCGAGTATTTAATATCACAGCGAGAGTCATTCTTGAAACCGCAGACATTCACTTCAGAGAGAACAATAATGTCATCTCGGAAGAAAAACAAAGTGATAATAATACGGACACTGACACATATTTCTTCATTCAGGCGGATAAACAACTGGACAATCATGGTCTATCAGATGTTGATATTGAAGAGCCAGCACCAGATACCATGATTAACAGACAGACAGAGTCATGTGGATCAGACAGACCACAAATAACTCGAAGAATACCTAAAAGATTCGATGACTACGTTCTGGCTACTACGAATGAAACCATTCCGAAAGACTATGATGAAGCCATCGCATGCGAAGACAAGAAACATTTGAAGAACGCAATGCTTGAGGAAATACAGAACATGTACTCACATCAAGTATGGGAACTGGTACCTAGACCTGTAAACGCTAAAGTAGTCAAAATTAAATGGGTGTTCAAAATATCTGAAGACCAAGAAAACAAAAACAAAACTTACAAAGCAAGACTTGTTGCAATGGGATACAACCAAATCCCTGGAAGAGATTAAAACGAAAGTTTCAGCCCTGTAATTAAAATTGCCACCCTCAAGACTATTTTGTCAATGGCAGCAACAAAAGATTCAGTCATTAAACTATTTGATGTGAAAGCAACCTATCTAAATGGAAACATTGAAAATACAATATTCATGGAACAACCTTCTGGATTTGTCCAAGACAGAAACAAAGTTTGCAAACTCAACAAAAGTATTTACGATCTGCCTCAATCCGGAAGATCGTGGTATGAGAAATTCAGTCAAATACTTCATGACTGTGGACTGGAAAAACCTAAATCTAATCCTTGCCTATTTAAATGGAAGAATGAAGACAAATACTTCTATGTAGGGATATATGTTGATGACTCTATCACTGCCTCATATTCTGAAGATACCTCAAACAGATTCATCAATAAATTGTAAAATAATTTGGAAATAAAGCATATAACATGTAAAGGCATGTTTTTGGGAATCAAGATCATACAAGACAAAGAGGAAATTTTGCTACAGCAAAGCCACTATGTACAACAAATATTGCAGAAATATGGAATGGAAAATTGTAAGGAAGTTCCAACACCAGGTTCCAAAGAAATCAATTTGGGCAATTATATTGAATATGACAATTGCGATCAGCACACTTACCAAGAAGCCCTTGAAATGCTATGTTTCTAGCTGTTAACACCAGACTTGAGGGGTACCACATGAATACCATAGCAACCATTGTACACTAGACCTATATGTAAGACCTCTAACCAAAAAAAATGTACAATTGGTCAAATAGCTCTAAAGGACATTATAAATACCATAAAAACTATTGTACACTGAATCTATATAAAGAACCACTATACTATGGAAGGTACAAATGGTAAAATATCAGGAAAGGTACAACATAAATATAATAGCATCCATTGGACACAAGACCTACTTAGGACCTCTGACCTTGGTAGGTACAAATGGTCAAATATCTCTAAAGGTAAACCCTAAATACCATAGCAACCATTGTACATTAGACCTATATAAAGTACTTCTATCCAATAGTAGGAAGAAATTATCAAATATTTTGAAAGTTACAACATAAATACCATAGCAACCATTGTAAACTAGATCAATATAAAGGACTTCTATCAATGGAAGGCACAAATAGTTAAATATATCGAAAGGACATCATAAATACCATAGAAACAATTGTAGACTGAAACTATATAAATAAAATGGTCACAAATATCAGTAAAGGCACACCATAAATATCAGAGCAATCATTGGATACTATACCTTTATGAAGGACCTCTTTCCTAGTTACTGGTAGTTACTAATAGTCAAAAAAATCTAAGGTACACCATAAATACTCTAACAAAATTTCAAAATCAACCAATATGAAGGAACTCAATCCTTGGGACGTAAAAATGGTCAAATATCTCTAAAGACACACCATAAATATAATAGAAGGCATTGTACGTTAGACCTATATAAAGGTGTTCTATCCAATGGTAGGTAGAAATTATCAATTACTTCAAAAGGTACAGCATAAATATCATACCAAAACACTAGACCATTATTAAGGACCTCTATCCTTGAGAGGTACTAATGGTCAAATATCTCTGAAGGTAAGCCATAATTAACATAGCAACCATTGGACACTAGACCTTTGTGAATGTTTAAAATGTTTAAAAACGAATGTTTAAATATGTCGAAAGGAGATCATAAATTCCATATCAGCAATTGTACAATGAACCTATATAAAGGACTACTATCCTAAAAATGGGCTTATGTCAGCAAAAGGTACTGCATAAATACTTTAGCAACCATCAGCAACTAAACCTAAATATAGAAACTCTTTTCTTGGTAAGAACAAAGGGCAAAAAATCTCTAAAGTTACACCACAAAACCATAGCAACCATTGCACGTTAGACCTATATAAAGGCCTTCTTTCCAAAGGTTGGTAGAAATTATCAAATATTTGGAAAGATAGATGATAAAAAATATAGCTGCCATTATACACTAGACCTATATAAAACCCCTCTTTCCAATTATGGTGTACCTTTACTGATATTTGACCATTTGTACCTTCCATATAGTAGTGTAGTCCTTTATATAGGTTCACTTTAAAATTGTTTCTATGGTATTTATGATGTCTTTCGAGATATTTGACCATTTTACCTTCCATTGATTAGAGGTCTTTTTATAGGTCTAGGGTACAATTGTTGCTATGGTATTCATGTTGACCCTTTCAAAATATTTGATAATTTCTACCTTCCATTGGATAGAGGGCCTTTGTACAAGTTTAATGTTCAATAGTTGCTATGGTATTTATGGTGTGCCTTCAGAGATATTTCACCATTTGTACCTACCAAGTTTAGAGTTCCTATGAAGGTCTAGTGTCCAAGGGTTGCTATGATAATCATGCTGTACCATTCCTGATATTTGACCATTTGTACCTTCCATAGTATAGTGGTCCTTCATATAGATTCAATGTGCAATTGTTTCTATGGTATCTACGATGTCCTTTCGAGATATTTGAACATTTGTACCTTCCATTGGTTAGAGGTATTTTTATAGGTCTAGTGTACAATTGTTGCTATGGTATTCATGTTGACCCTTTCAAAATATTTGATAATTTCTACCTTCCATTGGATAGAGGGCCTTTATATAGGTCTAATGTAGAGTGGATGCTATGTTATTTATCGTGTACCTTTAGAGATATTTTACCATTTGTACCTACCAAGGAAACAGGTCCTATGAAGATCTAGTGTCCTATGATTGCTATGAAATTTATGGTGTACCTTCACTGATATTTGACCATTTGTACCTTCCATAGAATAGTGGTCCTTGAATTATATTCATTGTACACTTGTTTCTATGGTATTAATGATGTCCTTTCGAGATATTTGTCCATTTGTAACTTACATTGGTTAGAGGTCCTTTATATAGGTCTAGTATACAATGGTTGTTATGGTATTCATGTTGTGCCTCTAAAAATTTCATATTCTTCCTACATATCATTGGTTAGAGGTCCTTTATATTTTTCTAGTGTACAATGGTTGCTATGGGATTTACGTTGTATCTTTGGAAATATTCGATAAACTTTACCTAACACTGGATAGAAGGCCTTTATATAGGTCTAATGTACAATGGTTGTCATGTTATTCAAGGGGTACCTTTAAAGATATTTGACCATTTGTATCTTCCATTGGTTAGTGGTCCTTTATATAGATCTAGTGAACAATGGTTACTATGGAATTCATGCTGTATCTTTCAAAATATTTGATAATTCCACCTACCATTGGATAGATAAAATTATATACGTCTGAGGTACAATGGTTGATATGGTATTTATGGCATACCTTTAGAAATATTTAACTATTTATACCTACAAAGGATTGAGTTCTTATTAAGGTCTAGTGTCTAATTGTTGCTATGATATTTATGCTGTACCTTTCGTGATATTTTTCCATTTTTACATTCCATAGTAAAGGGGCCCTTTATATAGATTCAGTGTACAATTGGTTCTATGGTATTTATGATGTCCTTTCGAAATATTTTACCATATGTACCTACCAAGAATAGAGGTCCTATGAAGTTCTATGTCCATCGGTTGCTATGATATTTATGGCGTAACTTCACTGATATTTGACCATTTGTACCCTACATAGTATAGTGGCCCTTTATATAGATTCAGTGTACAATTGTATCTATGGTATTCATGATGTCATTTCGAGATTTTTGACCATTTGTACCTTCATTGGTTGGAGGTCCTTTATATTTGTCTAGTGTACAATGGTTGCTATGGGATTTACGTTTAATCTTTCGAAATATTTGATAAATTCTACCTAACATTGGATTGGAAGCCTTTATATTGGTCTAATGTACAATGGTTGCTATGGTATTTATGGTGTACCTAAAGAGATATTTTAGCACCTTTGCTAATATTTGACCATTTGTACCTTCCATAATATAGTGGTCCTATATATAGATACAGTGCACAATTTATTTTGTGGTATTTATGATTTCCCTTTGAGATATCTGACTATTTATACCTTCCATTGGTTAGAGGTCCTTTATATAGGTAAAATGTAAAATGATTGCTATGGTAATCATGTTGTACCTTTCGAAATATTTGATAATTTCTTCATAATATTGAATAGAGGGCCTTTATATAGGTCTAATGTACGATGGTTGATATGTTATTTATAGTGTACCTTCAGAGATATTTTACTATTTTTACCTCAAAACGATAGAGGTCTTATGAAGGTCTAGTGTCCAATGGTTGCTATATTTATGTGGTACCTTTAGAGATATTTGGGTATTTGTACCTACCAAGGATAGAGGTCATATGAAGGTCTAGTGTCCAATGGTTGCATTGATATTTATGCTGTACCTTTCCGGATATTTTACCATTTTTATCTTCCATAGTATAGTGGCCCTTTATATAGATTCAGTTCACAATTCTTTCTATGGTATTTATAATGTCCTTCCTATATATTTGACCATTTGTACCTCCCATTGGGAAGAGGTCCTTTATATAAGTTTAATGTACAATGGTTGCTATGGTATTTATGGTGTACCTTCAGAGATATTTTACCCTTATTACCTACCAAGGATAGAGGTCCTGTGAAGGTTTAGATTCCAAAGGTTGCTTTGATATTTATGGTGTACCTTTACCTATGTATGACCATTTTCACTACCATAGTATAGTGGTCGTTTATATAGATTCAGTGTAACTTTGTTTCTATGGTATTCATAATATCCTTTCGAGATATTTGACCATTTTTACCTTCCATTTGTTAGTGAACCTTTATATTTATCAATTCTACAATGGTCGCTATGGGATTTAAGTTGTATCTTTCGAAATATTTGATAATTTCTGCTTAACATTGGATAGAAGGCATTATATAGGTCTAATGTACAATGGTTGCTATTGTATTCCTGGTGTACTTTTAGAGATATTTGGCTATTCTACCTACCAAGGATAGAGGTCATATGAAGGTCTAGTGTCCATTGGTTGCTATGATATTTATGGTGTATGTTTAAGGTATGTCTTTCCTGATATTTGACCATTTGTACCTTCCATAGTATAGTGGTCCTTTATAAAGATTCAGTGTACAATTGTTTTTATGGTATTTATGAAGTCCTTTCGAAATATTTGACTATTTGTACCTTCCATTGGTTAGAGGTCCTTTATGTTGGTCAAGTATACAATGGTTGCTATTGTATATATTTTGTAACTTTCAAAATATTCGATAATTTCTACGTACCATTGGATAGAGAGCCTTCATATAGGTATAATGTACAATGGTTGCTATGATATTTATGTTGTACCTTTAGTGATATATCACCCTTTGTACCTTCCTAGTATATATATATAGTGGTACTTTATATAGATTCAGTGTACAATTGTTTCAATGGTATTCCTGAAGTCCTTCTAGATATTTTACCATTTTTTTCACTTCCATTGGTTAGAGGTTCTTCATATTTATTTAGTGTACAATAGTTGCTATATGATTTACGTTGTATCTTTCGAAATATTTGATAATTTCTACCTACCATAGGATTGAAGGCCTTTATATAGGTTTAATGTAAAATGATTGCTATTGTATTTATGGTGTACCTTTAGAGATATTTTACCAATAGTACCTACCAAGGATAGAGGTCCTCGGAGGTCTATTGTCCAATGGTTGTTATGATAATTATGGGGTACCTTTACTAATATTTGACCATTTGTACCTTCCATAATATAGTAGATAAAGTTTACAATTGTGTTTATGGTATTTATGATGTCCTTTCAAATATTTGGCTATTTTATACTTTCTATTGGTTGAATGTCCTTTATATTGGTATAGTTTACAATGGTTGCTATCGTATTTATGTTGTAAATTTCAAAATATCTAATAATTTCTCCCTACCTTTGAAAGGAAGGCTCTTATATAGGTCTAATGTACAATGGTTGCTATTGTATTTATGGGGTACCTTTAGAGATATTTGATTATTTGCACCTACATGTATGTAATGTATGTATGTAATGTATGTATGTAATCTATGTAATGTATGTATGTTATGTATATATGTAATGTATGTATGTAATGTATGAAATGTGTGTAAAATATGTATGTAAATAAGGCCTTCTATCGAATATTTCGAAAGATACAACCAAAATCCCATAGCAACCATTGTACACTAGAAAAATTATAAGGGACCTCTAACCAATGGAAGGTACAAATGATCAAATATAAGTAATGGTACACCATAAATATCATAGCAACCATTGGACACTAGACCTTCATGGGACCTTCATCCTTGGTAGGTAATATAAGTAAAATATCTATAAGGGTACACCATGAATACAATAGCAATCATTGTACATAAGAACTATGAAAAGGCGTTCTAAATGGTATTACTGATTAGATAATATAACAAAGGAATAAATATGCACTGAGGATCATGGGCATTTCGCGAGTATTTCAAAATTTACATGTATTACTTAAAAGTTTGTTCTTACTAACTTGTCACTGGGAGTGTTTGTCTGACGTGTTCTCCGCCTCTCTTAACCATGATAAAAAAAAGGAAATCTTAGTAGTCAGTAATTCTTTAAACCAGATTATTTCCAAAATTACCTTATCTGGGGTGATAATCTTGCTTTTTTTTTGTCTTTAGTTGAACACTGTTGTTAACCTCTATTATACATTGTTTAGCTTATCTATAGAATGTGTACTTATATTTCTACCCAATAAAATTCATTTTAATAAAATACACATAGCTAAACTCGAGGGAATAAATGATGATGACTAACAACCTAGGTCTAACTTCTACCTTACGGTATATCTCCTCACATTTGAGTTCTTAATATCTCTCTGTAATCTGACCCTTTGTCCTAAAAAAATAAACTCACTGTTCTGGGCTACTTCTCAGCCAAAAAAAAAATTGATATTCCATCTTCCATTAATTTTCCTCCTTCCTCGAGTCTGGAATACTGTATTGGCCTGTTCTGGCAATCTGCTTTGAGGTTCATTTAGGTGTCCTACTAATTTAAAATTTATCTTATCATATAATGAGTTACTCTCATAAAAAAATTCTACTTACTAATTGGTATTTAGACTTGAACTCGTTCTAACTAAACGTATGGCAGACAATAGTCTTTATTTGTTTATTAACCTTTGCTAGCCTGGGGCGATATGAAACACAAAGAATCTGGACAGTCCATCTGTCACTTTGCTAACTGGTACCTAAAATCTGTAGACGGAATCGCCTCGTCTAATCGTAACTTGTCTTTTATATGCTCTAATTGTTAACTCTCATTAGAAACCCCCTTTAGACTCTGACTTAGAAACAAGGAGTTATAGGGAATTCAATTTACCCACCACATGTTCCAAGTTTGTCCATAGAGGATTGGTTCCAAGCTGCGCAATATATAGAAGGGCATCCAACGTGCCGATCTTTCCCAACCTCCCGTCTGAATCACCCTCATCTCAGCCACGCTTAAAGCGTCGTAAACTACGATATCAGATCGGTTATCTAAGGTTTGTCGCTATGCACTTAGCTTGCGACATCGGCAACTAAATCCCCCACCTAGCACAAAGTTCACCTGATACCTCTCCGTTCCCTCTAATGAGGAGCAGGTTTGTAGGCTTTTTGGTCTGACCGTGACCTCCCACAATCTCCTAGCCTGAGGTTCGAGATATGGTCATTATCTACGACCCTTAGAATTCAAGTTGATATAATGAAATAAAGTAATTACTTATAAAAAATTTTAAAAAATTATACTTATACTCCTTTAAAAGGAGGCTTAACAAAAAGTAGCGGATATCTGCCTATCGATAGAGTTGTAAGTCCTGTGAGGCTATCGGTCCTAACAAATAAAGAAATCAAAATTAAAAATCGAACCTATTAAATTCCCTACCACTATTCTAATGTACCTTTGGTCTAACAGTATAATTGTTCCTATCCTTGACACATTCACTAAGATTTCCCATTCATACAATTTCATTCGCATCTTGCACATAAACTAAAGCTAGAAACTACTATAAAAGCCAAAGCACTTCAACCGTCAATGTTAGCATTTACCCTAACAATTGCTAATCTCCAGGACTAATGTGAAATCAAATAAAGTTATCAAATTAAAACAAATCAGGGACTAATGTCCTAGTCTACTCAAAAGGAAATGCCTCTTACAAACTCCATATAATTACCTGTACTTAAATAAATAAAATATGTTGATTGTCAACATTCAAATCTGAAATCTAACCTAACATTAAAATTGTGCATCTAATAGTTTGAAATTCTTCTCCTTATCTCGACACTTGGTGTCTAAACAAAATGAATCATCAAAACTAGCACTTAAATTGGAGCGAATTGAACTTCAAGCATTTACCTCATTGCCAAAATAGGATAAATCTCCAAGTGTTTGCCAACCTTATTTCCTGTTCAAGGTTATTGGCGTCTTTCTTTCCCTGCTATTCAGCTAAACTCTTTCTTTGGAATCATAGGGCTTTCAATACCCAACCCGCTCTGGAGTTTAACAACAGGGGCCACTTGTTGTCTCCTATCTATCAACTCTTAGACCACAACTGCCTTACATACTCTCATTAGAAATTCTCTTTGGGCTGTATTCTGGACACAAGGGATTATAGGGTGTCAAGTTTAACCCAAAGCATGTTCCGAGCCCGCCCATAGGGAATTGGTTACAAGCACAGCAGCCATCTAGTGCATCTAAGTTCTCCTACCTATATTTAAAGTTGAACCAGAGTCCAGCTATTAATTACCTCAAATACAAAATAAATAAAATAAATTGTTGAACTCACTTAAGTCTCAAATCACAAGCTGCTATTAATACAGAATTGTAGCTTTAATAAAATAGAAAAACCTGAAAACTCTTTACAGTGGTATTCTACACTAAAACAAGGTTGTAGCTTAAAAAAAACTGAAAACTCTTTAAAATTCATTATAACACTAAGACAAAATTGTAGCCTAAAAAAAACTGAAACTCCGTAAGATCACATCTTAATACTAAAACAATGGTATCTAAAAAAAACTATGATCAAATATTTTTACCAAAAACAAAAAGGAAAATATAATATCCAGCACACATTCTATAGATTCACCATTTGCAGCCTGGGCAGGACTTACACCCTGTAGGCTTCTTGACCCTGGTTGAACGGCGTTCTTCTAGGTCGCCTACATTGTTATCAATCACTCCATTCACTATCCCTAGTGGACTTCTTATAATAGTCGTCTCTCGTGGTTCCTCTGGTTCTACGGGTCTAGGGGAATATATAGGGTATGTTGGATGTACCCAGTGATCTTCATCATTGATGACATCATTTATTTGATCCTGTGGGTTTCTATCCCCAACGGGGTAAGTCTTTACTGGGGCATGATAGGCCTTCATTCTGTCTATGTGGATTTTATCTAAATTCCCTGTCTCCAAGTCCTTCAAAAGATAAACAGTGTCGCCCGTCCTTTGTAATACCTCATATGGCCCTCTATACCTTGGTTCAAATTTATGACGTCCTTTCGTCTCGTGCATTCTCTTCACCAGAACTAGATCCCCTGTACCGAAGGTTCTCAACTCTCTAGTCTCGAATCTAACCCTGGCTTCTTGTTGCTCATTCAAATAAGTCTGTCTCACTATCTCTCTTATCCTCTCAACCCCCCGTACCAGTTCCCGCTCGTAGAAGACCGCCATCTCGGTAATTGAATCTTCACATACAGGATTAAGCGCTCCTCTTCCTGGAAAGGTTGTGGAAGCCTCAGCTCATGTCCGAAGACCAGTTTCGCTGGGGTAAATCCTGTGCTAGCATGTACAGTGGTCCTGATAGCTAAAGCTACCATTGGTAAGGTGGTATCCCAATTGTTCCCCGCTGTACATCTCTGCGTAAAGATTCTATCACCGTCTTATTGAGTCTTTCTACGGCGCCATTACTCTGAGGTCTCCAGGCTGTGGTATTTACTGCACCTACTCCCATGGCCTTGCAAACTCCCTTGAACACGCAACTCATGAATGCCGAACCTCGGTCAGAAAGTATTGTTTTTGGTACTCCAAAGGTAGTGGTTATCCTCTCCAATAAGGCCCTAACCACTGTATTGGCACCCTGGTCCTTAGTAGGAATCAGAATTGGGAACTTAGTAAATAGGTCCACAATAGTCAAAATGCTCGAATAACCTCTTGGGGTTGTCTCTAAAGGTCCTATGAAGTCGAGAGCTAGATGTTCAAAGGGTTTTTCGGGTCTAAAGTGGGGAGCACTAGCGGTTTTGGCTACGCCTTGATTTGATAGCTGACAGCTTTCACATCTGCGTATATAATTCCGGACTTGAGTCCTCATACCAGGCCAGTAATAGTCACTCTTTAGCCTTCTCATAACCTTCTTGACTCCGAAATGACCCCCAGTAGGGATATCATGATGATAACTGATCACTGCTTCCCTGAAACCTGTAGGAACCACCTTCACCCAGGTACCCTTCTCATTTTTTGTAACAAGGTATTTACTTTCTAACCTGTGCTCTCTGTTATTATACTTTTCCGTGCTACCCGTTTTTGAATTTGTTAATCTATTTATTACTGGGGCCCATCCTTTCTCTTGAAGCAAACCTCCCCATACCTGATTACTATCTAATAAGGGGGGCCGATGGTCCTTGACCACCGCGGCCACCACCCTCCCATCTTGTGATAGGTTAGGATCATCCTCACACGGGAACCTACTAAGAAAGTCGGCTACCGTGTTTTCCTTCCCCGGGACATAAATGAATGTAACGTTGTAGTCTTGGATGATCTCTGCCCACCTAGATAGTCGAGCGTTCTTATAATCAGACCCCTTATTATAAGTAATCGGCTTATGGTCGGTATGTACTTCTACCCTACTGCCCGCCAGGAGGTGTTTAAAGTGTTGTAAGGACAACACTACTGCATAAGCCTCCTTCTCTATTGTAGAATAGCGGATCTCAGGACCTGTCAGTCGCTTGCTATAATAAGCAATTGGTCTCACTGTCCCATTGACCTCCTGTTGGAGGCAAGCGCCTACCGCTATTCCACTGGCGTCAGTATTCAGGATGAAAGGTATCCCCATGGTCGGGTGAATTAATATTGGCTCGCTGGTTAGTATTTCTTTCACCGTCTCAAAGGCTGACTGCTCTACTATACCCCAAGCAAATCTATGTCCCTTCCTTAATAAGTTGCTCAGTGGAGCCAGGACCTCACCCGCGTTGGGTATAAAGCGTCGGTAGTAGCTAACCGTACCCAATAGACTTCTGACTGCCTTGATGTTATGAGGTCGTTTCAAATCCCTGAGAGCGGCGACATTATCCCACATGGGTTTGATCCCATTTTGGTCAATTACATGACCCAGATACTCTACCGAGTCCCTGAAGAGATAGCTCTTCCCGTATTTGGCCTTCAAACCGAACTTACTCAGGCGTTCGAGTACAGCGGCGAGGTCCGCTACATGCTGCTCGTGAGAGTCGCTGTAGATAATGACGTCATCGATGTACAAACGGACGCATTTGAACAACAAGTCTCCCAGGACCAAGTTCATGGCCCACTGGAATACTTGTGCCGAGTTTTTAGCTCCTTGTGGCAAACGTGTGAAGCGGTATCTTCCCCAGGGTAAAGAGAAGGTAAAGTAATCTCTGTCACTCTCTGGGATGTGAATCTGGAAGAATCCAGAAGTCAGATCTAACGTGCTGAAGACCTTTGCACCCGCGAATGCGCGCAGATTGTCTTCAACACGGGGTATCGGGAACGGGAAGAATTCAGTTGCCTCATTAATAAGGCGTAGGTCCATGGTGATGCGAACACTACCATCAGTTTTGGCAACAGGGAATAGAGGGGAATTCCACAGGGAGGTACTCCCTTCTATTATCCCTACTTCTTCTAGTTCGTCTACTAATTTTTTTACCTTTGGTACTAATCTATTCGGGATAGGGTATTGCCTCCTATAGACTGGTTTGCTGGTCAGCATCTTTAGCTTGGGGGCTGTGATGGTGGAGCCACCCCCCATATCTCTTATATCTTTACAGAAACAATGGCTGAAAGCCCTGAGGACATCATCGCCCGTGTGGATTTTGTTTAAGGGTATCCTGGGTGGTTGAGGAGACATCTCCATGATTTGTAATGAAGAAAGAAATGCCGACTTGGTCGGATCTTCCTTCTGTTCGTAATCGGATTTAACACTCCCATCGTAGCTGAGATGTAGTTTTAGAGCTCGGAAACCTGGTAATCCAAGTATGCCATCAAATCCTATTTCCCCCATGTGGCAATACTCGAAGGTCGTTCTCACTTCCCTAATGGGTTTACCATTCACTGTCGCTCCTATCTCTAACACCTCACTCCCTAGTGACCTTAATGACTTGCCTGTTATACCTTTAAGGTAAGTTGATCTATTTAATCCCTCAGTGCATATTTCTATAGTATCAATATTTACAATATTAGCCTCTGAGCCCGAGTCTATAATGAAATTTAGGGACCTTTCGCTTAGAGACCTTCCTTTATTTAATATGTACATATTTATGGCGGGTAAACTGGCTGCAAATCCCCCTCCCGCCTTGAGGCAAGCCGGACCTAGTTTTTTTGTTGCGCCTGCTGGCAGTCCCGGATGAGGTGTCCTGGCTCGCCGCATTTATAGCACTTGGGGGGTGATCTCCTTGCATCTTGTTTCTTGTAGTCCACTCCAGGGTTCCCCTCCTTTTCACCGTTGGGGTTCCTCTTTTCTTGTCTAGGTGGAGGCGGATTCCGTTGCTGCCTGAATGGTTGTTGTGCTTGTCTCCCTTGCCAGTTCCTGAAGGGGGCTCCCCTCCTATTATCCATCGGTGTTGGCTCCTCCGTATTCTCTTCTTCCTGTGGGGTGTGTTGGCCACCTTCCTCCCTCGTTATTTGCATTGTTGACATTTCCCCTTTGTCTTCTAAGGGCCATATTCTCAGTCTCTAAGGCCTTCATTTTTCTCTCCAGCTCGGCTAGTTTGTTATCCATGTCGCCCAGCCTCTGGCCGTTCCTGTCAGTGTTGGAGCGCTGTGCCTCCCTGTAGTCCTCCTCCCTTTGCTCTAGCCACTGTAGCTTGCTGACTAGGGTCTCATAGGGTTCGCCTTGGTAGAGATGAGCCTTTTCCCACAGGCTGGGGCAGAGTCCGTTGATGAAGACCTCCGCGACCTCCGAGATGCCTATCTTCAGGCCATCCGACTCTGCTCCCGCTGCAAGGTCGCTCACCCGTGCGGCAAAGTCCCGGACTTTCTCCCCGGCTCCCTGTCTACAGGAGAAGAACTGACTCCTCATCTCCCTTGCGGAGACTCTCTTTCGGAATCGTCTCTCGAGGCTCTCCTTCAGTTCTTCATACCCTAGACGGATTTGTTGGGATTGTAAGGCATACTCCCTTGCAGCCCCTCGGAGATGGTTATCCAGGAGGATTATCTTTCTGGCGTCGTCCAGGGCCCTCAGGTCATAGACGAGCTCGAAGTCCTTTATGAACTTAGTAAAGGGGACTATGCCCTTCCCTTCAAATTTTTCTAAGTTGCACAGCATGGAGGGTAGCTGGGCTTGGCTAGCTGTGGCGTTCTTTCTTTCGGCAGGCATGGTCCTCAGTTGGATCTACGGGAACTAGGTATTAGTTTCCACCCTGACTGTAACGATAGTATCAGGACCCATAGAGGCGGGCAAAGTGGGGAATACGAAGTGGAAGGGGAGAAGAGAGACTTTCTTTACTCGTGTTCCTAAAACAATGAAATGATCGTACTTCAGGTAAAGTTCAGTAATTTCACATAGTGGGCGTGGTCCGTTAACAGGGTCGGACAACGCCATGTCGGGTTTCGGCAGACAAGACAGCCTATACTACGACGTGTGGCTGCCAAGTAATCTCAACAATGGAATACGTCGTGAAGAGGTTGAGTAATCTCGACCATGGATTACTACGTGAAAATACTAAGTGATCACAACAATGTGTCTTAACGTGAAGTAGTCAATTGTGAAATTGTTAAGTAATCAAAACATTGATTACGACGCGAAATCACTAAGTAGTCGCAACAATGGATTACGTCGTGAAGAGGTTAAGTAATCTCGACCATGGATTACTGCGTGAAAATACAAAGTGATCACAACAATGTGTCACAACGTGAAGTAGTTAATTGTGAAATTGTTAAGTAATCAAAACATTGATTACGACGCGAAATCACTAAGTAGTCACAACAATGGATCACGTCGTGAAGAGGTTAAGTAATCTCGACCATGGATTACTACGTGAAAATACTAAGTGATCACAACAATGTGTCACAACGTGAAGTAGTTAATTGTGAAATTGTTAAGTAATCAAAACATTGATTACGACGCGAAATCACTAAGTAGTCACAACAATGGATTACGTCGTGAAGAGGTTAAGTAATCTCGACAATGGATTACTACGTGAAAAAAATGTTAAGTAATCAAAACATTGATTACGACGTGAAATCACTAAGTAGCCACAACAATGGATTACAACGTGATCACCGTGATCAGGGACCTCAAAGGTCCGTCTCCATCAGTCCGGGAGATGGAGGAGCTCACTGTCAAACAGTACCGCGGAGACGCGGGGTAAGAAATGGACCTTTATGTCAACTACCCCAGAATCAACACAGAGGACAACAAGGGAATCTATGATTGCCACACTTCCTACACAACGTTCTGTACTTCCATCAGGAACCTTAATACTATCGAACCCTATTTCTTTAGAACAAAGCAAGATGGTTTCTATACCAAGGAGCGGTATAGTTCATTAATAGGCCGGACTAAAAAAAAAAGGCAGGATAGAATTCTTCGGTAATTAATAGACAAAACATTACCCCCTAATTCTATCCTGTAGATCTACTTGCTAAAAAAAGGTAGAATAGAATTCTTCGGTAATTAATAGACAAAACATTGCCCCCTAATTCTATCCTAGATGCTTACTCGTTAGAACCACCGTGGTCATGGACCTCATAAGTTCGTTTCCGCCTGTCCAGGAGATGGAAGAGCTCACTGTCGAACAGTACCGCGGGGACGCAGGGTAAGAAATGAACTTTTACGTCAACTACCTCAGAATCAACTCAGAGGACAACAAGGGAATCTATGAGTACCACATCTAAATACTATCAGACCCCATTCCTAAAAAAAAAAAACAAAGCGAGATGGCTTCTACATCAGGGAGAAGGCGAGACAGACGTTAAGTCGGGTTCCGACTATTACACGAGACTAGGTACTATCCCCCTTTCTATCCTGGATGCTTACTCGTTAAAACCACCGTGGTCATGGACCTCATAAGTTCGTTTCCGCCTGTCCAGGAGATGGAAGAGCTCACTGTCGAACAGTACCGCGGGGACGCAGGGCAAGAGATAAACTTTTACGTCAACTACCTCAGAATCAACTCAGAGGACAACAAGGGAATCTATGAGTACCACATCTAAATACTATCAGACCCCATTCCTAAAAAAAAAAAACAAAGCGAGATGGCTTCTACATCAGGGAGAAGGCGAGACAGACGTTAAGTCGGGTTCCGACTATTACACGAGACTAGGTACTATCCCCCTTTCTATCCTGGATGCTTACTCGTTAAAACCACCGCGGTCATGGACCTCATAAGTTCGTTTCCGCCTGTCCAGGAGATGGAAGAGCTCACTGTCGAACAGTACCGCGGGGACGCAGGGCAAGAAATGAACTTTCATATCAACTACCTCAGAATCAACTCAGAGGACAACAAGGGAATCTATGAGTACCACATCTAAATACTATCAGACCCTATTCCCGAAAAAAAAAAACAAAGCGAGATGGCTTCTACATCAGGAAGAAGGCGAGACAGACGTTAAGTCGGGTTCCGACTATTACACCAGACTAGGTACTATCCCCCTTTCTATCCTGGATGCTTACTCGTTAAAACCACCGTGGTCATGGACCTCATAAATGCGTTTCCGCCTGTCCAGGAGATGGAAGAGCTCACTGTCAAACAGTACCGCGGGGACGCAGGGCAAGAGATAAACTTTTACGTCAACTACCTCAGAATCAACTCAGAGGACAACAAGGGAATCTATGAGTACCACATCTAAATACTATCAGACCCCATTCCTAAAAAAAAAAAACAAAGCGAGATGGCTTCTACATCGGGGAGAAGGCGAGACAGACGTTAAGTCGGGTTCCGACTATTACACCAGACTAGGTACTATCCCCCTTTCTATCCTGGATGCTTACTCGTTAAAACCACCGTGGTCATGGACCTCATAAATGCGTTTCCGCCTGTCCAGGAGATGGAAGAGCTCACTGTCAAACAGTACCGCGGGGACGCAGGGCAAGAGATAAACTTTTACGTCAACTACCTCAGAATCAACTCAGAGGACAACAAGGGAATCTATGAGTACCACATCTAAATACTATCAGACCCCATTCCTAAAAAAAAAAAACAAAGCGAGATGGCTTCTACATCGGGGAGAAGGCGAGACAGACGTTAAGTCGGGTTCCGACTATTACACCAGACTAGGTACTATCCCCCTTTCTATCCTGGATGCTTACTCGTTTAAACCACCGTGGTCATGGACCTCATAAATTCGTTTCCGCTTGTCCAGGAGATGGAAGAGCTCACTGAAGTTCTCTGTACCTCCCAACAGAACAATTGGAGTTCCTCGCCCAGATAACTTGGTTTCCCAGCGACCACCGTTACTACAGGCCAATCTTTACCCACTAGCAATAAATCTTCCAGGGGTCTACCACTACGACGTGGAAATAACTCTCATATGGGAACCGAGTGACCCCAAAAGAAAATATCATCCAAAATACAATGCTCCCAAAAAAAATCTAAGCCATTGCCAAGGGACCTTGCTCGTAAACCTTTTAGAGGGCAGTAGAAGCTGAGGCTAAAATTTTTAGTTCTCTTCCCGTCTTTGATGGCAACAGAAATGTTTACACCAATGAGCCCTTAACCCTCAACCCCCCTTTTATATATATATATATATCCCTCTGAAGTTTCCTTGAAACCCGTCATCGGGGACAGATCCCGATATTACGCTAATTCACTTGATATCGCAGGAGTCCTTTAATATCTCTCAACATTTCTTTCTTTCGACACCATTCGACCCCCTTTCACCATATCTCTTAACGCCATTCAACTCTCTTTCATCCCTCTGGAGTTTCCTCGAAACCCGTCATCGGGAACAGATCCCGATATTACACTCAAGGGTGTCTAGCTCTCCAGTCGCTTCTAGGTCAGGTAATATCGTAATCTAATTATTTTCAATCTTAACAAACAAAGATGATTCACCCTAAACCTAGATATTTATGCCAAATGGGTTATACTTACTTGTCAAAATTAAACCAGACCGAATGTCTACACCTATAAATGTATCGACATGTGGAAATTTGAAAATTTTTAACATAAAAGTTCAGAATTCGAAGTTCGAAAAAAAAATTCTATAAAAGAAAATTCTGCTCAATTTTATCTGTCCCATTTAATACTTATTAAAATTCTATAAAATGACTGTTTCTCATACAGCTTTCTAAATATACACTTTCTTAATGTTCATATTAGTGACTATGGCTAACGCCCACATCACGAAGTCTACACTTAGTCGGCTTTCTTTCACGTCATAAAGCTGACGAATTTCGACAGTTATCTTATCTGAACTTTGAACTGGTGCTGTTTGTTTAATGCAAGGTGGTACCACTTATTTACTTAAAGGATATAAGATATGCAAATCCAGGATTTTTGCTTCAAATGTTTGCCTATCCTGATCCTGAGAATTTCCCTGTTCTGTATATATCTAGAGTGCTTCTGTGGGAAACATAAGCTATGCACGCACTCTGTTTTATATATATCAAGGTTTTTCGTAATGTTTCTTTCTTTAGTCCAGCCTGGACCTTTTCAGCTAAAATAAAATAAATTAGGCATCATTGTATTAGATTGTCCTATTCGTTATGCTAGGATTACATTTGTTCACTACGCGGTGGTTCAAAATTACTATCGATTGTATGCTAACTTCTCTCACGCCCTTGATGACATTGTTGTATTTTGACCTGACCTGGTTTGATTCAGCACGCTTTCCTATCGAAGTCTCACTAGAATACGGAATTGAACGTTCAACATATATATATTGTAATGGTACTAAAGATTTATCTCGTTAAGACATGGCTGTCGCAGTGATTTCTCGTGGTATGACAGAGGTGGACCGAGCCCAGACACATCTGAACAGGTGCGGGTTGGCACAACTATATCTTGCGTAGATTAACTTGGCATGTCGGTTAGTCAATCTTGGAAAATCTGAGCGAATTAGGTGCATCAGCCTTGCAGATGGATATTATATAGAATACATCTCTATATTTTATAAATGATGCATATATTTCAGATATTTTCTTCACATCCCACCACAATGACCCTCTCTTCAATTGGTTCATGTCACGTGGTCTTACGCGCGGTGGCGTCCATCGGGATATCATGTTTTATGTCATTCTTCCCTCACGTCCACCTTCGTGAGCATCTTTAAATCTTACTGGGTAATGTACAATTTTGTAGGCAAAATTGCATGTTCCGACATCCATTGTTTAGGACTACGCAAGATATTTTTCTTAATCTTCAGGGCCTACTCTCGACCTTCCAGAAATGTAGTCTTTGCTACTGGTTACCATGTCGAATGCCACGTTTCATAAACTACGAAAGCTGATGTTGAAACGAGTTCTAGATCTGCTGTGATACTATAAGCTTCTCTTTTGTTACAGGCCTCTGCTGCCAAACAATCTGAAGGTGGTGGAGTAGATAAGGGTTTCTGGAAGGGCTTATCAAAAACTAGTCAAGTGCAAACATACACGATATGCAAGGTTCATTATCATTGCTTATCTAAGGTTACCTGTAACTATATATCTGATAAATTGCTACGTTCGCGTATCGTGTTTAATTCCGAAATAGTGCTATTAACTTCCAAAGGATGCAGGATATATAAAAACGATTTCGTTCTTTGGCTGGAGTTAAAGGAAGAAACAAATTTTACTAATTTCACTTAAAAGAACATAAAAAAGGAGAACGTTCCCCACCCGATCCTGTACATGGAACATTATACTATAAAGTCGTTGTCAGATTGAATATATTGGATAATTCTTATGATATTATTAAATGATAAATTATAAATGGGAGAGATAAAATTATATGCAATAACTATCTGTGATGTACGTGACACATACACACACATCATGCTAAAAATAATCTAAGGTGACTCAAGCAAAAATTATCGAAAAAAAAAATAAGTCATAACTAAAAAGAAAAACTGTATACTTGATCAAACGTATTTCCTGTATAAACTAAATTAACTCAAAAATTATTAAAAACGATGCGGAAATTACTTAATCACCTTATACAACTTTAATCAAAATGGCAATAAGACATCTATTTTAAACAAGGATTCTGCGCATCGATAAAACTATTATGTTGGTATCCAGTAAAATATCCTTTCATAATAACATCAGCAGATGTTTTCAAAATATATTTGGTATATTATACCATTGGGATCTCGCTTGAATAGGATAGCTATGCCTCAACCTTATACATAAAATTGTAAATTACACCATAACGGGATGGAGAGATGGCGAAATTCAACGTTTTAAGGAAGCAAAACAAAATTTCTATGTAATCTTATCGGTATAACAAAATAATAGAAATATGCTGGTCTGAATGCGAAGGAGGCTCAAGTTAAAAAAAAATGCACATTCATTAAAGTTAGCAAAAAATATATAAATAAACAGACATTGCTGTTTTATTTCATTGGCACTACCGGAAAATTTGTACTAACCATTACATAAAAGAAATAAACGGATCATAATTTCAAATAAACTAAGGTAAAGATTCATGGGTAAGTAAGATTAAACGCTTCTCTTAGACCGCCATCTTGGAATTTTACCGTTGCTGTACCATCACGTAAACAACTATTGTAAATTATGCCATAACGAAAAAAAAATGCATATTCATTAAAGTGAACAAAAAAATATATAAACAAATAATGCTGTATTACTTCATGGGCGTGACTGGAAATCTGTACTAAACCATTACATAAAAGAAATAAACGGATCATAATTTCAAATAAACTAAGGTAGAGGTTCATGGGTAGGAAAGATTAAACGTATACAATTAAAATTCTAAGCGGACACTTATGTCTGAATATTATGTTCATGTAAAGACATAAAAATAAAAAATAAACAATTGAACTATCAGAAAAGAAGAACATATGCTTAAATATGGCTAGCGGAATTGCGCCTAACTTAGTAAAATCTAAATATTCTCAATATAATATTTAAATAAAAATAAGAGAAATAAACAATTGTATTATCGAGAGGAAAAAAAATCGGTATACTATTAGACCTGTCGGGCGAAATCACTTAGTAAAATAAAAAAATAATTGAAAATATATAAAATTAAATAAATCGCATGACCTATACATTTTCTTTAAAAAATTAGCTAAGAAAAAAGGCTTCAAATTTTATGCTTATCTTAATAGGTTAAACATTCTAAAGATAATAGAAATTAAGAGAAAATAAACAATGGTATTATCAAAAAATTCGGTACGCTTTTAAACTTGTCGAGCGAAATCACTTTGGTGGATAAAAAATAATTAAAATAAAATTATTAAACCTTGGTATATAATAAAAATAGGTCGTATAGATTATACAGTTAGAAAAAAGAAATAGTGAAAAGCTAAAAGAAGATGAAATATATAAGAGGTGAAGCCTTCCCGCAAGCGCGGGAAGAGGTAGCAAAAACCAACCTTTTCAATTCAGATGTTGGAAGTCAACTGAAGTTCTTAGTCGTCTCTATTTCCCGCCTATCGTGTCCACATGTGTTTCACACGTGTGGTTACCCCAAAATACCTCTATTTCCACCCCCCTACACATGTGCTTCCCCTCCTTACAGATGCGTCCCTTGGGGTTCTAAATTTGGAATTTGCGGGAAATTCTCAGGTTTTGAGAAAGACATTGTTTTTAGGCCTAAGTTCGCGTTTCAATATTTTAAGAACCATATAAAATATAATATTCAAAAAAAAATAGACTAAAGCATGAGTTTTTCACTAATAAAACATTGTTTTAGGTCTAATCCTCGCTTTAAAACTTAGAATGTACAAAATATACAGAAAATACATAAAGAAATAAAAAAAAATTATAAAATCACTTGTAGTTTAAGACCTAGCGATAAAAATAATTATAAAAACTTTAAAATCTTGCATGGCAAAACTACCGATCTTTTTGAAAAATAAAAATTAACTCATAACGATTGTTCGCCAATTATAACGTATTTTCAAAGTAGGTAAAGGCATTTTTGAATAAAAGGTAAGTATAATACGCGCGCCAAATAGGTAAAGGCGTGTTTGAATACATAAAGAAAATTTTAAAAAAATAAAAAATAGCTTGTAGTTTAAGACCTAGCGATAAAATAATTATAAAAACTTTAAAATCTTGCATGGTAAAACTAACGATCTTTTTGAAAAATAAAAAAAAATTAACTCATAACGGTTGTTCGCCAATTATTACGTATTTTCAAAGTAGGTAAAGGCCTTTTTGAATAAAAGGTAAGAATAGCACACGCGCCAAATAGGTAAAGGCACTTTTGAATACATAAAGAAATAAAGAAATTAAAAAATAACTTGTAGTTTAAGACCTAGCGATAAAATAATTATAAAAACTTTAAAATCTTGCATGGTAAAACTAACGATCTTTTTGAAAAATAAAATTAACTCGTAACGATTGTTCGCCAATTATAACGTATTTTCAAAGAAGGTAAAGGCATTTTTGAATGAAAGGTAAGAATAGCACGCGCGCCAAATAGGTAAAGGCGTTTTGAATACATGAAGAAAATAAGAAAATAGCTTGTAGTTTAAGACCTAGCGATAAAATAATTATAAAAACTTTGAAATCTTGCTTGGCAAAACTAACGATCTTTTTGAAAAATAAAAAATTAACTCATAACGATTGTTCGCCAATTATAACGTATTTTCAAAGTAGGTAAAGGCATTTTTGAATAAAAGGTAAGTATAACACGCGCGCCAAATAGGTAAAGGCGTTTTTGAATACATAAAAAAAATAAAAAATAAAAAAATACCTTATAGTTTAAGACCTAGCGACAAAATAAATATAAAAACTCTAAAATCTTGCTTGGCAAAACTAACGATCTTTTTGAAAAATAAAAAAAATTAACTAATAACGATTGTTCGCCAATTATAACGTATTTTCAAAGTAGGTAAAGGCATTTTTGAATAAAAGGTAAGTTTAACACGCGCGCCAAATAGGTGAAGGCGTTTTTGAATACATAAAGAAAATAAAAAAATATATATATAGCTTGTAGTTTAAGACCTAGCGATAAAATAATTATAAAAACTTTAAAATCTTGCATGGTAAAACTAACGATCTTTTTGAAAAATAAAAATTAACTCATAACGATTGTTCGCCAATTATAACGTATTTTCAAAGTAGGTAAAGGAATTTTTTAATAAAAGGTAAGTATAACACGCTCGCCAAATAGGTAAAGGCGTTTTAGAATACATAAAAAAAAATAAATAAAATAGCTTGTAGTTTAAGACCTAGCGATAAAATAATTATAAAAACTTTAAAATCTTGCTAGGCAAAACTAATGATCTTTTTGAAAAATAAAAAATTAACTTATAACGATTGTTCGCTAATTATAACGTATTTTCAAAGTAGGTAAAGGCATTTTTGAATAAAAGGTAAGTATAACACGCGCGCCAAATAGGTAAAGGCGTTTTTGAATACATAAAAAAAATAAAAAAATAGCTTGTAGTTTAAGACCTAGCGATCAAATAATTATAAAAACTTTAAAATCTTGCTTGGCAAACTAACGATCTTTTTGAAAAATAAAAAAATTAACTCATTACGATTGTTCGCCAATTATAACGTATTTTCAAAGTAGGTAAAGGCATTTTTTTAAATAAAAGGTAAGAATAACGCGCGCACCAAATAGGTAAAGGCGTGTTTCAATACATAAAGAAAATTTAAAAAAAACATTAAAAAATAGCTCGTAGTTTAAGACCTAGCGATAAAATAATTATAAAAACTTTATAATCTTGCATGGTAAAACTAACGATCTTTTTGAAAAATAAAAAAAATTAACTCATAACAATTGTTCGCCAATTATAACGTACTAGACGAATGGCCCGGGCAACGCCCGGGGTTTACCCGAGTGCGAATATATTTTAAAAACGTTGACTTGGGTGGTCGCTATTAACAGGGTGGTCTGTATAGACAGGTGGATGTATCACACAGCTGATAACAGGGTTGTCTAGAGTGGTCGCTATAGACAGGGTGGTCTGTATAGACAGGTGGATGTATCACACTGCTGATAACAGGGTTGCCTAAGGTGACCGCTATAGACAGGGTGGTCTGTATAGACAGGCAGCTGATAACAGGGTTGTCTAGAGTGGTCGCTATAGTCAGGGTGGTCTGTATAGACAGGTTTATGAGAGAGGCAAACTTACATAAAAAAAAAATAAAAAAATAAAAAAATAAATAAAATATAATAAAAAAAAAT